>CM068368.1:810347557-810551609 GCA_034769895.1 Magicicada septendecula
TCTTTTGCATTGCAAAACCTGCATTGTAAATGCATTAATTCACAATCAAAAGTATTAAAATTATCTTGGAATGACATTCAGTGCGCATTTAAATGTATCCCTCAAAATAATTTCATGTTTCTGTATACTATTTATACTGTTTAAAATTTGCATTTGGTCTATTATCATTTTGACTTTCACGCGAATATATATTCCTTCTTCTTTGTCTCTCACTCCGACCCGTCAATGTTATACTATTTACACTATTTAAATTTGCATTTGGTCTATTATCATTTTGACTTTCACGCGAATATATATTCCTTCTTCTTTGTCTGTCACTCCGACCCGTCAATGTTCTATGTCGAGGCATAATGGAAGTAGGTGCGAATATCTGAATGTAAAAAAAAAACATGTAATGAAATTACTGAAACTAAGATTAGACAGGGTTTAATTTAAAAATAATAAAATGTACTCACTTTTTTGAAACCACCAATAATAATTAGGCGAGAGTAAGTCAATTCAAATTGCTGCTACAAAATTTTCCTTTTGCAACAGGTGTATATTAAGCAAGCTGTATTTCACTTTCAACTGCACATTAATATATAAAACACATATCTAATATACAAAATATAAAATAAACGCTCTTTTGCCTTGACATACACTCCACAGACTATTGAAAAAGGAACATTTGAAATCACACAAAATTCACAGCTCATTCAGTCAATCTGTCAGTAATTATTTGTTGGCAACATTTTAAAATTCTTTGGCGACAATCTCTACTCTGTGCGACTGTTTGACCACAGACTATTATGTGTTTGACATTGGCAGTATGAACGTAAACAAACGACAGACTATTATGTGTTTGACATTGGCAGTATGAACGTACACTAAAATGAAAAAATTATAATTTTATTGCCTGGCAACAAAATTATTTTATTTTTAACAATTACCATTGTTTGAAAAAGTTTAATTGAATTTTCAAGTGCAAATGAATGTTTTATTTTATTTAACTTAATGTATTTGTAACACATATTATATATAAATTTTAGCTTTCTGCACTCCTTCTCCATATAAACTTTAACTATGCCAAATCTCACACTCCTCCGTGCGCGCAATATGCTTAAAAAGGGGAACAAAGTTTTCTCTTCACGTATTAATATATAGATGGTTTGTTATCACCTTGTTTGTTGTGGCAACTTCAGTGTGTCCTCTTCTGGTCCTCGGGTCCTTTCCCAGTCCTTGCTCCAGTCCTTCGTGTCCTTGTGTCCTCTTCCAGTCCTTGCTCCAGTCTTTCATGTCCTCGTGTCCTCTGGTCCTCTTCCAGGCTTCCACTGCTTGTCTTTCTTAGTTGTTGTTGGCTCTGCTCACATCATGGGTTGTAGGTGTGTCCATCGAACCTCTGTGCTGCCTCACAAGTCATCAGGTGATGCTTACTGTAGATTTATGATCACGTAGTTGACTGACATAGCCTCCTACGGCAACGGTTGAATATAGAAGAAGGAACTTTATTAGCGCGACCTGGTATTTATAGCCAGGTCATGGAAAAGCTCAAGTCTGAACAATTTTCATCTTGTCAGAGTTTGTCGAAGCGTCTTTACCCCCACTCTGGTTCAATTCACTAATTTCGCATATCTTCGCGAATTATGAAGTCTGTTTCACACTACACGATGCTCAATCGATCGCGAATTTTTATATGTTTACGTAAATTACACTTGTTTATTGTAATTAAAAAAGAGCTATTCACGTTTTTACTTATAGTAATTGCACTTTCCATCACTTTGTCACGGTCTTTTAACCCTTTGTTCACCTTTATTTTCTACACCCTCTGGTGTCTTTCGTTTTACAATATCGTACATATTTTTCTTATAATTAAAATAAACATAATCTACCAATATTTGAAAAGGAATGGTTACTGTTCAGGAATGGACAGGCTTCACACACACAAACAAAATACACATGTTGTAAAAGCACTGTAATATTGTTTAAAAGCCACACGTTGGTTGCGTCAATTATGTAAAATAAATACTCAAACTCCTTATTCTTTCTTGTTTAAAATTCAACTCATTTCTGTTGTAGAGCATGTAAAATCTCAATCTCAGGGTTGTAACGACACCAAAATTCTAAAAGTAATAAGTACATCTTATCAAATAATTATGGAAAGAGATTTTGGAAAAGAAAGAAAAAAAGAATAATGATGTTCAAACTAAATAAATAACACCAAAATTCTAAAAGTAATAAGTACATCTTATTTAAATCAAGCGTAAATAATACATTTAGTAGTATAACAATAATAATGGGGCGCAATATTAATGACAATAGGCCTAAGAGAAATTTAATAAACTAATTAGAAAATGAACTTGGTGAAGAAGAGTTGCAGTATAAAAAGAGATAGAATAATAGAAGGATAATTAAAACTACTATATTACAAGAGGTATTGAATAACAAAGGTGAATGACATTAAGGCTAATAAATCATTGAACTGTGAAGTGAAGTTATATAAAAGAGAAAGAAATCTACTTAAGAAATATACCAGCAGTAATATTGAATATAATATAAATAATTGGAGTTATTGGAAGGCAAGGAAGAATAAGAAAAAATATTCAGAAGATAAAAGATTCCAATGGTGTGTATAATGATATAAGATTTATAATTATTTTATTTATAGAGTGTAGAAAGCTAAGCCGTCACTCTAGAATTATTTTATGGGCAGCAGCCAAAGTGCACTGTACCAGGTATGTGAATGTTCGGATGAGCAATTGGACGTAAAAGGGCCACTCAACGCCGATATTCATAATACCATATTAATATAGGGGGAATCATTTAACATTAGTATGGAATCAATTTTAATAAAAGAATGTAATATATAAATAAAATATACAATGAACCAAGAGAAAACTCAAGAATTACAGTTCGTTAAAGCCACCAATACAAATAAATAAACTCCAGAGATAAAGAAGAAAATAATTGGTATTGATAAGAAAGGTAGGTTTCAATTTGCCTATAATAATGAAGAATTTGTTTAATAAATATCAATCTTATCACCAAGCAGTATTAATACCATAATATCATACACCTCAACTATTGAAGACATCAGCAAGCAATAACAACAATTTATCTAAACAAATCAAAATCAAAGTAATTTGAAAGAAGAAACAGTAATAAATAAAAGTGTGAACCTAATTAAAAACCAAAAGTCCTACAACAGACATTACTATGACAACTTACTATACTATATAGACAGTACCCAGTTAGATTTGGAGTAGTCCATAAACAAATAACTAATGATGATAAATTTAATAAATAATGAATAAATCAAATAGAACGGCACATAAAGTACAAAAATACAGATTTAGAGATAAATGTAAAATGTAATTAAGATATGACACAAATGTAATATAAGACAAGTGTGATTACTTGGTAAGAGGATGTGAAATACGTTAGTGTTCAAGTAAGAATAACTGTGAGTGGGTAGTAATTATAAACAATTATTTAAAGAAATGAATTACTAATCCATAGTAGCGGATGATACAGACATTAACATTTAGTTTTTTCTTTATTAGTGTTTGTGTTATATAAGTTTAATAGGTATTGATCACACAGACAATGGTTTAAAAGTGTGCATTCATTTAAGCCCTAAAGGGAATTATAGTAATTTGAATATAATTGTTAATTAATAGTTTGTTTATATTTAAAGAAGTTAATTAATAGAAAACAACGGTAAGCAGGATCGATTATGAGTCTTCCAACATAAAAATATAATCAGTCAAACATAGGCCTAGATCATTATGTTCAGTAAATAGTAAATTCTTCAATATATTTGTCAAATTACAAATAACTATAATATTTGGTATTAAAATTGTTCATAGTTTTGTCAGATAAAATAATATGTAAATTGTATTAAGTATTATGATGTAATAACTAAAAAGCAACTTGTACATAAAAGGTAAAATAATGTATTATATAAAAATAATATCCTATGACAACTAAATCTCAATTTGAACAAAAATGACCAGAGTAATTTATATGTATCCAGGAAACCAAAAGAAAGAAAACAAATTTATGATTATTATTGTAAAAAAACAAAAAGGAGAGTTGAGATGAATTTTGAAAAAAGCTAAATATTTATACAAGAAAAAATATGAATACTATTAAAACACAATATAATACAAAGCAAGAAACACTATATCAATCTACAGTATAACAGAATGTAAAATTTGAGTAAATAAAGAAACAGCATAAACAAATCAGCCTTTAAACATTAAAAAAAAAAAACGAATGAAGTTATGGAAAAAACTAACCTTTAAATGAAAACAATTTACAATTGAAGAACAACTACACTTAAATTAACTTAATAACAGAAACACTGGACTTCAATCATTATATTCCACCAGAAGGCTTCAGATAAATGAAATGACAAGATGTAACATTTATTGATCATAAAAGAAGTGGATTTCTTCATTTGAATAATATAAACAAACTGAAGACATTGGAAATTTTCATCACTGATACCAGGAGACTGTGTGAAACTGAACTGAACTGATAAACATTGTGTAACGTATATATATTATTATAATTAATATTAATTTTATATTATTTCATTATTCTCTTGTTTTGTAATGTAATGTACTTTCTGTACTTGTTTTTTCTTTATAATAACTGAACCTTTTATATCAGCCAAAAGGACCTTAAAATAATATTAATATAAAAGATAAGAGAATCGACCCTGAGATTTCCTGAGTCATATTAATGTTACAGTAAATGGACTATATAAATTTTGAATAAAAATTACAATATTATTATTATTATTATTATTATTATTACCAGATAACATTCCATGTGTTTTTTTTTATACTAGAAATAGAATTAATAAGTATATTACAAATGGGTGCCAACCACTTGGGCTTAATTAAAACACAATATACATTTTAAAAAGTGTTACAAATTGATGCTTACAACGTGAGGAATAAATAGGGTGAAACCCGATGTGTTATAGGGTTCATGTATAAGTCATGTCAAAGTATAGTACATAAGTCATAAACATATCATAAAAGATAATATTTATAAATTAATGTTTGGTAATTAGGTGTTGTTGATGTATGTTGTATATCAGTGGGTTCTTTGGATCATACAAAAGTGCAAATGAACAATTGAAAAAGAAACTCTTACTACTAATAATTATTTATGTATAATTAGAATTCACTGTTCTAAAGTTTTTATTGTTTTTGCGATAGTATATCGCTGTGATTCGAACTTTAAATGTTAAGATGTTTTCAAATATCTTGGTTGACTATTGGAGAGATCTCACCCATCTGGTAGTTTTCTTTACGATCTTCTTTCTTGATCCTTTGCGTCTGGACTTCTAGTTTTCTGTACCATTGATTAAAACAGCATTCTTCTATTTATTTTCATAGTCTTTCAGTATCGTTTCGTCTCGTATCCTCCTTTGATTTATATAAAAACCAGCATTAAAATTCGACACGTTCTGCCTGGTTTCAATATTTTTTTCAACAATAATCCTTTCTACTAAAACACTAATTTATTCAGTTAAGGTCTTGGCAATGATATATTTATGGGTCACAGGTTCGGTCTCCCAATTTATAATTAATATTATTCCGTAGAATTTTATTCTATCTTCGTCACTATTACATTATAAGTTTGTAACGGAAGATTCTTTATTTTTTAATTATTTCCCCTTGGTTTTATTGCACTATATGAGTTACCTTGTTGTTTCATATAAATTATATGTTTCATGCAATGTTCATATTGTAAATATGTTTATTCACTTACACTATACACTGTTTTTACTTCTTAAAGTCTATCACCGTTGTTCTCACCTTCTTACACTGTTACACTCCCTAACTTTTATAATTGTTGTTCAATATTATTATATTTGTAATTTTATATTAATTACAGTCTGTAGTTCACTTATACACAATCACTGTTTGAGGTTCACAGACCTCCTCATAGTTTAATCTAAGGCTATACTCAATGTCTTATTTCTTACATGCTAAGTTTGTACATTATTATTGTTTACAAATAACTATTTACATTTTTTGTCATTTTATCGTCTTCTGGGTATTTGTCATCGTCAGTTATTGTTTTGTCATGTTAATTGCATTATTTAATTCCTAAATTTGCATTCTCTATTTCCCTATTTCCCAATTATTCATTTATGATATTATTTCCCTTTTTGTTTCGATTTCTTTTTATTCCTTGAAAATATTAATTATCTTTAAGTAATATATTGTCTCTTCATTACTGTATTTATTAAGTTTATTTTATTCTTCTATTTCTTTTAATATTAATAAGATTGCGTTTCTGCATATTTCACTACGAATTTTGATGGTACACTTGTCTTTCTTTGGAGGTGGAATCTTGTTACCTTATAATGTACACAACGCTAGCGACAGGTGGGCCAGATATGCGTGTACATGCCTGAACGTTCCCTATATTTTAAACAATCCAGCTTGCAATCTGAATCATGTTTATCAATCAATATTTATTTATTTTTATTATTTATTTAAATTATTTTGGCAATGCACAGTACCGTAAATGGTTGTACTGTCGCAATATTTTATTTAAAAGCAAATTTTTCTTATATATTAAGCATCTTCTCTTATAATATATGCATGTGTTAATCGATATAATAAATAATAAATTCATCCAAGTTGGTACGGTAATGAAAATAAAGTGAATTTTAGATTGATGTATGGTTTCTCTTATAATTTGTATACACTCTGATTTATGGAAATATCTTATCAAAATAATTGTGACGATTTCATATGTCTCAAATTGTGACGATTTCATATGTCTCAAGAGAACCATATCTTCTAATGGCGTGGCGTGGGTACATAACACCTGTTGCCAGTTGTGATAGGCCTAAACTTAACCTAAAAATTAATTTGAATTTTTTCTTGTACCAAGTGTTCTTTTTAGAGCATTTTCTATCATTCACTTAGAGAAGAAGAGGGTCCCGGTTCAACAGGATGTGATTCTCATTATACTTGCACAGAATAAATCAGAACACAAATAATCAAATTAAAAATAATAAAGACAAACAGAGGAACACATGACTAAATGAACAAAACACAAATAGGTGCGTAGTATCTGCTGCACACCAGTTTTGAAAATGAACATAGCTGCTACTCAGCGTTTTGCTGGTTTATACAGCGGCAACACATTGGGTGGACAGATGTGTCCCCTCTCCTCTAGTCTGTCCAGAGACAACTGCTACGAGGTCAATGACCATACCCAGTAAAACATTGCTGATGTCTGAGCCGGCAACACAAGACAGTGCAAGTGCCCAGCAGTTCGAGAGCAATGCTATGCTTTTTTTTTCAAGTTTTTCTACTAATATTGTTCAGATTTCAAATTATTCAATAACTAAAGTATTTATACTGTGATATAATTAATATTATTTTCTCTTATTTCCAGTACGGTTGCCACCGGCAACAGTGGTTACATGGACTGATATCTACAAACATTTGAAAAGCCTTAATGCTGTGCTTAAGATCTGAATATATATATCCTCATAGAAATGCAGCAGCATATCCTAATGTACTAATGAGTGTGTGAGATCATGTTTTGAGATCGTAGTGTTTATCTTGCGGCTTCTAAATTGTGTGTGTGTGTGTGCGTGTGCACGCACGTGTGTGTGTTGGACAGCTTGGGTGGTGAACATTTGTGTTTACATCTCTGTAGAGATATGTTATCAAGGTCCATAAAAAGTTGGGGAGTGTCTGCTTTGGATTGTAGGGTCTATCCATCTGTTTTGTTTTTATTTTGAGCTGTTACGCTGCTATATAGTTGAAAAATATGCTTTGCTGTCTTTGTTAAATAGTTTTACGTGCTTCTTAATGTCTGTTACCACTCTCATCATTATGTTATGGTATAGCAGTATCGTCACAGTGGAGGCACTGTTGTTTTATGATTGGTGGGGTAGCAGTCATACATGTGAAATTTTTATGTCAGAGGAATCTTGGTTTATTTGTACTGCCATGTGGAAACAGTGTTTTTCCTGCGCTGCTGCTGGAAATCAGTCTCTTAGATTCCAATTTGTAACATATTGACTTTATTTTCAACCAAAGTTTCTGAACTATGGACGAGTCGTTATGCTTGTAATACAGAACTTCTGTACTGTGTGCATTTATCTTTCGTAAAGATAAAATATAACTTTTCTTTTTTTAATGGCGTACAGTACTTATTTTGAATCTTGCATATGTGATTAAATGAAGGTGTACAAGACTACTTATAAATAAAGAGAATTATTTAAAGAGAAAAATTACATTACTGTTTAAGCTCTAATTTCCTGCAAGAATTTGAAAATAATTTAACAGTATTCCAGCATGTATTTGAAGCATGAAAGTCAGCTGTTCTGTATCGTTCATATTCCATTTGTATCTCTGCAGTAGGGTCAAAATGTGGCTCTTGTAGTTGGAGTATAATCTTTGAACATTGGTTAGAAATCTTTGAACCAGTCTAGAGATGGGGAAATCATGTGTTGGTTGTTGCTGCCTCAGAATGACCATTTTGTGTGAAGACAAATTCTCATGGTGATGCAACTCCATAAGAATAGAAAACACCTGTTTGGAAACACCAGGAATGTGTGGGGGATCCGTGATTTGGAGATACGCCGTATTGGCAAGTTGGAAGATCAATTTTCAAATAGCTAAAGAATTATACACTTGATTCAGTCATGGTAGGAATTCTAATTAGCCTTGTTAGAAAATATAATGAAACTACATCCCTCATTATCCTATCTATTCAAGTAGAGCAGCAGTAGTTCTGCAAAGACTCATTTGATTCTACTAGTAATTTTATACAAACCACTATGTTGTCTTTGGTATTGACGAGCGTTTTCGGCAGTCAAGCCATCTTCAGGACATTTACCAGGTAAGTTGGTAAATGACCAGAAGATGGCTTGACTGCCGAAAGCGCTCGTCAATACCAAAGACAACATAGTGGTTTGTATAAAATTACTAATAGAAATATTTGAGACCACTAACACTCCAATACAAAAATAAATGAATCATTTGATTCTGCAAGTCACTTGCGTTAATTAACAAGTATCTGATTGTATTGAAATATGATTATGACATTTAAGGTCATAAATCGTACATTTATGAAATAACATAGTTATAATAATAATAGTAATAATAATAATAACAGTAATAATAATAATAATGATTTGAAAATTTAAGTATCTAGGAGAAATAATTCAAGAGAATGGTTTTAGAAAAATCTCCTATAGAAGAAAGGATTCAAAAAATGGAAAGGACATATGGTATAACTGAAGATATATACAATAAAAAGTGCATATCTAAAAATGTGAAAATAAGGCATTACAGTACAGTAGTGAAGCCAGAATGCCTATATGCAAGTGAATGTCTAGCATTGAATTTAGACAAACTAGAAATATTGGAAAGACGAATTATTAGGAAAATATTAGGCCCACGAAAAACTTCAGAAGGTTGGAAATTAAGAAGTAATGATGAAATATATCAAAGTATAGAAAATATAACAGAAACAACGAGAAAAAGAAGACTATTATTTTTTGGACATTTATATGGAATGGACGACAATAGGTTAACAAAGCAGATCTTCAAATATCTGTGGGGGATGAAGTCAACATCTAGTTGGATTAAAGAAGTCCAAAAGGATTTAGAAAAAAATAATATAATGCAGAGGAAGCAATTGAAAAAGAAGTTTTCGGGCAAAAATGTTAAAAATGGAAGGAGTCCAGGATAGGAGAGAGAAAAACTCAGGTTCAAAGTGGACTGAAGACAGGAAGAAGAGAGAGTGAAAATATGAAAGAATATTGGAGAAAAAGAAAAGAATAAAGAATTGAAATTGGCATGTGGTCCTTAGATAACCAATAAAAAAAATAATAACTGTGGGAATAATGATAATAGTCCCCATTTAAAAAAGTCCCCATAAAATGTAATTAGAATGTGAAAAGTAAAGACGGTCAGAACTTTGAACAGTGGAAACTATAATAGTAGAAGTTGGCACCCTCAAATGTGTATAGTAAAACGGACAGAATTTCGAACAATGGAGACTATAGTGGTAGAAGTTGGCACCCATAATATGTAACTAAACTGTGGATAGTAAAGATGGACAGAACTTTGAACAGTGGAAACTATAGTAGTAGAAGTTGGCACCCTCAAATGTGGATAGTAAAACAGACAGAACTTCGAACAGTGAAAACTAGTGGTAGAAGTTGGCACCCATAATATGTAACTAAACTGTGGATAGTAAAGATGGACAGAACTTTGAACAGTGGAAACTATAGTAGTAGAAGTTGGCACCCTCAAATGTGGATAGTAAAACAGACAGAACTTCGAACAGTGAAAACTAGTGGTAGAAGTTGGCACCCATAATATGTAACTAAACTGTGGATAGTAAAGACGGACAGAACTTTGAACAGTGGAAACTATAGTAGTAGAAATTGGCACCCTCAAATGTGGATAGTAAAACAGACAGAACTTCGAACAGTGAAAACTATAGTGGTAGAAGTTGGCACCCATAATATGTAACTAAACTGTGGATAGTAAAGATGGACAGAACTTTGAACAGTGGAAACTATAATAGTAGAAGTTGGCACCCTCAAATGTGGATAGTAAAGACGGACAGAACTTTGAACAGTGGAAACTATAGTAGTAGAAGTTGGCACCATCATTGTATAGGCACATAGAGTAGGAGTAGATTGTCATGTCATCCATAGTCCACAGACTTTAATTTATTTAACTGCATACACAAACATAAAAAAAAACTGTTGCTTAGATTATTGTGCAGTTTATTCTACTAGTGCGATTGTATGTTTAATTTAAAAATTACTAGTGAACTAAAAGCTAGGCATTAAATGTGACTTCTGTATTTTGTGCTTTTAAATACAGCCAGCTGTCAGCTCATGGTCGAAATGGGTATTGTGGATAAAATTAAAGCATGACAAAATCATGGATAATCCACAAATTGATGCTTATGTACTAAATTGTTAACTATTAATGGTGGTAAGAGTTAGTGTACTGAAATTCAAAGTACTTTTTTGAAAAGATTTTAAGACATTACCTTCAGTGCATTTTCGAAGTAGGCTGCTATAGATCGGTAGTTGTGTTTTGAATTGGAAATCTTTCTTGACTTATTGGGACTAATACAGTAACATATGGG
This sequence comes from Magicicada septendecula, assembly GCA_034769895.1. Classification (NCBI taxonomy): domain Eukaryota; kingdom Metazoa; phylum Arthropoda; class Insecta; order Hemiptera; family Cicadidae; genus Magicicada; species Magicicada septendecula. Next base: position 810,358,703 of record CM068368.1, read on the forward strand.
GGGGGGGGTAAATATATGACAAAAAATTTACCTTTGTCATATTTATGTTACTAATTTTTTGTAGGTTGAGAAGGGGTATTGTCCATTAGTAGGACAGTTTTTTCAAGATGTTCTGTTTATCTTTAATAACCACTCTTGAGACAAATTTTTTAGCAAACCACCTTCCAAAAATTTCTCTGTTCATCCAAGCCCCCTTTTCGTTATAATAATTACTGGCAAGGTTGCAGCTCTGTTCCTTTAAACCAGTGGTTCCTAACGTTTCTAGACCCGCATTCCACTTTGGTCTTTCACGTTCATTTCACACTCCACCGGAGCTTGAAGAAAGGTTATTGGGGTTTTCTCAATAAAAAACTTGATACAACATGAATAGTATATCTTGTTATTCCTAGTTATGTATAATTATTTAAATCTAATAAATGGAATTTACAAATGGTTAATACATAGAATTTCTGGTTGGTTCTATGCTAAAATAAAGTATAAAGTTTTTTTTTTAAAAAGAGTTAATTACTTTCATTACAGATTTTCTTGTTAGTACTGAAACATAACAACATGTTAAAAAGAAAATAATTAATGTGACACTTTTTGCTGTTATTTTGTTTTAATTTAACAATTTATTGTTTTATTTTGTTTTCAATTTTGTTTTTATTTTGTTTTCAATTTTCTGATGAAAATTTATTGTTGTTTTGAACATAAAATTTTTATTTATTTATTTTTTAAAGTAAATACATTTTCCTAGTGTACCACCAGTTGAGAACCACTGCTTTAAACGATCACGTTTTTTTCCTTTTTTTATCCTAGCTTTAATGTATGATCCCCTTGAGCACCACATGATAGTTAATGTTTCTGTACCAGTCTTGTGGCCTGACGCATGCTAGTAATGTACTGATAAAATACAGTATGAGTCACTGATACTGTATTACTTTGAATTTTTTTTTTTTACTGCCAGTTAAAGTGTACCTTCTATAAGTATGTGAATTAATCAGCAATATGTCAAAGTAAATAAATATATATTGTAACAGTACCAAAAATATGGTAGTTACATAATATAAACTAATGTAACGTCAAGTATGAGAAAAACATGGAAGTATGTCTAGATAAATAAAGCTAAGTGTATATAAGTGTGTATCTACAAATATATTAATAAAAAATCCAACGATGAAGAAGAGAATACTAATATATCAACATTAAATACAAAATGAAGAAAGAAAATGCCACGAGCCAAAAACAATATCAGTAACTAGACCCAATAGGATCCAACAGTGAGGGGAATCCACGAAACAAGGACCAACAAGCTCCAACAACAATGGAGATAAATAAAAATAGCAACTACAATGAAAATATAAGAAAAAGAAGAAAGAAGAAGGACCAGGAAGAGCACCAAAATGAAGAAAGAAGATGGACAGAAGATATAAGGACTCAACATAAACTACATGTACTAAAAACAATGTAAGTGACAAAAGAAATGATGATTATAAATGTGAAAAGAAAACCAGTGTGAAACATTTAAGGAACCACAAACAATTACAGTGTGTACTTAATACAAATGTGAAACCTGTGAATAATTAACTAATTTCAACTGAATAAACCACACAAACAATTACAGTGATGAAGTTTACAGTGTGAGAAAATATGTTAATTTCATGATGAAACAACAAAAATTAAAATAGTGAAATAAACACAGACAATGAGTGTGACTGATTTAATAAAGTTGTGATCAATACACATAATCATAAGACCACCAGAATAGAACAAAATAGAACAATTATGTTATTGTTCATAGAGAACTGACAACAAATAAAAGACATTTGTTATGTATCAAACAATGACAGGAATTAGGTTCCACCATTGACCAGAAAAATATTGTAAATAATACAAAAAAGATTTGTGTTAGTGTTTAAGAAGGAGTTGTATAAACATGTGTAACAAAATAGTTAAAGTATTATATTAAGATACCGTAGTGAAGTCAGTTTAGTAGTAGAAAAATACTGCACTAAAACAGACGGTACATTGTTACACAACCCACAGAGAAGATACCTATTACAACAGAAAATGATACATATTAGTATAAATATATGATCATCAACTATGTTATCAAACGAGAATTTATTATAAGTAGTAATAATAAACATTAAGAGACAATGTATTATATTGCAAAACAATGCAAATAGAACAAGTCAAACATAATGACACAGAGAATAACAGAGATGAAAAAAGTATGCCAATTTAGTTAGGCAAAGTACAGTATTAAAACCAATACCAATGTTTATAAGAGTATTACCAGTAGTGAGATAAATATCTGATAATACATTGAGAACAGATTCTGAACATAATAAGAACAATATTATAACTAAATTATTGTAAACTAACTAACTATGTACATATGACCAGAAGTAAGCTGAACCATTGTATAGCTAATTAGTTAAGAAAAATACTGTATCAAATATTGAACACAGATTATTACAATTGTTACCAGTAGTAAGAGGAAATCGCAATGCTACTTTGAGAACAGATAATGACCATAAAAACAGTCATTTTATATACAAACAATTAAAAACCAAATGACTATTATGAAGAAAACCAAATGTAAACAAACAATGACAAGCAAGTTATTTATGAGAAATATAACATATAAACTTGTGTAAAAGTAAATGAAAACATTACCAAAAGTTAGAATAATATCTAATGCTACTTTGGAAATCCAAACCAAGTAGAACAATAACAATTTAGTTGTTGTATTAACAAAAAATAAATGACTACTATGATAGGACACAACATAAACAGGGCCATTAAAAATTGAATATTTTAATAAAACAAAGGCGTTTGGGTCAGAGAGTACAATGTTTCCAGCCAATAGAATGAATGACTTTCGACAGATGACCGAGAGACGCTTTCAGGAAACATTACAGTTCACGTCTAGCTTTTCAACGGAGAGGCCACGCAACTCGACGGACATGAAGGAGTTTATATTTGAATTTCGTGCGCGACATATTTATTAAGTAACCAAAATAACATAACCTTAACACAACATCTATATATACGAGTGAAAAGTGCGGAGTTATTTAATTAAAACAAGTAAGGTCAGTGTATAATGTCGACCATACTTGCGAGTGATGTGTTAAATAAGAAACAGGGAGTATAATTTTATTTAAACAATATTGAACGAAAATAATAATTTCGTAAATGACTAACTTTCGATACTACGCAAGTCAGATAATGCAGAGTATCGAAAACAATAATTAAATTATCAGAATTAAAGAAAAATTTAATTCACAATTATTAAAATATTATAAAAATATTTTAATTATTTATAATAATTTAAAATATGTTTGAAATAATTATTAATGAATACAAGAATATTTAGTCACTCATTTGACTAAACTTATTTTTCTTGATTTTTTCGATGTTTTGAAATATACTTTATTAATTTTCATACAGTAAAAATTAATGTAATTCTGATAATAGTATATTAAAGTATTACGAATGATATGTTTATATGTATAGTTTAAGAAATAATAACTATTAAGAAATACTTATCCATTGTAACAACACCAGTTATAACTAACCTCAGAATCGTTACGGTAACTTGATAATTTCAATATTACCGATCTGTTCTCAAGTAACATCCAAATCAGATAGAATTACTAACAAGAGTTTTTAGAGAAATTTTTCTCTTGTGAATAGATGATTTTTAAAACGAATTATTAAACGAAAGTAATACATTTTTAACTACTGTACAAGTCATACAGCTTGACAATTGCAACCTAGTATAATAAGAAGCGTGCGCATTCCCGCGTACGATAGTTCCATAAATACCAGACATATGGTATCAATTTTTGATTTTTATATTTATTCGCTTATTATTCATTATTGTTAATTTTATATTGTTATTTGTATTACATCTTGTGCCTGGTATCATGTTACCTAAAAGAACCTAACGAAATATGGTAATTCACTGAAACAAAATAACATAACCTATTGAAGTTAAATTATTGTACCAATAACAGGTCTACCAGCCTTGAGAATTGGACAGAGTCTTATTTGAATTTTTTTATTGTAATCAGTAATTGAAAGGTTGTTAGTTTTTGATTATTAATTGTCAAGGATTTTATTATTTATTAAATTGTTAATAAACCTCCACTTTTATTACCAGTAAAAGGAGTATCATTTCTATTAAAAATAAGTTCATTTATTTTTTAATCAGTTCTGACACAGGTGGCGGAAGAATTTAAAAAGATTTAACATAATTCAGAATATTCATCAGATATTGCTTCATTTATTTTGTGTGTGATAATATATTAAATATTCGATCTGAATATTTACTTGTATTTGAAGTGCATGTATTTCAGAAGAAACGTCACAGAACAGGATTGAAGTATTCACGTGTGGTAAGTGAGAGAGGTACAACAGAGTGCGTGAACCATTTTAAAATAAAAGAAGTGGACTATTATTACGTACCCATTAAAAACAATACAATAACACCAATAACCTTAACAATTACGATTACATCTTTTAATAAACAACATTATCGTAGATACCAGTGCGTGTCTACACTCACACGAACACATCAAAATATAAAGATATCTTGAATCTATAATTTTATATTATAGATTGGCGCCCAACGTCTGAGCACGATTTAGGGAAATTACAAAATAACTAGTGACCTAATCACCCCAATTCGTGAAAAGACAGCAGGTACATTACCAATACAGCAAGATGTACACCAGCAGATTAAAATCAAGATCAAAATCGAGATCAACATCGAGGAAGAGGGCAACCAAAGTGGAGAAGGAGACTAGAAGAGAAGAAAAAGAGGCCATGTCGACAGAAGACGTGGAAGAAGTTCTACTAGAAACAAAGGACAAACCAATTGAACCAGCGGAGGGGGTTCAGCAGCCTATGGAGGAACCGGAAGTGATGATTCAAGAAGCTCCACCGAAACCAAGCCAACCTGAACAAACAACGTCACTAGGAGAGCCCGCATTTCAAGAGTGGATGAGAAGGATGATGGAGTCACTAAAGGAAGACCTGAAGTCCACAGACCAGAAGATGAACAAATCCATAGAATCAATGGAGTCAAAATTTGAAAGCAGACTTAAACAGTAAAATTGAAGAAGCCAGTCGATCCACAAACCAAAAGATAGAGGAAGGCCAGAGGGAGAACCAGAAACATATAGAGTTGTTAAGAGAAGAATTTAATAACCAAATAAGTGAGACGAACAGGAGGATGGAAGATGGTCAAAGGAAAACCGAAGAGTTGTTGGAGAAGAAAATGGCCGTAATGAAAGAAGAGTTATCGGCAGAGTTGGGAGTGAAGATTGATCAAACTAACCAGAAGATTGATGGAATCAACGCTAAACTTAATCGAGATGTTGAGACCATACAAGCTGATCACGAGAGTATATGGCAACAGATAAGTGTCAACAATGACAAAATGGAGGAGACCGCTAAGGAGACGGTAGAAATGGTTGAGAGAAAGTGTCGAGGAAATCGAGAAACAAATGGCCATATTAACGACGGAAATTAATGTCGAGATGTCTGAAGTGCGGAAGGAAGGAGAAAGTACCAACCTAAAACTAGTACAGACGGAAAGGGACCTCAACCAACGTATTAATGATGTGAAGAAAACCCACGATACCCAACTAGATGTAATAGCACAAGAGCAAACAAGGATGAAGGCAGCGCAGTCAAGATTGAAGGATAAGTGTGAAGAAGTTTCTGGAAGGGTAGACGCGATCAAGCAACAAGTACATGATGATAAAACACAATCCACAGAACGTCAATGGAGAGAATTGGACGACCTCCGAGACGAAATGCATCGTCTGCAAGCAATACCAAATTTCCTATCCAGTTTGAGTCACTTAGAAGGAAGAGACCAGGTTGACTTCCGGACCTATTCAAAAAATCCCTTAGAATTCCTAGAGAGAATGGAAGAAATAATACAAAGAAACCGTGAGAGCAGATGGTCTGTCATTAAAGGTATGTTAGATGAATCGTTTAAAAACACGTTTGACAACTGGTGGACAGCAACCCGTCACGAAGTGGGTAGTTATGACACTTTCAAGGCGGCATTCAAACAAAAATATTGGTCGGAAGCCACACAGAACATCATAAGGGACGACATTACCAACGGAAGGTTCGACGTGAATGGAAGGCAATCCATGACCACCTACTTTTTAGGAAAAATTTGCCTGGCAAGGAATCTGGAACCTGCAATCCCAGAAGAATGCCTGGTTACAAAGTTGGCCTACCATTTTAATCAGGGTATCTCACAGGGAAGATTAAATGCGCAGATAAAGACAATTCAAGGAATGTGCGACCTACTCGAAAGCCATGAAAGAGAACGATACTATCTACGGAATCGACAAGTACCAAGCCAAACATACGATCGAGGAGGGCCTGGGAACAATAATCCCACCAGTCACAATAATGGTAATAGCCCAGGAAGGAATTTTAATCACCCACCAAGATTTCAAAATCAACCAACACCACGCCAAGACGGAGGTGGCAATAACATAAATAGAGGGAACTATAATAACCATCGTCCTGGTGGACACCAGAGAGATACGCATTACCAAAGAGGTAATAACTACTACAGGCCGTATCAGAACCAGTCTCCTAATCACCAACCAAGACAAGGTAATGGTCATCAGAATAACAATCATTTTCGAAGGGTCCACTATACCCATGCCAGCCGAGGTGGAAACCGTAGAAACTATTATCAAGGACGAAGGAGTTTCCCACACCAGCACAATCATTCCAGTAATAGTGACAGAGATGAAAGAGAGTCCGGCTATCGATCAAATGGAAGTGACAGCAGTGGAGGTCCTAGAACAACCACGCAAACTACAGAAGTATACCACAACGGACATGGATCTGGAAATCAGGAGCCCGTAGCTTCAACGTCTCAAGACAGACGCGAAAACGGTGACCTGAATTTAAACACCAACCGGCAGTGAAAAACCCAAGATCACCCTCACTGAACCGGACTATTGGGTCTGATGTTTTGGCAAAATCTTCGAATCATCGCAAAATATATAACAACAACTACCTAAAAAATATAAGAAAAGATTTGATGGAAGAAAAGGAAAATGCTATCGGCGATACAAGCAACAGTGAAATTGCGTATATATCCGTGAAAGTAAACAACACAGATGCCACAGCAATGATAGATACCGGTGCCAACGTATCATTAATCGACAAGTTGGAATTGGACAGAATCCAATCAGAGAATAAAGCTACCATACCAACATTGCCAATTAGCAACATAATTCTCATCGGTGCTACCGGACGTCAGAATAAGACTATCCGACAACAGGTACAATTAGATGTATCAAGCAATGGGAGAACAATACAGATGGTATTCCTAGTAGCCAGTGGGCTACCGTTTACTCTACTCATTGGTTGTGATATATTAAGAAAATACACCGCAATAATTAATATGGATACAAATACGGTGATGATGAAAATGGAAGAAATTGAGTGGACAGCCAATTAGACAATACAGGAAGGCACCCTCAGAACATGTAATATACTACATCAGGGAAGGCCGTGAACACCAAGAAGGCGCCATCAACCAGGGACTACACAACAGTCCAGAGGAAGCTTTATGGTTGGAGAAAATTAATGGCATCCGAGAATTTAAAACCAGCCAGAATAGCCAAGAGTTAACTTGGGAACAACGGGAACAACTAATAGATATATACTACCAATATCGCCACGTATTTTCTGATATGCTTGGGAAAATAAAAAATTTCCAATGTGAACTGAAATTCAAAGACCAGACAGAGTTCAAGCGGAAATCTTACCCTATCGCCTTTTCACTGAAAGAAGCTGTAAGAGAGGAAATTCAGCGTTTAATAGAGAATGATATAATAGAAGTAAGCAATTCACCATACACCAACCCTATTGTCGCTGTACCAAAGAAGAATGGTGCAGTACGAATTTGTTTAGATGCTCGTGAACTTAACAAAACCATAATTAATGACAGGACATCGCCTGGAGAAATCTATGAAATACTAAAGAAATTTTATGGTACAAAATTTTACAGTATATGGGATACGGTATGCGGATATTGGCAGGTTGAGCTGCATCCGAACAGTAGAAAGTACACTGCTTTTATCTTTGAAGGCCGAAATTACCATTTTAAGAGATTACCATTCGGTTTAGTGAACTCAGTAGCAATATTCGTCAAATGTATGGACGAGATACTGGGCCACAACACACTACAGTTCACGACAGTTTATGTCGACGACCTCTTAATAGCCTCTAACAATTTGGAGGAGCACTGTGACCGGGTGGCACAAGTACTGAAAAAATTGGAAGACAACCACATTACATTAAAATTAGATAAATCACAACTAATTGCAAAGGAAGTGCAATTCTTGGGGTTTAACTTGTCAGAATACGGAATTACACCATCCCAGGAGAAAATGGAGGCAATTCAACGTTTCCCCGTCCCGAAGAACAAAAAGCAACTGCAATCGTTCCTCGGAATCTGCAATTATTATCGGAAATTTCAAAATAATTATTCTGAACTAACAGCTCGATTTTCAGCACAGCTATCATCGAAAGAAAAATGGAAGTGGGGAACAGAGCAAGATTCTACATTTGAATTGATAAAAGAAAAGTTTCTGGAAACTGTTATGCTGCATCACCTCAATTTTGATAAACAGTTCTTCATGAATTGTGACGCTAGCGACCTAAGCCTTGGTTCTGTACTCTATCAAGAAGACCAAGAAGGGCATCATCAAGTGATCAGTTTCGCAAGCCGTACTTTAAACAAATGCGAACGTAACTACCATACAACAGAAAAAGAATTATTGAGTATAGTGTTTGCATGCGAAAAATTTAGGACTTTTATTTTAGGATATACAGTAACAGTGAGGACAGATCACAAATCCATTTCATTTCTTAAAAACTGGAAGTTAAAACACGGAAGACTGACAAGATGGACTCTTACACTTCAAGAATACAACATACAGTGGGAGTACATACCCGGAAAAAGCAACACAGCTGCAGACGTGTTGTCCCGGATAAACATTAACGCCCAAACATTTGAAGGAGAGAGGGAAACCATTGCGAGAGTATACCACCTACTGAAGAGTAAATCTGAACTCACTAATATATTATCTGACATAACCAATCATCAACAACAAGATCCCAAAATATCATTGATTATCCAAAAACTAGCCAACAATGATGCAAACATAAACCATTATTACTGTACTCATAATCAGTTGTTATTCACCAAATACAATAAAGGTGATGAGAGATGGAAGGTAGTTATCCCAAAAGCCCTAGAAAAAGAATTGACCATCGACTACCACATACGCTATGGTCATATGGGCGCAGTGAAGGTCGTAAAGGCTTTGCAGGAGCATGTGCATTTCAAGGACATGAGTAGAAAAGTCAGAAAATATGTCCAGAGTTGTAATATTTGTCAACTGGCAAAATGCAGCAATGAGAAGCGAGGAGTTATGATACCAATTACATCAACAGCGAGACTAGAAAAAACTTTCTTGGACATTTGTGGACCTTTTCCACGGAGTGGTGGGAGACACCAATATAAATATATCATTATAATATTTGATCACTACACCAAATATACTAAGCTGTACCCACTCAATCGAGCGACGACCAGTAAAATATTGGAGATAGTCATAAATAAGTATATACCCGAAGTGGGTAAACCATCGATGATAATTACAGACCACGGAACGCAATTCCGAGGACGAAAGTGGCGGGAAACACTGATCCATCTGGGAATAAAAACATACAAGACATCGGTGTATCACCCCAACAGCAACCCTGCTGAGAGAGTGTTGAGAGAAGTAGGAAGGATTTTAAGAACCTACTGTCACAGCCAGCAGAGGAAGTGGGAGGAGTATTTATCCCCGGCTGAAGACTTCCTAAATCTAGCCTACCATCAATCGACTGACGAAACACCATACATGGCTATGTACGAGAAAAGACCACCCCGGGAGATCACAGAGATCATTAATTTTCCAATCAGTGCCGAGGTCAAATTTAACAAAACCCGATTCTATAATAATGCAGTTGAGAGAGCGAATAAATTGAGGCTCAAGTACAAAAAGTTGCAACCCAAAATTATCAAATATGAAGTGGGAGACCAAGTCCTTATCAAAAATCGAGAACTCCCTAGTACTATTGAGGGCATTGCAAAGAAGCTGCTACTGCTATATACCGGACCATATACTGTGACTAAAAACAATCTAAACAACACATATGAATTGCAGAACCCTATTACAAAGAAGATAAAAGGTACCTATAATCAAACTTCAATGAAAAAATATATTGAAAATTAAATTATGGGACCAAAAAGTGAAAAGATAGCGATAAGGATTATTTTATTATTGATAATGTAAAGGATGAAAATATTTGTTATGAAAAATGAAGGTATAAATATGAATATAACTATTGACAATATCAAGATGAAAAATGAAATGTGGCTATGAAGATTATTGTTATTTAAAAGTGAAAAATGAAAATATGATTATAAAAATAGATGTTGACTAAAGAAAAAAGGATGTGTTACTATTATGAAAATTATTATGTGTCTATATTAAATGAGAAATAACTGTATAATTATGTATTGAACATTGAATATATTGTAATTTTATAATGTGAGAAAACACGCTCCAAGAGAATTAATGTAAAGGATACCGAACATTGTATTGATTAATAATAACGTACTATAGAAGAAAAAAAATAAAATACGAGACTGACACAATCCATCCAAGGCATAACCATTTCCAAGAGCCACGTCAACCAGTAATTCTAACATCATACTCGTACTAAAAGAAAGATGAATATACGAAAAAGACAAACAACATCCCTGGCAAATACGATTTCCAAGAGCCTAGTCAACAAGTAAAAAGAACACCTCACCCGTACTATTGAAGAAAGGAGAAGGAGCAAATGAGAAGTTGGAAAAATGAAACCAAAGAAATGTATTAATGTAGACAAACCACCACACACAACCACATTGTTTATAGTGTATGTTACTAGAGAAAAAGCCAATACCACATGGAATATAAATACCAAATGAAAACCATGAAGAAGAAGAAAAACAAATGTACTTATGAATTATATCTAGAAGAATGAAACCTGAGATGAAGAATATGACGAGACGACATTCAAAGTGACAACAAAATGAAGAGATTAATCAATGATAATGAAGAATGAAAAATAATATACTAACGAAGATAATCATGAGAGTATACCAGTGAGGAAGTGTAAAACAAACTATCCCTATAATATGTGAAGAATATAGTTAAGTTGAATCAAGAAAAGAGAGAATAACAATGTATAAACCGCAGATGCGTGAATTAATCCCAAGGATATTTATTATTTGTCGGAAGAACGACCACTATTATTATTTTGATGATTTGAGATGAATTGACTGAAGAGTAATGCCAGCAATCATTTATTATTATTGAAGGAGATGATTTGCCTCCATATTTATTGAAGTTAGTATGGCCAGTAGAGTTGAATAGCCAAAGTGAGCCGCTCTAAACTGCCCCAGCTAAACTTATGTTAGGGAATTAGGGAACTAAATAAACAAGGGAGATGATTACATAGAGAAGATATAAATACGATTCAAATAGAAGAAAGTGAAGGGATATATGGAAAAAACATGTAAATCAACATGGAATGTACAACAATTGATAAATTCTTCAATGAAAGATATAATAATTCAGAATTAATCAATTCTTATAGGAAGGCATATGTAACAGTACCAAAAATATGGTAGTTACATAATATAAACTAATGTAACGTCAAGTATGAGAAAAACATGGAAGTATGTCTAGATAAATAAAGCTAAGTGTATATAAGTGTGTATCTACAAATATATTAATAAAAAATCCAACGATGAAGAAGAGAATACTAATATATCAACATTAAATACAAAATGAAGAAAGAAAATGCCACGAGCCAAAAACAAAATATCAGTAACTAGACCCAATAGGATCCAACAGTGAGGGGAATCCACGAAACAAGGACCAACAAGCTCCAACAACAATGGAGATAAATAAAAATAGCAACTACAATGAAAATATAAGAAAAAGAAGAAAGAAGAAGGACCAGGAAGAGCACCAAAATGAAGAAAGAAGATGGACAGAAGATATAAGGACTCAACATAAACTACATGTACTAAAAACAATGTAAGTGACAAAAGAAATGATGATTATAAATGTGAAAAGAAAACCAGTGTGAAACATTTAAGGAACCACAAACAATTACAGTGTGTACTTAATACAAATGTGAAACCTGTGAATAATTAACTAATTTCAACTGAATAAACCACACAAACAATTACAGTGATGAAGTTTACAGTGTGAGAAAATATGTTAATTTCATGATGAAACAACAAAAATTAAAATAGTGAAATAAACACAGACAATGAGTGTGACTGATTTAATAAAGTTGTGATCAATACACATAATCATAAGACCACCAGAATAGAACAAAATAGAACAATTATGTTATTGTTCATAGAGAACTGACAACAAATAAAAGACATTTGTTATGTATCAAACAATGACAGGAATTAGGTTCCACCATTGACCAGAAAAATATTGTAAATAATACAAAAAAGATTTGTGTTAGTGTTTAAGAAGGAGTTGTATAAACATGTGTAACAAAATAGTTAAAGTATTATATTAAGATACCGTAGTGAAGTCAGTTTAGTAGTAGAAAAATACTGCACTAAAACAGACGGTACATTGTTACACAACCCACAGAGAAGATACCTATTACAACAGAAAATGATACATATTAGTATAAATATATGATCATCAACTATGTTATCAAACGAGAATTTATTATAAGTAGTAATAATAAACATTAAGAGACAATGTATTATATTGCAAAACAATGCAAATAGAACAAGTCAAACATAATGACACAGAGAATAACAGAGATGAAAAAAGTATGCCAATTTAGTTAGGCAAAGTACAGTATTAAAACCAATACCAATGTTTATAAGAGTATTACCAGTAGTGAGATAAATATCTGATAATACATTGAGAACAGATTCTGAACATAATAAGAACAATATTATAACTAAATTATTGTAAACTAACTAACTATGTACATATGACCAGAAGTAAGCTGAACCATTGTATAGCTAATTAGTTAAGAAAAATACTGTATCAAATATTGAACACAGATTATTACAATTGTTACCAGTAGTAAGAGGAAATCGCAATGCTACTTTGAGAACAGATAATGACCATAAAAACAGTCATTTTATATACAAACAATTAAAAACCAAATGACTATTATGAAGAAAACCAAATGTAAACAAACAATGACAAGCAAGTTATTTATGAGAAATATAACATATAAACTTGTGTAAAAGTAAATGAAAACATTACCAAAAGTTAGAATAATATCTAATGCTACTTTGGAAATCCAAACCAAGTAGAACAATAACAATTTAGTTGTTGTATTAACAAAAAATAAATGACTACTATGATAGGACACAACATAAACAGGGCCATTACTGAAAGATTGAAGGGTTCTGAACTAATTAAAAGATAACCATTATATATAATAAATAAGGTACTATGTGTGTACACTAATTATAATCATTACATGATATGATTTATATAGAGAAGACCAAAAGTAAGGTGAAAAATTGTATAAGAGAGATAGAAGAGGACTGAAACTATGTAAATATTAAATTAACCACAGTCATATATAAATATTATAATGTAAAATTGTGTAAATAAACTTTACTAATATTATTAGATTGTAATATTACTGTTTTAGTTAAGGAAAATTAGTTTTAAGCACATTTATGGAAAATCAAACATGGACGCTTAATGACGCCATAACGAGATTTGTGTAGGGAACAATTATTCCCAAATTGTAAATCAAACCAATTGAGATATAGACTCAAAGTGTTTATTTAAGAAGTGTTTTATTATAATTAAGTAAAATCTGGTGTAACGGACTTATAAAAATAAGATACACCAGACATAATAAATAAAATCGTTATTGTGATAGTAGTGATGAACGGAAAATAAGCATTTTTGGGCTTAAATTAACAAGCAGAATGTCCGCAATTCACTGACATCAACCATTTAACGATAGGACGTAAATTAAGAAAGTTATAGTAATTTTAAACTTTTCAGTTAAATTTTGTACCAGTGCTGACGTCAAAAAGCCTCAACACCAAACTCGATTTTGTCAAAAAATTAAATATTTTAATAAAACAAAGGCGTTTGGGTCAGAGAGTACAATGTTTCCAGCCAATAGAATGAATGACTTTCGACAGATGACCGAGAGACGCTTTCAGGAAACATTACAGTTCACATCTAGCTTTTCAACGGAGAGGCCACGCAACTCGACGGACATGAAGGAGTTTATATTTGAATTTCGTGCGCGACATATTTATTAAGTAACCAAAATAACATAACCTTAACACAACATCTATATATACGAGTGAAAAGTGCGGAGTTATTTAATTAAAACAAGTAAGGTCAGTGTATAATGTCGACCATACTTGCGAGTGATGTGTTAAATAAGAAACAGGGAGTACAATTTTATTTAAACAATATTGAACGAAAATAATAATTTCGTAAGTGACTAACTTTCGATACTACGCAAGTCAGATAATGCAGAGTATCGAAAACAATAATTAAATTATCAGAATTAAAGAAAAATTTAATTCACAATTATTAAAATATTATAAAAATATTTTAATTATTTATAATAATTTAAAATATCATGTTTGAAATAATTATTAATGAATACAAGAATATTTAGTCACTCATTTGACTAAACTTATTTTTCTTGATTTTTTCGATGTTTTGAAATATACTTTATTAATTTTCATACAGTAAAAATAAATGTAATTCTGATAATAGTGTATTAAAGTATTACGAATGATATGTTTATATGTATAGTTTAAGAAATAATAACTGTTAAGAAATACTTATCCATTGTAACAACACCGGTTATAACTAACCTCAGAATCGTTACGGTAACTTGATAATTTCAATATTACCGATCTGTTCTCAAGTAACATCCAAATCAGATAGAATTACTAACAAGAGTTTTTTGAGAAATTTTTCTCTTGTGAATAGATGATTTTTAAAACGAATTATTAAACGAAAGTAATACATGTAACTACTGTACAAGTCATACAGCTTGACAATTGCAACCTAGTATAATAAGAAGCGTGCGCATTCCCGCGTACGATAGTTCCATAAATACCAGACATATGGTATCAATTTTTGATTTTTATATTTATTCGCTTATTATTCATTATTGTTAATTTTATATCTTTATTTGTATTACATCTTGTGCCTGGTATCATGTTACCTAAAAGAACCTAACGAAATATGGTAATTCACTGAAACAAAATAACATAACCTATTGAAGTTAAATTATTGTACCAATAACAGGTCTACCAGCCTTGAGAATTGGACAGAGTCTTATTTGAATTTTTTTATTGTAATCAGTAATTGAAAGGTTGTTAGTTTTTGATTATTAATTGTCAAGGATTTTATTATTTATTAAATTGTTAATAAACCTCCACTTTTATTACCAGTAAAAGGAGTATCATTTCTATTAAAAATAAGTTCATTTATTTTTTAATCAGTTCTGACACAGGTGGCGGAAGAATTTAAAAAGATTTAACATAATTCAGAATATTCATCAGATATTGCTTCATTTATTTTGTGTGTGATAATATATTAAATATTCGATCTGAATATTTACTTGTATTTGAAGTGCATGTATTTCAGAAGAAACGTCGCAGAACAGGATTGAAGTATTCACGTGTGGTAAGTGAGAGAGGTACAACAGAGTGCGCGAACCATTTTAAAATAAAAGAAGTGGACTATTATTACGTACCCATTAAAAACAATACAATAACACCAATAACCTTAACAATTACGATTACATCTTTTAATAAACAACATTATCGTAGATACCAGTGCGTGTCTACACTCACACGAACACATCAAAATATAAAGATATCTTGAATCTATAATTTTATATTATAATATGTTCGTTTCGTGTTTGAAATACAGTGTGGTTAAACCCACAAAGCAGATAATCTGCTTGTGAATAATCAAGAGTCGGGTGTACAGTATTTTATGATGATGGTAATTATGAACCCAGTGAATGATAGCCTTTGTGTGTCATGTACGAAAAACTCTATTTTCTAAGTGAAAAGGCAGTGGATAAAAGGTCTGTTTTAAGTTATGGAAGATCGATACTGGTATAAATATTAAGGAATGTACAAACAAAAATTAGTGCCTTTTTGCAGTCAGAGTTTGTGAGTTTTATTTAATTTAATTAACATATTATGCAACGTGTAGGCATAAAACATATGATGTGATTAAAGTATTTTTTACATGTGTTATCTGTTTGCATATTGCTTTGCATTCAGTGTATTGAGCACTTTGCGCTGTGTATTACAAAGTGTGGACGGGTCTAAACATAGAGAGATGTTAAAAACTATGCAAGTCTGTTGCAATGACGAGTCACTAGAAATGTAGAACACAGGCCACTACTGAGGAAGTATAATAAGAGAAACACTGGACAGAGATAATGAAGATAACGAATTAATTAAAACAAATTTACTGTAGGGAAGTATGTGGCGTTTAGTTATTGTCAAGATCTTAAAAACAAAATAAACGATTAGATGATAGCACGTACAACTACAAAACTTTTTTACCCAACAGTGAACCGTCCCAAGCAACCAGACAAAACATATGCTCTTATATATCATGTACAGATCCTTTGTCGCATCAGAAAAGCAGGCTCATTAGTAGTATGACCCTGACAGTAGAGACCTTAACACTCATGTTGAATCAAGTTTTTGCAGTTAGTTAATAATCTTAATGATTGTTACTTTTATACCTGCATATTACAGTACACTTTTAGACTCACAAGGTCATAAAGACTTGCAAATTGTTTATGAATGCATACTACAAATGATAAGTAACTTTTGACTCTGTACATGCCTGTATTTTGGAAGTCTGTTTAAGAAGATATTTTTGCCATGTACACAAAATGTTAAAAAGTATGAATAGTGTTAACATTGTATAGACACTTGTGTCTATATTAGGGTTATATAAATTTGACAGGTGTATTTTCCTTTGTTGTAATAAACATGGGTAAAAATGTTATTTACTTTGAATTCATATATGCTGGCATAAATGACCGATATTTATTTGTGCATTCAATTAATGGAAATGCAAATAATTTATGAGCACTATTAGCTAAAGATGCTATAAATCTTACAACTCTGTAGAAGCACACTCAAAATTATTTAATTGTCTGTTCTCGTTTTGGTCACATTGTGATACAGTAATTTTTGTAAGACAATCTAGGAAGAGCATTTAATCTGTTTATTATGTACATTACAGCTTATTTTTTTATTATTATATAGTTACAGTAATACATTTGATACGGGTTTTTTTTACTGAAATGGTCTTCTTAAAATACACTATGTGAATTGTATAATTTCAAAACATCATTCAACACCTTTAGAGGTAAGAAGTTTTACATTTTGTATAATAAATTTGTTCTTTATTATACTGTAAAAATAGAGGGAAAAGTTTGTGGTCTTCAGTTAATAGTTAAAATTATATTCACTTGCTATTTTTCTTTCTGTTTACAAGAGAAATTAAAGTTTATATATATAAATCGATGCGTTTCTTGCTGTACTATTGTATAATATTATATATTATCAAATTATAATTACTTCTGCAAGTAGCTGTATTGTATTTTTTATCGTTTTAATTGACCTGACATCCGTTTCAATGAATATATCAGTATCTTCATAGTTTGATGATCAATTCCATTATTTGTTAATTCATTCAGAAACCTTTGAACACACACACAATGATATGTTAACATCATTATTGATATTGTAACGTTTTGTTTTTCAATGTTTATTTATTATTTATTTGAATTTATTTTTTTAACGTTGACTTGTAAAGTGTATGGCGTTGAATTATAATAATTAATGTTAAGCCTCGCGTTGGAATCACCATTCTGTAACCGTTCTACTTTTTAAATAAATATTTTTTGATTATCTTTTTTATTTTTGTTGTTTAATCGTTTGTCTCTTCAACGCCTCTGTGGATGACATTGTATCTGTAGCGTTATGTGAATTGAATTTGATATTAGGTGTCTTGTTGTACTGCTGCTATTCGAATTTTATTATTGTCTTCCACGTTGTTTATCTGGGTGATTATATCTTCTTTAAACCGTAGAAGTGCTTCATTAGTTCGATTTGTTTATTATGCTGCTTTACTGCATAATAAAGTCCGTTCATTTGTTTCTGCGATTTGCTGCTTTACTGCTTCATTGTACTGGTCAACTTTTTGACTAATTATTTCGTTGGCATGTTCAATTTTTTCATTAGTACTTTTGTTTGTACTATTTATTTTTTCATTAATACTTTAGTTAGTACTATTTATTTTTTCATTTATTTGCCTTAAATTTTCATTAGTACTTTCGTTGGTACTATTTATTTTTTCATTTATTTCCCTTAAATTTTCATTAGTACTTTCGTTGGTACTATTTATTTTTTCATTTATTTGTTTCAGCATTTGTTTATTTTGTTCAGCCATGAATTCCAATATGTTTTGTAAATTCAGGCCTCCTCTTGTTTCCTCATTATCACCCGCCTGTTGTTCCATCTTTCTGTCCTTGACTGCTTCTGCCTCGTGTTCCTGCATATCCTCTTCTGTCTCTGGGTTTCGTATTCTCTTCTGTGAAGTTGCTCGTCATGGCATTTCAAATGACTTATAGCAGTCGCCGCTAAAGTTAGGTTACTCAGATTATTATTTATTGCGACCGTTTAGTAATTTTTCTGACTTCAGCCCCATGTTGGGCGCCATTCTGTAACGTTTTGTTTTTCAATGTTTATTTATTATTTATTTGAATTTTCTTTTTTTTTAACGTTGACCTGTAAAGTTTATGACGTTGAATTATAATAATTAATGTTAAACTCACGTTGGAATCGCCATTCTATAAAATTTTTTTTTTAATATTATTTGTGTTGCTTCTCTTTTTGATTTTTATTGTTTAATTATTTAATTCCCTGTATGATTTGATTTTGTTCTATTTTTATTTTATTTACTTTGTTGTGTGATGAGTTAGTTATATTGATAACCTTCTTGAAGAGTTGGTGAGTTAGGCCTCACGTCGATGTGCTGATTTTAATAAAACCGTAGTAGTACAGTACCGTAAAACCCTTTAATTCCGCTTTCTTTATTTTTTATTTATAACAGAAAATAATTATCAGTTGTTTAATGGTTGATGTAAAATTCATTAAACTCATTTGCGAAGCGGAACTAGGCTTGTTGGTAATTGCATTCGGTTGTGGTATCGAGTTGTCTATTTGGAGGTTATCTGGCTTCGTAATCTATTATGTGTGATGAAGTTATTTAAGTCGTCGAGAATGGTTCACTCTTCTTTTATTTGAACAAAATCCTTTAATTCTATTTTATTCTCTAAATAAAACACAAATTCATCCATTGGGAATAATTATTATCATTTATTTCCATGAAATACAGCCTTAGCAATTCTGAGGTCGAAGTTGTGAAATGCCCGTATCGACTCTTATTCTCAGTTCGATTCCAAACTTATCTTCAGTTATTATATTAATCTTTTGGTTCTTTGGGCTGCTATTAAAAAGTTTGAAAATGTCCACAAGAAGTACAGTACATTACAAATTAGATAATTCTTATTTACTAATAAAGACAAAACCTAAAATTAATAAAATATAACAAAAATAATTGTTCAGTTTGATTTGCCAACACAAGGAATAATGGCTATATCGGCATGTACTAGTAGCAGTGGCAAGATGGCGGCTTGTTGTCAAACAAAATTAGTGGAATTAATTCTCAATTACGTTAAGACAAGTTTTTACAAATAAAATAAATCACATAAAATGTTCACTGTTGTTAAGAGTTAATGTTGTAAATTGATTTTGCCAGGATGCTGAAAATAATGATGAGCGAGTGGACTGTAGTTTAATACATTTATTGAGATTTACTGTTTCAATTTAAATTTGAATTGCAAGATCAGCTAAGTCTTGTATGCATTTTAAATTTTGAAAACCACGTTAGGTAAAAAATGTTACATCGTAAATTGAGGCGCAATTACACAACACTCAATCTGCATTAGAATGCTGTAGGGCCTAAAGCCTACATAATTTGTCGCGACAATAAAGAAAAATGAATAAATGACAGGTTGAAGCAGTAAACGCAATTACGTCTGCTGCCTACGGACGTACGTAGCACTGTGTCTAGGCCTGTTCGCTAGCGAGCGCGAGGCCAGAGCATGTACAGATTAGCCAACCTTTCATTATGAAATTCCCACATTACTGTCCATAGCTGCCCGCAAAAAATCGAACGATTTTTTTATAATACATTTTAATAATTTATATTATAAGAAAACACAATGTACGTTCTTAATAATAGATATCAACTTCAGTAAGTTGTATTGAACATTGAGATTGAAATGTTAGATAACAGTTATAACATTAAACTGTTCAGAGATAAACCTCAATAATGATGATAACAGATGAACAGGCCACAGTTGGCTTACAAACTGATTTATACATGAGTATAAATGTGCATGAATTAGCAAGAATGTATACAATATAATACAATATAAAACATGAATAATGAATAGTTTGACAATGTTTGATGATGAATAATCGGTGGCTCATCACATGATGGGTCCGATACAAATTGCAAATATTTTATGCAAGTTATGATTGACAGTCTAAACCAGTCAAGGCCAGTTGACTTATACATAATAGTATTGAATATAAAATGAATAGACAAAAATTATTACAAAATTATGCATGTAAAAACATAGATTTAGCATAACGCTGTAATATAATAATTAAATAGTGCATGCTATACCCAGCAGTTTCAGGAATGCACAATAAATTGACATGTGAAAATGGAGTATACATTGTTGAATAGTTGCAAGTACATAAGCGTAATGACATGTATGTCATAATTAAGAGCATGAATAATAATATATGTGCAATACGTGATCGCAAAATACAAATACAAAATATAAAAATATGTGCGTGGCGCATAATCATAGACAGTAAATGCGGGTAGAATAATGTGTTTTACATAGATACAAAGTACATGATAAAATACAATAGAAATATGTTTGCATAATTACAAATACATGAATACAAGGCATGATAGCATAAGTGACAAGTACAGCAAATGTGTTTATACAAATGTAATGCATGTGTTGAACAATTACAAGTAACACATAAAATTCATAGAGTAATAAAATAGCAATGCACACATATTAACAAAAAATGTGCAGCAAAGATGCATACATGGTTTGTATAGCTCCAAAACCATGTGAATATTATATAACAAAATTTATGACATAAGAACAAATACCACCAATGACATGACACATAACCCACTACCAATATCAAATATAAGTATACAAAGGATATAGTATATGTCTTACAAAATTATCAATACATATAAATACAAGAATAAGTAAAGTATACCACCATGACAATATAATAAGTATAAATATAATAACATAGTGCATGGTTGTACAATTACAAGCTACATGCGAATTTAGTGTATGAGATACACAATAATGCGATATTAACATAAAAATGTTTGTGATAACACATATCACTAATTGAAGTCGACCAAATTGTCAGACAATTAAGTAATGAAAGCTCCTGGCCAGGTAAAGTATAGCATTGTGCTAAGTAATTACATTGACCTTGTGTCTAAGCCTCGTCCCGCGCTGGCAACAAACATAACTTGTGAATTGGTCTGCGAAAGGTGCCAACAGGCGTACGAATGTCAACTACTCTGATTAAATTGTCTGGTCCGGGAAATGTGGCTGTAATTACCCCAAATTTCCATGCTCATGGAGGCAAGTTATCCTCGATCAGCAAAACCAGGTCACCAATGGAAACGTTTTCCTTTGCAAATTTCCATTTGTGACGTTGTTGCAGTTGGTGTAGGTAGTCGCGATACCATGATTTCCAAATAGCTTGGACAAACTTCTGGAGAAGTTGCCAATGGCCAAGACGAGAGATGTGAACGTGTGATAAGTCAGGATCGGGTATTGCCATTAATGGTGCACAAATTAAAAAATGGCCAGGGGTAAGTGGCACTGGATTGTTTACATCCAATGAAACGGCAAATAATGGACGTGAGTTTAGACAGGCCTCTACCTGTGACAAAACCGTAGTAAACTCCTCGAAAGTGAGTATGGACTTGCCGACAACGCGGCGCAAATGATACTTCAAACTTTTTATACCGCTCTCCCAAAGACCACCAAAATGAGGTGACGAGGGAGGAATAAATGACCACTTAATACCATGAGAAGTCGCAAAGGATTGGATTGGTGAGGTGGCATCCTTTTTATGCCAAAGATTGTAAAGGTCATGCAAAACGTTGCGGGCCTTCCTAAAGTTCATGCCATTGTCAGAATATAACTGGCTAGGTATGCCCCTACGGGCCATGAAGCGACTTAAGGCAGCTATAAACGCATTGGCCGTAAGGTTGGAAACCAATTCCAAATGAATGGCCTTGGTGGCTAAGCAAATGAATAAAGATACGTATGATTTTGACAGAGTCCTAGATCTCTGCCCGCCATGACGAATCATGAAGGGACCACCATAATCCACTGCGCAGAATAAAAACGGCCGCGAAGGAGTAACCCTGGGAGATGGCAAAATACCAAGCCTTTGAACCTGATATTTGGTGTTAAATCTGCGACATTTGACGCATCTACGAGTGATGGAACGAATGACTATCTTGGCGTTAATGATCCACCAGCGTTGATGAAGTGAATGATGGACAAGTTGAGCACCAGCATGGAGGAGACGAATATGCTCGCTCTCGATTATAAGGCGAGTGATGTGGGCCGATGGATGCAAGACAGTAGGATGCTTATTGTCATAGGGTAGTTGCGACTGCTGTAAGCGTCTACCGACACGTATGATGCCAAACTCATCAAGAAACGGGTCCAGGGAAGACAGCTTACTCCTAATAGAGACAGAAGCCCCATTATGAAGGCAATTAAGCTCAACTGTCGAAGTGGATCGACTGGGATTGCTTTATGAAGAAATTAAGAGTAGAATGAATTTCGGTGGGGCTAAGAACACCCGAGATTTTCTCAGTCCTAGAGGGTCTAGTATTTTTGATGAATCGAAAGCAATAAGCGTACACGCGAGTCAGTCGGTGCAATGAGGAAAAGTCCTTTGAGAGATCAATAGGTAGGGTAGAAATTAGAGAAAGTTTGGGGGTTTGTTTCTCCTCAACAGAGCATTCAGGAAGCGACACATTAGAAGGTGAGAAAGGTGAAAAAGGATTGGGCTCAGAAGATTGAGACAGACAAGCAGAACCATGCCACCAAAGCGAACAATCGCGCAAAACATCAGGGTGACATCCCCTAGAAATAATGTCAGCAGGATTATGTTGCGAATTAATATGATGCCATGTGTAGGTTTCAGTGTGACGCTGAATCTCAGCAACACGATTAGCGACGTATGTCTTCCACCTAGAAGACTGAGCATGAATCCAATAGAGAGATACCATGGAGTCGGAGTACAGGTGAACGCTATTGACAAAGGAATGGAGAGCAGGGGTGACTTTGAATAGAAGTCGCGATAACAACAAGCAAGCACAGAGTTCAGTGCGAGGTAATGACACCTGTCGTAATGGAGCCACGCGAGATTTGGAACACAAAAGGTGACAAGAGGCCGTTAAATCTTGATAAATAACTCTAACGTAAACACAACATCCATAGCCCTTTTCAGAGGCATCCGCAAAACCATGCAATTCAACTATCTTTGCCTTGCACTTGCTGCGAATAGAGCGTGGGACAATAATTTTACCAATTAATGACAACTTATCACATAATGAACGCCAATACAGATATAATTGCTCAGAAATTGGCTCATCCCAACCAAGATTGCACAGCCACAGCTGCTGCATAAACTGTTTATAAAGAAAAACAATTGGAACCGAGTCCCAATGGGTCGTAGATACCCGCTATAATTGACAGGATTTTCCTCGTAGAGATGCTTGACTCAACTGGAAATGACTTGATGTCAAACAAGAATGAATCTGTAGAGTTGTTCCAAAGAATGCCCAACGTACGCACATTGCCTTGTTTGTTTAATGGAAGTGATAAATTATTATGCTCTGTGACCACATTTGGTTAATTTGATGCCCATTTATGTAGAGTAAAGCCATATTGACTCAACAATGTACCTAAGTCAGATTTCAACTTGGTTAGATTAGAAATGGTGTCTGCACCGGTTAACAAATCATCGACATAAAAATCATTAATTATAACCGAAGCAGCATCAGGAAAAGAAGCTTCATGATCCTTACCAATCTGAATAAGGCAGCAAGTAGCCAAAAACGAAGCACTAGCAGTACCGTATGTTACAGTTCGCAGCACAAAATGTTTAAACTGTTCAAGCGGAGAATTACA
This sequence comes from Magicicada septendecula, assembly GCA_034769895.1. Lineage (NCBI taxonomy): Eukaryota > Metazoa > Arthropoda > Insecta > Hemiptera > Cicadidae > Magicicada > Magicicada septendecula. The sequence goes on from CM068368.1 coordinate 810,383,216, forward strand.
CCACAGAATATGTTGGTAATGACAATCGCTATCAGACACTAGAATTTGCCGATACATCTTCTCGATGTCAGCGATCAGTACATAGTTGTGTATGCGAAATCGCAAAAGAATAGAGAAAAGATCTTGTTGGACATTTGGGCCTACTAACAAAATATCATTGAGAGAAAGGCCATTGGTAGTTTTGGCCGAGCCATCAAAAACGACGCGAAGTTTTGTCGTGGAACTAGAATGTTTGAAAACGGCATGGTGAGGCAAATAGTAGGTATTTGAAACCCTGGAATTAACAGAACAATCGTCAACCAGCGCCATGTGGCCAAGATCCCTATATTCTTGAATAAAATTTGCGTATTCACGCGCAAGCTCAGAATCACGCTTGAACCTGCGTTCTAAACTTAAAAATCTCGCTTCAGCGGTAGCATAGGACTCACCCAACTGGGGACTATCAGCCCCGAATGGTAATGAGATAATGAACCTACCCTCATCATTACGATGAGTGGACTTAACAAAATGTTCCTTGCAAACTGAATCGTTAATAAGGGGTGCATTATCAAGGATGGTTTCGGTCTCCCAAAATTTCTCAAGAGACGCTAAAATTTGACTATCGTTGTTTCTTGCCAAGAACGAAACAGCAGGACCCTTGGAATGACAATGTTGGGGCAGATTGCCTGCTAGAATGTAGCCTAACTTCGTTTCTTGTATAATAGGAAAGTTAGTACCACGTACATATTTGTTAGCTAGAATCATATCTAAATAAAACTGCGCTCCTAAAAGTATGTCTATGTCAGCTGATACGTTGAAATGTGGGTCAGCAAGGAAAATGTTATCTGGGATATTAAAATGATTTATGTCGAAAGATTGTGCTGGAAGTCTATGAGTCAAGGCAGATAAGACCGCACACGGAGCGTTAAAGCTGAACCCTTGATAGCGAGAAACAATACGAATTGATGCCAAATTAGTGGCGCAACATGTCGCATTATTAATACCTGAAATTTGTATATTAGATTTAGTCAAGTTAAGTTGCAATTTTGTAGCAAATGATTCAGTACAAAAGTTTACTTGTGACCCTGCGTCTAACAAAATTCGTGCAAGTTGTCTGTTACCAGCACGGTCGATGACGAACACAACAGCTGTAGACAAAATAACATTGTTTGCTGATTGAAGCTTAAATGAACAATAATTACTACTGCTGGCAGAACCTTGTTTTGACACATTATTTATATGCAGCAATGTATGGTGTTGTCTGGAACAGATCTTACATGATTGTTTGACCTTACAATTAGGTGAAAAATGATCTGGTCTTAAACAATTAGTGCAGCATTTATGCTTTAATATAAATTGCCCTTGTTCTGATATGCTTAATTCGCGAAATTTGTCACACATTGGGTGACTGGCCTTGCAGCATGGGCATAAATAATTATTTGAAGTTGAATGATAACTTTTAAATGCAGTGCTGCCAGCAGAGTTTCGTAATTTATGTTTTTCAGACTTATTATTAAATTTTAAAGTTGGTTTGTTAAGCTGCTGTCCAGCGTCTATCGGTAATGTGTTTTGTAATAATTGTCTACGGGCGTTTAAAAACTGTGTAAAGCTCTGAAAGTTAGGAAGATTTTCGGGATCTATAGACTCCTTCCATAATTTAAATGTGGAATGGTCAAGTTTTGCTGACAATAGCTGTACAGTAATGAGTTCAAATGAATCCACTGACAATTGCATAGCTGCCAGCGAATTGACAGAAGACATTGTATTTATAAATTCTGCTAAGCTCTGTACAGAGTCTTTGATTGTAGACTTCACTTCTAGTAAATTTTGAATGTAATATTTAGCTAATATGAATTTGTTATCATATCTAGTGGACAGCAAACTTAACGCTATTGAATAGTTCTCATTACAAATAGGCAAGGCCTTAATTAGATCTAATGGCTCATTTTTGAGAGATGAATATAAGTAATGTAGTTTTTGCACTGAAGTTAGATCAGATCTGGCATGTACCAAGCCCAGAAATATTGAATAAAAGTGCTGCCATTCTAGAATGTTGCCTGTGAAGCAGGGCAAACTTATAGGTTTTAATTGCATATTACTGGTTAATACTTGAGATTCAGTCTGAATGTTGAAAGTTTCTATTAATTGTAAGATGTTAGCTTCGGTTGAATATAAAAGTTCTTCAACATCGACTCTGTCCTCTTGGGCAGCGTTTATGTCCTTAGAAATTAATTCAATTTCAGACTGTACCTCATCATATTTTGTTGCTAAACTCTTTAGACCTTCTAGTCTAACAGTTAAAAAATGTTTAGTGTTACTGTTTTTGTCAAAATTAATTATTGCGGAATTGATTCGAACTATGGCAGACTTTAAGCCGCCTCTCTTTCTAACCAACACTCTTAGGCCTTCTTCCATCATTTTACGCACCTTTTACTGATGTCGTACCTTCTGTGAGATGTCCTGCAGCGTTGAGGCCGTGGAATAGATGGCAGACACGCACGGACTGGATGGATGACTGCTCTCAACTTAGAATTGCTCAATCTGGTGTGTAGGCGTTAACACATGGATGGTCTTGTAATGGTGTTGTCTACGAGGCTCAATGACGACGACGAAAGAAATGCTGAATAACTCCCGACACGGTCGGATCAGCGAACATACTGAATCGCCCGTGATGGCCAGAAATTGAAGTGGAAAAAATGATGAGAAGCCGCTCGATATGGTATAAGTTGAAAGAAGGTAAAAAATGATGAATCCGGCCCGGAGGACCAAAAAAATGTTAAGAGTTAATGTAAATTGATTTTGCCAGGATGCTGAAAATAATGATGAGCGAGTGGACTGTAGTTTAATACATTTATTGAGATTTACTGTTACAATTTAAATTTGAATTGCAAGATTAGCTAAGTCTTGTACGCATTTTAAAATTTGAAAACCACGTTAGGTAAAAAATGTTACATCGTAAATTGAGGCGCAATTACGCAACACTCAATCTGCATTAGAATGCTGTAGGGCCTAAAGCCTACATAATTTGTCGCGACAGTAAAGAAAAATGAATAAATGACAGGCCGAAGCAGCAAACGCAATTACGTCTGCTGCCCACGGACGTACGTAGCACTGTGTCTAGGCCTGTTCGCTAGCGAGCGCGAGGCCAGAGCATGTACAGATTAGCCAACCTTTCATTATGAAATTCCCACATTACTGTCCAACTGTGGTTAAATTAGTTTTTTTTTCACTAGTGTTCTGGTGAAAAAGTGTTACCACTTAATCACTCTTAAAACTACACGACAAGGATTAGCTCAACACTTTTTAAATAAATGATAATAATTATTCCCAATGGATGTAATTTGTGTTTTATTTAGAGAATAAAATAGAATTAAAGGATTTTGTTCAAATAAAAGAAGAGTGAACCATTCTTGACGACTTAAATAACTTCATCACACATAATAGATTACGAAGCCAGATAACCTCCAAATAGACAACTCGATACCACAACCGAATGCAATTACCAACAAGCCTAGTTCCGCTTCGCAAATGAGTTTAATGAATTTTACATCAACCATTAAACAAATGATAATTATTTTATTTTATAAATAAAAAATAAAGAAAGCGGAATTAAAGGGTTTTACGGTACTGTACTACTACGGTTTTATTAAAGTCAGCACATCGATGTGAGGCCTAACTCACCAACTCTTCAAGAAGGTTATTAATATAACTAACTCATCACACAACAAAGTAAATAAAATAAAAATAGAACAAAATCAAATCATACAGGGAATTAAATAATTAAACAATAAAAATCAAAAAGAGAAGCAACACAAATAATATTAAAAAAAATTTTTTTATAGAATGGCGATTCCAACGTGAGCTTAACATTAATTATTATAATTCAACGTCATAAACTTTACAAATCAACGTTATATAAATAAATAAATAATAAAAATTTAACACCGGATGATGAGACATACGTCTTGAAACGCGTCGAACAACAAAAGAAGTAAGTCACTGACGGAACTATTAACGTATGTTTTTGAAAAAAATTTAACATTTAAAAAGTAAACGTTAGAATATAGACGTTGCCTTTCCCATTCAGAAGTGGCTTTCGTGAAATAATAATAATTATTATTGTTATTATTATATAGCTATATTTAATGCAGTGCTCTTTTCCTTCTCTTTGCTTGTCCATTTTATTACTGAAGAAATGTTTTAATTGTGTGGTCATCTTTATCAGTCTTCCTTGTGTGTGTATTTTCATATTTGCCGTGCTGCTATTGTCACATGTACTCATTTATGATTGACAGATGAGCACCATTTTGGCATGACAAGTAGTGTATAGGTTCAGATGGGCTCAACAAGGGCCTGTAATTGAGGGACTTAATATACGGTAGCGAGTCACTAAACCAAACTAATTGGGACTGGGGACAATTCGAGTTATCGATTTGTTCAGATTTTTTAATATAAAGTAGGTCTGTTGTATAATAACAGTAGCATGTTAAACCTCAAATGAATTATGCTAAACCACTTGGTTATACTGTATTTATAATACGAGAGTTGTATTTACTTATTTTTATATAGAGGCTGCAAAAAATTTAAGACTGTAATTTTGAGTCACATTACAGTAAATATAGGATCATTTCAAATTTTAAATTGGATTATTTAGACAGTACAGTAGGCTGCTACAGTTCTAAAAACAATAAAACAAATTTCATATAATTCTGTAGTATCTGCAGGTACAATTCCAGGTTTACTCTTAGTTAAATATATTTGTTATTTGGATTGTTAACAGTTTGGATTAATTGACATTCTGCTATATAGAAAATTTGTACTACACACGAAATTTTTACTGTGTGCATGTCTGTGTGTAATAGAATCTTTAATACTAATTTTTCTCGTGTATTCCATAGCATATGAAGTATTTGAGAGCTGAAATTTATAAATCAGCTCTCGTCATGGTTTCTGTACGTATATGTGTGATAATTGGAGGGCTAAAAGACTGTTGGTAGCATAAATTGATCACATAATAAACGTGTAAAATAATGGCTGTTTATTAATTTAAAAGTGACCAGTGTGTCACTTTTAATATTTACTAACTAGGACTGATAAAATCATAATAAACAGAAATATATAATTGTGCTCCATCAAAAGGATACAAATAATTTTAGAAAATAAATTGTCAGTAGAATACATTTAATTCAGTGTTTACAAACACAATAAACTAATGTGGCAATTGTTAAGCTGTTGAAGATAGAACAGGCTGAACATTGTTTTTTTTTTATGTGTTTAGTCCACTGCTGTTTGGTATTCTAACATTTCTCTATATTGGTATACGTTGGTCAGCAGTCTGTATGAGTATGTAAATTTGCATTTAAGTGAATTGATAAAATCATGATTGTGTCTTAAAAGCAACATGAACGTAAAACAGAATTTAAATACACCTGCTACTCAAACCAGTAAACATCACAGAAATGAGGTTAGACAAGTTTGAATTGCCCAAACTGGGTCCTTTCCCAATCTTGTTTATGTAATAGGTGTAGTTGTTAACTGAATTTGTGAAAGCTTTTTAAATTAAACATTTTTTTCCCAAGTCACTATTTCAAAATAATTTAATTACCTTGTATCCATCGGTGACTTCGTTTTTTGCGTTATTCATATAGACACGCGTTTCGTGACATGTGCCACATCATCAGTATCCTTCGTCAAGCATTAAAATTCACATAAACACATTTGCACATATTTACTATTGTGACTTAATATAGTAAATATGTGCAAATGTTTTTATGTGAATTTTAACGCTTGACGAAGGATACTGATGATGTGACATGTCACGAAACGCGTCTATATGAATAACGCAAAAAACGAAGTCACTGACGGATACAAGGTAATTAAATTATTATGTTCGTTTTATAAATGTATGTATGTAATGTATTGAATGTACGTTATATATAAAAATGTATATGTAAACAAGCAAGATACTAGACGACTATAGATTTTCAAGTTACAGGTAAGATTTGTGTGAATGCTGATGGTTAAGTATTTACTTAAAATATAATTTTTAAGAAATTATTAAAATTACATATAGCAAACTAGTAAACATGCATGAAGGAATATTATTTTACTCTTATAATTAATAATAACAGTGAATGTTTATTAAAAATAATGCAAATCTTATTTGTACTATGTACGTTTTCAACTGGGTAGAGTTCCTTTTCTTGCCATTTTAATAAATTAATACTATATAAAATAGGCCTATATGAAAACAGGATAAAAATTTAGAAAAAATTGTAAACATCCATGCTAGATGTCTGCCTGAAGGGAATTTTAATCAAATTCTGAATGTATGTTTACTTTGAACTTTTTTTTGTAATTTAACGATAACCATGTGCAAAATATGGAAGCAACATTTTGAAAAAAAATTGTGAAATTCTTTTGGAGTATCAAGTTTTGAGTATTTTTATTCAAAATATAAACTCAGTGACGTTAACATTTTGACAGACTACAACTCAGGGAGCTAGTACTCGTACATTAAATTTTACTAAATTGTAACATATATTTTATTGTTTCTTTTATGAATTTGCTAACTGCTATAATTTTTTTATTGTTCGACTAAGCTTTTCGTCATTACTGACATCTTCAGGTCTTAAACAACCTGAAGATGTCAGTAATGACGAAAAGCTTAGTCGAACAATAAAAAAATTATAGCAGTTAGCAAATTCATAAAAGAAATAGTAAGGATGGCTGCTAATTTAAACAATACGAAGAATATATTTTATTGTTTCTTAGTGCAGGCAAATACTTGATTTGTAACCTAAAACTTGTTTATTTGTAAGTTAGTTAAGTTAGTTATCTGTGTGTCCTTTTATTATTATTTCTTCAGTTTATTTAACCTTTTTATGTAGCTACGAAGGTAATTTAAAAGAAAACAAACATTGAAGTGAAGCCAAAAAGGGCTCATGAAATTGTTTTTTAAAATTTGTATTTTATAAAGTTTCAATTACATTCATAACAACATGCTACAATTGTTTACAAGGGGCACTAAAAAAAGTAAGAATCACAGTACTCTCACAAAGAACAAAAATCTTTCAGCTTTATACAATTTTTTTGAATACATCGAAGAAAGAGATTCGTAATCATCATAGTTCTTTGTTACTATAAGAAGTTCTTTGCAACTAACAAAAGAAGAAGAAACTGTATTTCAACACGTAATGTTCTGTTTTGGTTGTATGAAATACATACATGAAACTTAACACTATCTAATCAATGATAAAATACGATTCACTGAAAATTCAGTGCACACAAATGGCTATTAACTTTCTGTGATTAGATAAAACTTATTTTCTAACAAAACACGTGACTTATATGATTACATGTACCGGTATCTCTGGATTACATGTATACCTGATGTTATTTCTGTTCTCTTCATATGCCCATAGAGAAAACAAAAAACTACAATATCACAGAATGTAGTACATTCAAAACAGTACAAGCTAGATAGGTGGAAGTCTGTCACAAGTACAGAATACTTAAAAAAAATGCCAAAATACAAATACTCAGTTCGCTCAAACACTATTCCCAGTGTGGCCAAATAAACAAATGTGTGTGTGTGTGTGTGTGTGTGTGTGTGTGTGTGTGTGTGTGTGTGTGTGTGTGTGTGTGTGTGTGTGTGTGTGTGTGTGTGTGTGTTTGCATGTGCAAGTCCGCGCGCATGCACAGGTGCAAACATTTTTAAGATTTTTGAAGTTCTGAGCTGCAATGTTTTTGAGATTTATTTATATCATACTCATGCTTACAACAATAAAATATATGTTACAATTTAGTAAAAACTAATGTACGAGTACTAGCTCCGAGTTGTAGTCTGTCAAAATGTTAATGACACTGAGTTTATATTTTGAATAAAAATACTCAAAACTTGATACTCCAAAAGAATTTCACAATTTTTTTTTCAAAATGTTACTTCCATATTTTGCACATGGTTATTGTTAAATTAAAAAAAACTTCAAAGTAAATATACATTCAGAATTTGATTAAAATTCCCTTCAGGCTGACATCTAGCATGAATGTTTACAATTTTTTCTAAATTTTTATCCTGTTTTCATATATTTTTTATAATATTAATTTATTAAAATGGAAAGAAAAGGAACTCTACCAGTTGAAAATATACATAGTACTATAGTGGTCAAAAATTTTAAAAATTTATAATTTTGTGATCAAGAGGTACGCTCACACACACTCGAGTTAACAACCCAGGCCAGAGTCGTAAATAAGAACAATTGGACACACGTCAGACCCGACGTCAGTGAAGAAACAATGAGGAAACGTCCGACTACACGTAACAATAGAAATTGGGAACATCATTGACAGAACGAACTCAGCTCAGATTTACAACACCAAAACAAACCAGACAAAAGACAGAGCCCGGTAGCCCGGCTACGCAGAAGTTAGAAGGAACACATGCTGTGGGGATAAGTTGTAACGCGCGTACGTATGAATGAGATACTCAATAACAAAGGGTTCAGAGAGGTTTTGACGAATATGTAGACAATGGGACGGGTATTCAATGAATACGAGGTACGTACTCGGCCCAGCATGAAAACAAACCAGGATGACAAGTCAGATTTACAACTAGAAATCGTGGGACCAGTCCAGGGATGACGTCCAGCGAAGAGTTGGTAATTGACGGAAAAAAACGAAGGGTGACCGAACAATAGACCAAACACTGCAGATTGTTAACAAAGGCAATAACAGAGAGCCTCGACAGCAAGGAAACAAAGGATTAATGGACAGGCAGGCAATTGCTCCACTTTCCGAGAAACAACGCAACGTTCATCGCTGGGGTACTTCGGGGGATGTTCAACGACCAACCAGAATTTGGCATCTTCCAAAGGAACTGGTGGAGAGAGTAGCGACGACTTGGATGACGAATGAGGAAACCGATGACCGTAGATCTGCAAGGTGGAAGGAAATCCTGAACCTATCAACAACAGCCATAGGCGTGGACGTGAGAAAATTGCATTCTGGTAGAGGGTGCTTGATAAAAACTGTTTACAAGGACGCGGAGTTGAGTAGTAAGAGTAATAGTTGTAGTAGTAGTAGTTTTACTCGGTAGTTTTTACTCAGTTCTTACTCCGACTTACTCAAATTTCAAATCAGTTAGTCAGTCAGTGACGCAGTTATAACCAAGTCTCGGTCTTAGTCGAACTTAGACATTTTCAATTCAATTACAGTCTTACAAAAGTTGTGTTCAATAGATCATCCAAGTTACCGAACTTACCGCAGTAACACGCAGTGCGAATGTACATAAACATCGTTAAAAATGTCAAGTGTATACGAGAAACTTTAGAATACGTTCGGCATGCATATTAAGCATTACAAGTGAATTAACATTTCGACAGTAAAACATTGTGCGACAATTTCAGACATTATGAAACATTATCCAATCATAATCATTCTAATTTTGAGCACATGAACTAAGTGGATTAACACTCATGAACACTAGTGCATACATAGCGCGCATCACGTCCAAGGTAGACAAAAGTATCTAGCTACCTGAATCACACTTACAGTAAACACGTAATCAAACTACACCAATAATAATGATTGCATCTTTACTATATAAAACTGTAAAGACACTTATTCCAAGCGGATAACTCCGACATCACACTACACAGAACACGAGTGGGGATTATCACGAGTTAAAGTGTCAGTGCGCATCCATCAACAGCAGTAACCACGTACATGGAACCATCAACGGATAGGATACCACACCGATGGAATTGTGGATATGCATTTCCAAGTTAAGTCCTTATGTTCTTAATACTAGTTAATACTTACTACTGCACTGTCTCTTTTCAAAGAGCTACACCCCGAGAAAATCTATATAAAACGTAAAAAAATAATAATGTTAAATAGTAAAGTCACTCATCTGAGGGCATTAATGAACGCATTTAGCTTAGAATGAAGTATATTTGATTGTTTATTGTTTGTGCATATTTATATTATTATGTGTTATATTTTATAGCATTGTATGTCTTGTTTTTCAGGGAACAACAAAATGAATATTATTATGATTTATGTTATTACGCGTTTTGTTTGAATGTATTCACAGGACATAATTTCATTTGTATATAAAGAATTTATTTATACAATAATGTGTAATAAATAAGTATTTATTGCGTTATGTATATCTTGCGTTCATTATTGCAATCAACCTCAAATAATTAATTTATCATGTTTCAGTAAATTCTGTCTTATTGCTTACAACGATAATTAAGAGTCTCAATAATTATGCTAATTAACAGTGAATACACTCAATCACCCAGTAAATTGTCAGAATAATATATTTGCGTAATTATATTGATTTGATAAATATTCAACTTAATTGAATAATTTACTTGCACTAAAGTACAAATAAGATTTGCGTTATTTTTAATAAACATTTAGTGTTATTATTATAACTTGTGACTCTCTCTCTCTCTCTCTCTCTCTCTCTCTCTCTCTCTCTCTCTCTCTCTCTCTCTCTCTCTCTCTCTCTCTCTCTCTCTCTCTCTCTCACACACACACACACACACACACACACACACACACACACACACTGTTTTGTTTCAATAAATGCACCATACATTAAACTTGCAACAAAATGTTTTATTCCCATACACAGATCATCGGAGAGTTATGGGCTTTGCCGAAATGTTAGAGAATAAATAGCACTTATGACCTTTGAGAGGCTTTGAGCAATGTCTATTTTTTTTAAAGTTAGTACATTTTTTGACCCTGTAAAGTGCAAAGATAACATTTTTTGTTAATCACAAATACACTACAGCTAATGCCATAGTCTTGTAGTTGAACAAGTATAATATGTTGAAAGGAGTCATGCCACGGGGAAAGCAAGACAGATTGACCTCACCTCTTTTATCAAATTAAAACGTAATAAGTTAATAACTCTTACTGGACAAGCTGTTGAATAGGATTTATTAGATTAAATTGTTATGATTTATGATGGAATTTGTGATAAGTCATGTCCTATAACTCTGCATGTGCATGCATGCGTGCGGAAGGATTTATTTCTTACTGCTTGTATACATTTTGTAAGAACTTTTTTTTAAAAACATTCTGTTGCAAGTTTAATGTATGGTGCATTTATTGAAACAAAACAGTGTGTGTGTGTGTGTGTGTGTGTGTGTGTGTGTGAGAGAGAGAGAGAGAGAGAGAGAGAGAGAGAGAGAGAGAGAGAGAGAGAGAGAGAGAGAGAGAGAGAGAGAGACGCATGCATGCATAATGAGTATTTTTTATTATTATTGTATATTGTTAAATAAAACTGAGGTGTAACGTAGGTTTGTTGTAAGTATTTGTGGATTGCCTTACTAATTAAAACAATGTGTGAACGATTTTTTAAGGAAAATGTTTGATGAAAATTATGGTGCACACAACACTTACGGAATTGTAATGTGGCATGATTATATTATCAATATGTTATGTGTGTTCATTTGCTTTATTATCCAGGATTGGTGGGTAATTCATTATTATTATTGTGTGGAACCTTCTGTAGCATTTGTGCATAACTAAAACATAATAACTCTTACTTTAATGGGTGGGACAAGTATGCCTTTATAACAAATTTTGTAGATGTTTTTGATTAGGCTAATAAATCTTGTGTTCAGTGGTACTCATTTACTGCTTTTACCCATATTGTCTGTTATAAGAAAATGGTTGACAGTTATAATTAAATATAGTACTATTTTAAGAATGTTGGTTGGTGGTAATTAATTATATTACTACTGTTTTCTGCTTGTGAATATTTCACTTTTCCTGTTTTTTGATTAAGTTTGCTTATGTAGGGTTATACTTGGAGAATCTAAAAAATTTTCCTGATATTAATTTTCAAAAGGTTGGCAGTTGTGGTTATGGCAAATGGGATGTATGTATTACTTTAAATACAAGTTTTGTGTTCAGATAAAAAAGTTAGAATATAACCTCATTAATTTGTCACATGTGGGACTGAAGGAGTGACGAATTAGTGATGAGAGAGTTAATAAAAAACCCATTAAAGACAATTTTAAGTATTTATTACAGCACACAAGTGTGCTAACATTATGCTAGACATAAGTATTTCTGGAAATTTTCAAACTCAAACAAATAAGCACTATAATTGGAAATAAATATGCTTGTGAAAAAAGTCTGTAATTTTCTTTAGTTTTTTCTGTTGACTGTGTTTTGTAAGAGCCAAATTATATATCAGGTGCAGTGAAATTATTTTAGGCACTTCTGCTTCATCTTGGCATTCGTACTACTTGATTGCTGTAGGGTCATTCCATGTAAAATCAACCACACCATGACACCCATGACCTCAAACTTGGCGTGTTTGTTCCTTTCGTGGACATGAATACCAAATTTTATTACTGTATCTCAAACGGTTTAGTTTTTACAGCCTGTTAAAGTTTTTGAAATTTTGTGGTTTTATAGATTGGACGGAGGAAGCTAAATTTGTTTTCTGATGGAAAATAAATTGTATCTTCCTTGTTTACCAACCAATGTTGATGAAAATTTTTATGAGTATACCTTAATATGTAAGGAATCCAGAAACAAATAAATTATGGAGTTCCACGCTAAGTAGAATATCTTCAAAAGTGAAAAGGATAATCAAACAATTTTTTTTTAGATTTTTGTTATACAATATATACTCTAAAATAAAAAAAAATAAAACTGTTGGTTTTTTCACTCCTTCATTATTTTTTTACTTCATAGATAAAAATAATTTTTAAAATTCATTTGTTTGCCCATAGTTTATTAAATTAAAATAAGAAACAAGATTTTAAAACAAATAAATAATAAAGTAAAAATTATAATTACAAAGTTAGGCATATATATTTACAATGTAAATTTACAACTTTTTCCCACGTCTAGGATCTGGTTCTGCTAAAAAACCCTTGTCTTTGAACAGTTTTTGAGCCTTACGAATAGAATAATCAGATGCGTTAAAAGTCTCTTTTATTTTCTTCTAGACCACATTAGTGAAGCTGGAATTGTCAGCATTTGAATCGGTTTGTTTCTTGATGCACAACTTAATTCATTTTTAATTATATCTACGAGCTTGTCCAGATATTCAGATTTTTGCATCATACTTTTTTCCTTAGTCATTTTTCTCCTGTGGCAAATCAACTTGAAGAACAGTCTGCATTTTTTTTTTACATTTTCATATACTCTTTGTAGTTTTTCTTTACCATAAGATGATCTGCTATGTTCACCAAGTGCATGTAATTTCATTGGGGAACATCCGATTTCATGGAATGAAAAATTTAGTTCATCAATTGCACTTTTTTTTTGTAATTGGAGTAGTTCATCAGGAGTTAATCCCGTGTCATCAACTTCCTCATCTTGGGCATTTAAGCTACTTTCATCATTACTCTCATCAATTTGTTTGATTTTAAGTAGATTGTTCCTACAAGATGCACAAAGCTTTTGTCCTGGTTTCACTTTGTAGCCCTTTGATAAAATTATCCTCCTACTCTGTTCTACAGGTACAACACGAAGTGTTTTTTTAATTGGAGATTTATGTTTTTTCAAAGGGTCACAAGTAAAAATTCACACTTTCAAAAATACACTTTGATGATGAAGACAAATAGTTTTTAACTCATAACTTGAATCCGTTCTCAATTTTAAAAAGAGTTACATCACTTTCAGACAGTTTTTCAATAGTTTGTATGGCTTTTTTCTCGACATAGCTTAACAAATGACAGTCACTGTTAGTAACTTCCCCCACACTGCATTTCTCCTCCATTTTTTCACCATTCAAAAAATATCGATTAACAATAAATTCTTTTTAAAATAACATTAATATTGTAGCATGACAGATATTCCACCAATAATTAATTCATTTAAGCTCATAAAAATAATTAAATTACATATACTCAAAGAATGTCAAATGAAATTCAATTACACTTCAAAGGAAAACACCACAATAAAAGAAAAACAATAATTAAATAATAAACCATAAATAATTATTAATAAACCATAATTAATTTAATAATGCAACCATAAAAGTCAAAGAAAATAAATTAAAAGAAACTCATTAAAAAATCAGGAGATTACCCAGGAGGTTAGGAGCAGGTGATAAATATAATACCCCAAACACAAGAAGAAACAAGAAGAGGAAGATTAGTATCAGGTGATAAACAAGATATCCCGAAACAAGAAAGAAGAGTAAAGTTAGTATCAGATGATAAAGAAGATACTCCAAACCCAAGAACAAGAAGGAAGATGAAATTTAAAAGCAGATAATAAAGAAGATACTTCGAACCAACCATCGGACAAGATAACACTGAGTACCTTGGTTTACCCAAGAATGAACACAAGAAGGAAGACGAGAAGAAAGGAAGAAATAGGATGGAAGAACCACCATAAAAACCTATTATTAACTACCATTAACCCCAAACCAAATGATACCATTAAAGAAAGTATAACACCCCAAAACCTAATGAAATTGTAATTATTTATAAACAAAAGTATTGTGTAGTATGATAAGAAGTGCACCAACTAAAGTTATTATATGATAAAAAATAAACAAATCTTCACAGTCCATTATGCCTAAAGGTCTGGTCTGAGAATAATAAAACTCAAAAATAAGTCAGAACCAACAGTGAAAGTGTACTAGTGGAAGTGTTTTGAAATATAATAAACTTCAAGTTGTAGTGTATCTATAACTTAAACAGTGTGCTATAAAATAACTTTTATATTTTATAATTAACAAGAAATGAAATAGTAAAATGGAAAATATTTCCAATATTTCATTAAATAAGCTCACTTTGTTATCTCTAGACATTCATAGGAATGCCAATAACAAAGAAAGTGTGGGTGGAAATGTTTACTGTACAAGGGGATGTTAGATAATAGTAGTAAAATCAGAAAGGACTGAAAATAACTTAAGTTTTAATATAGTTAAGAAGTTTAAATGGCTGATATTGTTCAAAGCCATGAACTCCATATTTTTAAAAGAGTTCCAATAGAATAAGGTACCTATATGTTTAGAGTAAAATGTTTTAGTAATATAACAGCATACATACAAATTAAAATGTTTAAGTATGGATGCTGTATTAATTTACAAATGTGTTAAATGTATGTTCAAAACCGTTTAAGCAAACATGTCTAACTTTAAAGACTGCTGATTAATGTTAATTATTATTTTGGTAACAGTAGCATGAATTAGATGCTACATATCTCAATAATTATGTAAACAATTTTATTTTATGTCATGTTAACTTTTAAGAGTCAGAGGAGGAGTAGAATTAAATTTATTTGAAAAAACCATACATGTAAAATACTAAACTCTAGGCCAAATAATGAATTCACAAAAATTAATATAAACCAGTTAATTCACCAATGAACCACGTAAACTAACAAGATTTATGTAAGGTAGGTCAATTAACAACTACTGTAAATGATCCTATGATTTAAAAGAGTAATATAGAAAAATATCTTAAATTATTGAAAATTTTTGAAATGTAATAATTAAATATTTCAGAAGAGGAATGGTAAATTGAGAAATTATCACTATAAAACAGTTTAAATGTTAAATTTATAAGGAATTAAGGAAAGAAAAAGATTTGTGACCATTTGAAATTTACTATAATTATATTAATAACACTTAAAATGGCAGTAATTGTGTACAAGAACGGAAACAGGTTTTTTGGGCCTAGATTTCCAAAAAGGCAGAAATTTGGTAATTTTAACAAAAATCTCAACAAATATGGACTATGACATATCAGATTAAACAGAATGAGATAAATAAACCAATTATATGGTTAATAGTTCATGAAAGCGAACAGTAAACTAAAAATATTCCATATATAATGTACTTTGGAATTATGTACATGGGAAGTGAAAATTATTTTAACAATACTTTTCCAATATTAACTTGGCAAGATATTTCCTAAGGTGAAGGAAGTTCTTTAGTTCTTTGTTAACATTCAAACGGAACAGTTGATGCTGAATCGCGTTCTTAAAACCGTATTATGGAGTGTAAAGGTTAAAGCCTAGAATCAGTGAAAAACGGGAGTTACATAAATTAACACTTTTCGAGTTAAAACTTATGAAATACTCTACAACAACGGTGAAAACGAACAATACACCACATAATACAAGTGATTTAAACCATTCAAACTACCTACTATTAATAATTCACTCTACAACATATTAACAATTCTTCGCCATGAACAGACATTAAGTGAACGCTTCTAACAGAAAACTATTAACACCAGTGAACACTGCACACTCATCCAGGATACCTCAAACAACATAATAGACAGTATACATGATTTCGGAGATCCATAAAACAGTTATAAAGGTGAATTTATTGTGAGATTTTCCAGCGACCATAAATACGTATAACCTCATCAATTCAGCTAGCCGCCATTGGTTTGAGAATTCAAATATATTAAACATTATATATTATTCACAATTTGTTAAATATTAATTATTAAGATTATTTCTTGTATATGTTATACTTTCTAGGCCTGCCCTTCTCTGACTATATATAAAATAATCGTTGAAAGAACCTTTTTTAAGACTTATATAAAAAATTAACCTGTAATCACATATCGATATATCCCTGTGACGGAGTTGAATAATTGCTCTAAATCGATTTAACATCGATTATTATTAATTATTGTTAATAAATCAATTTGTTTCAACTATTTGGACTGTAAAATTATTTCACATTTTAATTTAAGGGTTTAATTAATTACAAGACTTCCTGGAAGACGAGGAACATTAACTAAAAGTGAGATACTGGAGCAGCACTAAAAATCATTAATCGATTGCTGAAAGGAGTTAATCTGATTAACTCCAGATTTTGTTAAGATCTACCAGAAGTGTAAATTAAACCAAAATAATTCTCAGAATTTCAAAATTTTCAACAAAACACAAATTTAGGATTAATCCTAAATTTTAACCATAACAAACAAACATAAAATTATTTTTTTGGAAAATTTTTTTTTAATACATTTTTTTTTTCTTTTATTTGTAACCACAGTTAACAGGTCTAGTTACAATATTAGGTACTAATCAAAATTCCACACACTTAGTTGTTAACCAAACAGTTACAGTACAAACAAATCCAACACAGTTTGAACTACTGAACAGTAAAAAACTGAAACAGATAAAAAAACTAAAACATAACCACTAATCATGCATGCTACACTGGCAACAGACTGTGACTGACACTGACTGACCAGGAGTGACCAGTGGATGCCAGGTTCTGTCTGCTGAGCAGGCTCACTTGTTTAGACATGAAAGTTTCATGTCTAAACAAGTGTACTTGATCAGTAAACAGACCACCATGGTCTTGTTACAGCTTGAATGGTTTGTTTGCTTATAATAAGTTTTCTTGAAATAAAAGTTCCTAGTGAGTTGACTAGAGTTTAGAAAAATTAGTTTTTAAAACTAAATTAAATCGTAATGTAATTTTCTATTAATTAATTAAGGATATTTTTTAATTAATCATTTTTTCTGTACAGGCCTAATTAACATTATAAAACCTACAGTTTTATTTTTTTCTTTTTAGAGTATATATTGTAGAACAAAAATCTAAAAAAATTGTTTGATTATCCTTTTCCCTTTTGAAGATGTTCCACTTAGCGTGGAACTCCATATTTCATTTTAAGAAATTTTCCAATATAAATAAGAATTTACATTGTAAATATATGTCTAACTTTGTAATTATAATTTTTACTTTATTATTTATTTGTTTTAAAATCCTGTTTCTTCATAAATTTTAATTTAATAAACTGCAGGCAAACAAATTAATTTAAAAAATTATTTTTATCTATGAAGTAAAAAAATAATGAAGGAATGAAAAACCAACAGTTTTATTATTTTTAATTTTAGAGTATATATTGTAGAACAAAAATCTAAAAAAAAAATGTTTGATTATCCTTTTCCCTTTTGAAGATATTTCAGGATATTTAGCGTGGAACTCCGTATTTCATTTAAAAATTTTCGAAGTAACATTTTAGGATTTTTTCCTGACCATGTGTAGGTAGTTGCTGGTGTAATTTATTTTTTTCTGGATTCCTTACATATTAAAATACACTCATAAAACTTTTCATCAACATTGGTTGGTAAACAAGGAAGATATAATTTATTTTCCATCAGAAAACAAGTTTAGCTTCCTCCATCTGATCTATAAAACCACAAAATTCCAAAAACTTTAACAGGCTGTAAAACCTAAACCGTTTGAGATACAGCAATAAAATTTGGTATGATTACTCATGTCCATGAAAGGAACAAACATGCCAAGTTTCATCAAAATCTGAGATCATGGGTGTCAAATCATTTTTTTTTTTGGTTGATTTGACATGGAATGACGGAATGAGCCTGTAGTCTATGATTGAGAGGCTGGCCTCCTTATGAGTGATTGCAGGTTTAACTGGCTTCGTCATTAGCTTCTGCAGGTTCTTTGGATATGAATGTAACAATTTCACTATTGTTTAACATTTTGTAGCCTGCATCCAATAAGTCTTTATTTTGTACTAATTTTTGATGCTGTCTCCATTCAAATTGTTAAATGGTGATAGGGATTGATAGACATCCAACAGTTCCGATATGGAGTCTAGACCTTCTGGTTCTATAAATGCTGGTTGTAACTCAGACGGCCATAACTTATTCCAGATAGGTTTAGAATGTTTTCCATAATACTGTTATCAGGCATCAGTTGCATCCTTTCCAGTGTGTGCCTCCCAGAATTGTTCAAGGCCGTATAGTTTTAAAAAAAGGACAAATTTTGCAAAAAAACACTTTCTGTACCACACTCAATGATGCCTTGGACCATTGGTTATAGTAAGCTTGTTGTATTAGCAAGAAGAAACAAACATACATTGGATGATGTCTGAATCATATAAACATTCTTCAAAATCATCAATAAGATTGGCAGGAGCATTATCCAAGACTTAACAGCCTTTTCTGTTTTCTGGCTCATTTTGGATTCTTAAGTAAGACAGTAGCCAAGGACAAAATTCATCTTTGTGCCGTTACTAGAAAATTTGTGTGTAATTTATGGATTATTTTGGACATTATTTTACAGGCAAAGAGGATGTTTTTCACATTTTGCTAATGATAACTAATGGCATTTTATGGTTCCCACTAGAATTAAAACAAAGAAGAACTGTAAAGCATTCTTCTCTCATCTTACATCCGTCCATCTCATCTGAAGATGTAAGAGCTGATCCAGAGCCAGATACAGCATTTTTTGTGGGAGAGCTTTTCCGTATAATCAATTCGTAGTAATCGATTTTTAATTGTCAAATACTATGCCTCTTCTTGAACCTGTGGAGCTAACCCTGACTTGCTATAAAACTTTGGTCACCATTAAGCTATTAATTAATTTAAACAACTTTTTAAGTGATAATTTTTCCACTTAATGGAATTCTTTGAGAGTGCTGCTGAGTGAACCATATGGCTTCATCCAATTTCTCTAAAGAAGCTGTCATTCTTTTTGTTTTAAACACATTCCCTTATGCATAACTTTCAGTTCAATTGAGATTATTTTTGACATCATTTGTTGTAGTATGTGGAACACCATGAATTTCTGACAGTTTAGTCATGCTTTCACCTTTCTGAAGACACTGGAGAATTTGTATGCTTTTTTTTTTGGTAAATCGATACTTTTATAATGAGTACATTTAGTAGACATGGCATAACAGCCAGCTTCAGTGGCTTTATGAAAATTAATCAGAAACCTACATGAATAAAGAATGTTGTTAGATATCAGTGCACAGCTTCGGTGAGAATAAATTTCTGGAAACTTATTGTGCACCGTACATAGTGCAAAATACCCATCTCAAACTCAGTGGTCTGTTATCAGAACTCTGCCCACAATTGCAGTGTATGTGTTATTGCTGCGGCCAAAACGTTAATGTTCGGAAGGCTTTGCTATAATAGTAAGCCCTCAGAAGTGTAGGGCCGGCTTATTGTGTTAAGCAGATTGCTTATAGAAGTGACAAAAACACGTTAAGTGCATGTGGACTCTGTGATGCCACACCGCATTAGGATAACACATCTTGATTCCAAAGCAGTTTTGGTGTCTAAGCATTTTTATATGTCTACTCCAGTGTATATTTAAGTGACATAGACAAGGATAGCATAATCACAACTAGAAGTGTGTGATTTATAACTCATTTGAGACCGATAAAATTTGCTTTGTGTGCCGACACCGTTAGCACTCTTTGGCCTAGACAATAATACTCACTAGTTAATGAAGAAAAAGGTAACAGCTTGATTGTATAATAAATTAGTGGGTGATGAAGTAGTAAGATTCTACTGTACTTTATTATTATTACAAAAAAAGTCAATTGGCTTATAGCTTCTTCTAGATAAGTTTTTATTTGTTTAGAGATTCTTAAGTCGATTTGTATCACGATCAGTTATATTAATGGAATACTCAAGGTTTAATAGAAGTTATTATCAATGTACTTATGTCATATTAAAAAATGATCATATAATTGTGTAGTGAAAAACTACAGATAGGCATGCTATATATACCCTCCTATATCATTAAATACCTCTGTTACATACAAAGTGGAAATCTAGAAATGAATCATGATCTTTAGACAGATTTTTAAATAAATTCACTTGGAGCATAGGGGGTAGAGGGAAATGTTTTGAACATTACCAGTTGATGATAGCAACGTATGTTGTATATGCCAGTTGAGACTTTGTGTTCGAACTTTTACTAGCAAGGAGAAATGCTGAATGCTTATGTTGTTTTATATTTCCAGTCATTGATTTTACATTTGTAGGCAAAGTATTATCAGTTGAGAATTTTGAAAACAAATGGTGTTAACAAAATAGAAGATTGTTAAATAAAAGAAAGTCGGTAAATTGAACCAACTGAAAACAGTCTTAAGAAAATAAAGTGTACATGGCAGAGTGTCTTTGGATTTTTAAGAGTAGGTTGTAGTTGACAGTTAGTCTATATTCATTTGGTTGTTTTATTATTTCATTATTCATATATGCCAAATAGAATATTGTAAATTTATGTATAGATGATATATAGAATATAGAAGATTTTGTAGTGATTTAGCAGAATTTGACGATCATTAAAGCTTCTACAAACAAAGAATACTCTATCAAGGTCCGATAATACGAATTTGTAGTTTGTTAATAGACAATATTCATTCACAGATTCAGCATTTGAAAATGGTTGCAGGTTTCAGCAGCTGAAAAGTTGGTATATTCTGGATAACCCATTATTTTCTGCTTCTATTTCTTCTATTGATGTACTGTCTGCTGTAAGTTGTTTTCAAAGTTGGGGGGCCAAAGTAACGTGTGTGAGGGCAGAAAACATTATGGAATTAAGAAAACACCTATTGTAAAATGTTAGTTTGAGAATATACTGTGAGTCAACACAACAAAAGATCATGGTGCATGCATGTAAAGTGTAACATAACATGCATGGTGTATGCATGTAAAGTGTGTATAACCAATTTGATATTTTGCCTGCTTTATTCACCTCAGATATAAATAGGTCTTTATAATAGTTTTTCATGATTTTCTCTAATATTTCTTTATTTAATAGACCATAAACTGTGGTACTTTTTGATAAACTCTGTGGTTGGTTGAGAGAGAATTAACTGATACCAAAATCCTTGTTGTTATTTTTTCATTGATTTCTATTCCTCTTTCTCTTAATTAGAAACGATAATATTTTCCCAATTGGTTTTTTAGCATTAAAGGCATTGTATATTATTATATTACTATATTGGAGTTACTTTAGGTATTGTATAACAATTTTAATGTTAAAAAATATAGTAATTGAGTTTTTCAAATAGAAGTATTTTCTTCTATTTGCTAGTAGTTATAGTGCAGAATGTTGTAAATAGTATTTATATGGCACGGGTAGGAGCAAGTCTATGAGATTTGGTCAAAATGTGTATGTAATAAAAACAGATTAAACACTGTTATTTTGTGATGTTGGTAATAGTTACTTAAATTTTCAACCATATTGAAGTCATAGTTTGTATTTGTGACAGCTAATTGTGTAAGTTGTGTTTTGATATGCTAGACAATTTTTTTTTTAATATCTGACAGTACGGAATCAAAGAACATTTTTATAATTTTGTGTGAAGAATTGAATAAAGTTCTCTAATAAGATGAATTGTTGCAATAAGATTTGGGGATAAAAATATGAAGAGTGACATTGTGTTGTATGATTTTGCCACTAAGCAATAATGCCAATAAAGAGTATTTACACTTGGGCGTAACAGAGGTTGCCATGAAAGTATTTTTAGAAAACTACCAATTATATGGAATTTGCATTTGCATTATAATATTACACTATCTCGCATATCAAGTAAAACCATAATGATAATGAAGGTACCATTTTCATGAGATAATTCACCATGCTCCATGTGACATTTCCTCTTTCAACAATAAAAAAAACTTGTGGCATTTTTGAGCAAATTGAAAGGTGAAAAAATGTTTTACATTCCAGAATGTTTCAATGGGTGAAAAAATGCTGTCATAAGTGTGTTAAATCTGATGGAGATTGTTTGAAGGGGACAGGCAGTGTCATTGTGAAGGAGGTTCATCGTTACTAGGAGGGGGATACAACCTGGTGTCTTATCCATAAAACCTGCATGCAGACAGTACCAGCTTGCTAGCAGTGTAATGTGTATAACATACTCAATAAATTTTTTTTCTGCTATTTCGTACCACTGCCAACAATTGCTCTCCATGCTTATCATGTTACCATGGGAAAAGTGTGGTCTGAAAACCCATTCCCTGCAGAAAAATCTTTGTCAGTAACCCTGTCCATGGAAAATTCCTGGCTACAAGACAGGGAACAATGTAAATATAGATGATTGATGAGATAATTTTTCAAATCAATAAAAACCGCTTGGACTTTTAAATCAAACTCCATAGTTAGTCATTGTCAGATTGTATTATTATTAGTATAAAGTATGTAATTTGTGCGCCCATCTTCAACCGCATAACATTTTGTCTGATGAAGTAGTTGAGTGTAAGTTGGAATTTGCTGTTAGTTGGTAACAGTGAGGTTGAATGTTTGTGCGGGGTGTTGTGTTGTATGTTGGGGACTCTTAGCATTTAGATCCTGTCTAGTGATTATGTAGTCATTTTTATTTAAGCAGTCTAGGACATTGTAGAAGCTTTTGTTGAAATTTTCAGTGTCCTTATCTCTTCTGGTGCGTACACTATGACACTTATATATTGTAACGTAACAGATTTGAGGTCCCCAACGTTACATAAAAAACGAAGTAACTATGGTTTAGAACAATACCCAAATATTAAGGTTACTAAGTAATTAATACATCTGAGGTGTACCTAAATTTAAAAGATGTAATAAATAATATGGGATGTAAAATATAAACATTGTATCAAATGGGAGGAGTTTAATATGTAGTAATGAAGTATAAAATACTATTCAAATTAATGTTTAATGTGTTGCAAATTGTACTTGTTGTTATGTTGTAGCATGATATAGTGTTTACAGGATATTTATTTTATGTTTTGTGGATAGTAAGAGGGGAGCTGTTGTTTTATAGAAGTACTTAGTCAGTGGTACTCCTTTCATTTATGTTAAAATTGTCTTTAGACAATTAAGTATAAATACATGTGTTAGGTATTATATTATGTTAAATGTATTGGACTGAAATTGATTAATGAAGGTGTTTTGAATTAATGTTTGTAAACTTGGCCAGGATGGCAATAAGTGTTTAAAAGGTTGACAGGTAGTTCTTATAGTTGTGTTATAAAATAATGAAGGGTTCAAGGATGAACTAATCAATATAATGAATTAAAACCAGGTAATTAAAATTAATGTAAGTGGCCATAAACCAGTGACTATTTGTACAGTAGGTCAGGTAAAGAAAAATTAAGTTAAAAACAAAACATTATTATAACAGTTGTAAGAAAACCTATAGGCCTAAATTTTAATATTTGTAAAAGGAAATTAATACCTTTTTAATAAGTCCAGTCAAATGAAACTATAGTAAAATATATACGGTTCAATAAGGTAGATTGGGTGAGAGTTTTAGGTAATTTGGTATAATTCCAAGCATGGAGTATTTTATTAAAAAAGAGTAGTAATATTTTATAATTCTGGCTCTAGGATATCAAATATCATCCAATGACAGAAAGTAATGGTTGTTAGGGTATCTAAAATGTAAAAAATCTTGTTGATTTTCAATTATTCAATTGTTATATGCTGATGGGTGAAGTTAAATAAATACGGAAAAGAATTTATACAAAACCAATATTATTCGATTGTTATATGCTATTGAGTTCAGATGAGTAGACAAATTTAAAAAAGGAGGACACAAATTAACGAAAAATGAATCAAAATTAATAAATTAAAGTCAAAACCTATTCCTATAAAACAAACCGATGAATAATAAAATAAATTAGATTTCAAAAATATAACCATATACCTCCAAAAGGTCGAGGAATTCTTATTTCACTCGTCAAGATAATTCCTTTGGATTTAGTATTGAACCCAATTTCCCATCTAACCAGGAGACTAATTGATGGAAGAAAAAAGCCTAAATTAATGGAATTATAGAAAAATATACTCAAGGACCTTTGTTTCTGAAGAAATAAACCTCACTTTCAAGAAGGAAATTATAATACGACTCCAATTCCACCGAGACCGACAACCACAAGGATCGTAAGAGAAGAACGAAGATTAGAAGAGTTCCCGTTGCCTTCCAGGACATCACACCGTCAATTTTATTAATAATCGGAACACTTTTTCTGGATTGATGTAACCTCAATTGTAAATCTTCAACCGTTTGCAGACGAACAATGCTGCCTTGAGAATCATCAAACCTGGTAACACCAGCTTATATTTAATTTTAATATAGTAAGAACTAATAACATTTTGTAATACTAAGTAACCTTAATTTTGCATTACCTGGCCTTACTAATCGTTAAAAGAATCACACGTACCCTGGGATAAGAGATAGTTAATATTATATTTAATTTGTATAAAATAAAAGGAGCATAGTCAACTAAACGATCGATTCATCATTGTATAATCGATATCACTCTATTATAATTATGAAGAGCACTGTTAGAAGTTGAAATAAAGTAAAATATAAATAAAGAATCCTTTTTGTATATGATGATGTTTTATATCTTTTATATATATAGTATACATAAAAGTTATAATAACACAATAATAAATATATTTGTCTATTAAAATTGAGTTACAGGAGGTCACCTATAAGACTACATAATAAACATTTCCTTATAAACAGAGTTCTTTACAATTTAAAAGTAACAAAACCAACTATTTATTACAAATTGGTGAACCCAACAGTGTGGCTTCCAAACATACTCGAATCTAATTAAACCCAGTAACAACATTATTTAATTATTTATTACAAATTGGCGCAAACCAACGTGGAGCTTGATTAAACCCCGAAACCTAAAATAAATATTATTGATCTTGAAGTTAACGATTGGTAACAAATTGACGCTCATAACGTGGGGCTTAACGTGGATACACGGGAGTCTCATATAATCTTATAAACCCCATAGCAACTGATTAACTGGTAACATTGCAAATTGGCGCTCACAACAGTGGGGCATCATCATCTTCTATTAACATCATAATCTGATTTATTACAATATACTCTTTAATGATTTTTTTCACTTATCCAGCTAAAACATGAAGTCTAGTTTAGTTTGGTCTCCAAGACACCTTACTGCTTCCAAATTAGAAGGATTTGTATCAGGTGTTCTCCCATGGACTGCTTTCTGTGCAGCTTATGAGATCTGCGTCACTATCTTCAGTAGTGTAAGGAATGGCATAGAAAAGAATCATGGGAATGGGAAGGCTTAAGGAAGTGGGAAAATCCAGGAAATAGGCAAGTTAGGAAGAGATTTGACCTGTCCTCAAAATGGGATGTGGGTTGCTAGGGAAGTAGGTTTACCCTCAATTGGGGCTGTGTAGAGGTACCCACCTGCTCATCGACACACACACTCACGCACACGGATACATCATCAGTACATCATACTATATACCATCATCATCATCATCATAATATTGTTTTCTGCCAATTGGTAGACCCTATACACCATTCTTGTATCCAATTGCACTTATCCTAGTGCATTTTCACCACTTATACAAATCTTTAGCATCTTATGATTAAAGGCTGTGACTTGTTCATAGCACTCTGTACACAGTTAATCCTGTTCTTTTCTTCTCTTCAGTATTGTATATCATTGTTAAACTCTCTCTTCTTTGTCCACTGTGCCATCAAGAACAGTCATTAATATTCCATTTCCCGTTATAACACGTTCAGTCCAGTTAACTGTTCTATTCGTTTAATAGATTACTGCTTTGTTTATTCTTTAAATATAAATATATTAAGTTAATTGCTTTCCTGGTAGTTTATGCATACATTATGACAAACTATGACAGTAACCATGTCTAGTTGATGATGAGTTAATATTATTTTTGAGCAGAACATTTTGCGTATGTTATTTTCAATACAATTTTGGTTATCTTAGATAACCTTTGAATTTTGGGTTATTAAATCAGACTTATGAATATTTTGTTTAAAACTTAATAATCATTCTAACATGAACTTTGTTTTTAAGTCTGAATATCGATGGTTACATTGTAATTGTCTGTTGTAATATAGTTTGAGTAAGACAGTAGTGACCAGTAATACTGAAGTATAATATTAAAAAAAAAATGTTTAGACTTATAGTGAACTAAAGATGTAGCAAGAATGTATTTTAGTTTTGAAAATTGATAATTGATTAATTGTTTTTGTTTTGTTAATTGAGTCCTGTATATCCAGGTAATGTATGGTATCTACAAATAATAGTTGTTGTAGTATCAGAAGTCAGATTTACGATAGCGACTATACATTAAGTCATAAACTTTCTCGGTACATTCAATCAAATTAGGTTCATTTACCATTAAGACATTTAAGTCCATTTTTATTTAATATTATCCACTAAAATCTCATTAAGTTGATGTGATCTGCTGAACACAAACTTATTACCAGTGCTCCTTATTTTTTCTTAGTATCATTACCTCATTCCAGTTTCCCCTTTTCTCCTGAACTCCCTCAGTATCTGTCCTAGCAAGTACAGAATAAGATAAGACAGGACACTCCATTAACTACATGCAAGGGCCGTGAAACCAGATCTGCCATTTTGGTTGGTCATTGAGCTGGAAAATCAACAACTAAAATGTGAAACATTTAAGTCTATATGGTGCAAATGCTGAAAATTTTAATAGTGCTACGTTAGAATTTTGGTAGGATCCTCAAATTTCAAGTGTCTTTAGAAAAGAAGTGAACCATGATAGTACTGGAATATGCTGAAGTGTGTTGGCAAATATTATAGTTATATCCCATTTATATAAAAATAACAGAAATTACAATTCATTAAATGCTTTAGAGTTGTGATATCAATAAAGTAACTTTGTGAGAATATTTTTTTTATTTTGTTTTCGCGTCTGTGACATTTTGTCATCAGGAAAGTTTGAGAAAAATGTCTGAATTTTAAGTTATTATTTGAACATTTATTTGTATGACCACTAGTTCTGTTGCAGTTGGGGGTAGAAGTAGGGAGGGAAATGCTACTAGCGATTTGTCCAGGGACAGTTTCTACCATTTGTGTCTGCCACACATACTCAATGTCCTCACTCGCAACTTTTTAACTACATAAACATTAAGTTGTCCACTTTTCCATGTTACTGTTCAATAAAAGAGTAAATCATATAAATAGTTTGTTCTTTATGTATACAGTTTACATATTGAAAGCCTGAAACAATAGTCATTTGTCCAAAATGCAATCAACAAATTCCGAGACAGCCTGTGAACAGCATGGGATGTCACACAGCCTAACAGCCATTGCCATTATTCATTCATCATCAGGAGTATTATTAAATAATAAACATATTGTATTAAAATTTTTATTCACATAAGGTTTCAGCCATTTAGTATTAATATATAATAAGGATTACACAGTAAGGTCTAACCATGAAAAATCCTTATCATATATTAATGAAATTACCTGTAGGGTACTGTTTAAAAAAATTGCAAATATGTTCTTCAACAGAGAAATAAATCCAAATTTATCAGATTACTTTGATTTAATCAAATACAAAATAATAAAATTGTGATTTACAAATGTGGCACTAGAGTGACTTACACTTTGGAAGCTGCCATCTTGGTCAGTAACTGCATTAAACCAGGTTTTAGCACTCAGTACAGATAGCTGTTTATAATATTATTCTGTGCTCACTTTCTTTTCCAATGTGTTTCTTGGTATTCCTGTCCTGTCTTATTCTTATCATAACCTTCCATGTACTCTTCAGTCCAGTGGTGCACCCAGGATTTTTTTTTTGGGGGGGGGTTTGACAATTTAGAAACAAGGTGCATAATTTTGGTTTTCCTCATTCTTTTCTTTACAAGGAGGGCTTTTTCCTGGAGAAACGACAATACGCAACTTATAAGGAGCCAATGTTGCAAGAATACGTAAAAATTAACTTTACTTCATAGAATTTCACTCATGTACGTTCCACCTATAATGCTGCAAAGGCATACTGCACGTGTAACAATCATACACACAATGTTTGTGAGAATTATGAGTTAAACTCATGTTAAGCACAGGCTTACTAATTTGCATATGATTATTGAATAATCTAAATTACTTAATCAGTAGACGCCGACTTTATTGAAGTAATAATACAATAATATAGTTAAAATAATCAGACATAAAGCAGTTACGCACTTTGTAGCGGGGATAAGGCGGGAACAATGTTATACACGTGAGTAGAAAAAGGCCCTTTGAAAATATTAGCCTTCTCCCTGAATGGCGAGTCTACGTACGGAGGTTTTGATTTAGATTTCTATTTCTATTTCTGCTAAACAGTACATATGGACTGTTTTGTAAGACGAAACAAGCAATAGATACAACAGAGGTACCATACAAAGATTTCAGCGAGTTATAAAATGTTTTAACATTTAGTAGGCCTACTGCAATTATTTTGTAAACAGCGATTTGGCATGTTGTGTCTATTGCAGTCTTTCTCCAGATCTTCTAGTCGAGCCTAGACATTAACAAACATTGTATATTGTGAAGTACATAATAGTTTGTGTACATGTTACGATTCAGGAAAAAACGTAATATCAGTAAAAATGAGCCTCTGACGAAGTTGACGAAAACTAGTTCAAGCTACAAGGTGAAAGTTTAACATTTTTACCAATAAAAAATTAGTGTTCCGAGTCAGTAGTTATATATTTATAATTAGTTAATCAACGGACACGTCATGGACAACAAAATCCAGGAATATAGTCAACATTACCGTGGCAACTTAATTTGTTTGAATAAGTAACATCAATAACAGGCTCGAATGTAAAATGACTGTGTTAAAAAAAAAAAAACAGATGTAAATTGTCCATAAAGAACAGGAGAGACAATATTAATGAAAAAATTGTACCAAAACTGTTTAAGTAATATAACATTTAATCACTTACAACCAATTACAAATATTTAGCTCAATTCTTCCATTCCACTAATGTTTCCTTCGCTGTTATTACAACTCAAATCGTCTTCACTGCTGCTATCCCGTTATTTATTAATTTTGAAACGAACTGTTACATTATACACTCTTTGGTCTGATCTCACGTAATCTTTTCAATTTTCATGGCATGGTCACATCTTGATGTGCAATCTACGAAAGAAATAGACTCAAATTCTTTTTTTTGCTAACTTTCCAACACTGTCTATGGAAAATGCACGTTTTTTTATCACGCTTCTTCACGATTGCCTAAATCAGTTCTAGGATTAAGATCAGGAAGTCAGGATGATAGAGTGGAAGTCGTAAAATGCAATGTCCATGGTTTGCCAAAACAGTGGTTATTATAAGAGTTCTGTATGTATGTTGGTTTACTTTGTTTAATTAGTGAATAGAACTCAGGTTAAGATAAACGGACTAAAGAAATCCCATTATTCACTAACCAGTTAATCGTGTTTGTCTTTTTGTTGATGATGTTGCAGGTGGATTTATTTATTCATTGAAATTTTCATCCACATTTGTCGATGATAACGTGCCAAAAGCAATAGGAAACTTTTAATAGAATAACACAATAGAAAGTTAAGAGAAAATGTATAAGAAAATTACTGCAATTCAGAGAAGAACGGCATATATCCGCGTTTAACTGACGTTG
Organism: Magicicada septendecula; assembly: GCA_034769895.1. Lineage (NCBI taxonomy): Eukaryota > Metazoa > Arthropoda > Insecta > Hemiptera > Cicadidae > Magicicada > Magicicada septendecula. Next base: position 810,413,389 of record CM068368.1, read on the forward strand.
AATTCAGTTTCGTCTATGTAAACTATAGGCCGCCGTTCTTCTCAGAATTGCCGTAATTTTCTTATATAGTTTCTCTTTACTTTCTATTGAGTTATTCTATTAAAAGTTTCCTATTGCTTTTGGCACGTTTTCATCGAAATATCATTTGACGAATAATGTGGCTCAGACTAGATGCACTACCATTATAATTAATTTATCTATTAAAAATTGTTTAAATTACTTTGAATGTTGGTGTTTCCCCTTCTATGAATTGATATTCATAAATAATTAATGGAATAGTACACTTGTCAAAGTTTTTATTTCTTTTGTTGAGCACTTTTTATGGGAAGTCTGAAAGATTTTATGTCAGCCGTATACGCGGATGCTTCTTTAATAATTCTAAAAACACTACTTAGAGACACACCGCATGCCTGAGCTACGCTTTTCTGCAACTTTCTTTCTGATATTCCCTTATCTTCTGATTTAATAAACTTGTACACGTTATACATTATTTTTCGACTCTAACTATTCATAACTTTCCTTTGCACTGAAATTGACAGGCCATCCAGATTGATCTAGTTCACTCTCCAAAACCGGAAAATATAGCAATAAACTAAACGCTACGCTTTTGATGAAAACTGGTGTTTTTTGAAAAGTACGAACACAATTACTATCATGCGCCGTTGGCAAAAGAACAATTTATTCACGTCTGGTAAACTTACCTATGCTGAATTTTAATTTATCATTTAGTAATAGTAAAAAGGTTACTTTGTAAGAATATAGTAATTAACATATTGTAACATTACATTTGGAACAACTTAATATCGTACCAGATTTAATGAAGACCATGGATAAGAAACTAAACAAGAAGAAAAATATCTTTCAAAATGATAGTGAAGAGGAACGAATAACTACTTTAGACTGACTAGTACTACAACTGACCGTACCCAAATTAATGATTAGCCAAAGTGATGCAAAATACCCCGAATATGACATGAACTTCAAATAATGACAAAATAATACTTATAAAGACAGACAACTTATGTACCTATACTATAAGGAAACAAATGGTTTCATCAAGTGTATCAAAATATAAAGATAATCAAAATACAAATTGAGGGATAATAGGCCCAAACATACAATACTATGTAAAAAGAAATATTAGTAAGTGATTAATTTGAATGATGTAATGAAATAATATAACAAACTTTATTATAGATACATGAAACATACAACTAATTGTAATGAATAGTGGACATAAGGTTGTCCAGAGAATAACAAATAATAACTTATTCACATTAATATTTTATAACAAGAGTGAAGTGATGGAGGAAAAGTTAGCAATAATTAATCAAACAGAACAGACTGTACAGATTAATTAGTTCTTTTAATGACAATAAAAATGTAAACCCAAACACAAAAACAATGAATGTGACAAGTAGAAATACAATACAATATATTGTAGTATTAAATGTATTTTAATGAATAAGGAAGTAGCTGAATATTATGTATCAGTGAAACCAAAACAATCAGTAACAAAAGTGTCTAAAGGTAGAATTAAAAGTGAACCAGTGGAAATTATTTATATAATGGAAAAAACAAATCTTAATAATCCTATATAAATAAGATTATTAATCTTATAAGACTATAAAACTGATTTAGAGATAAGATCAAAGAATACCAGTGCAAGATATTTTATTATGTTAAATAGACTTCAAGTGTCAATGTGTAAATTCATAAACTAAGTGAATTAGTGCCTTTATACAAGTTTAAAGTTTTGTATTGAATACAGAAATAATATTTGGTAGAATATTATTATGAAAACAGAGTATAAAAATGTTTCTAAGTGAGGGCCACTCTTTATCTAATAACATTTATTAAAATGAAAATAAGAGCAGGCAATAAATCAGTGAAGTGACAAAGGGTACATCCCCAAAATAAAATAAAAACAGCCAAGACTGCATAAATTTAATTTTAAGAAATACTTTAAATAATGAAGGGACAGATGTGTTGTTTATATTAAGGTCAATGAACTCTATACTTAAATGTTGGAAATAGAGTATTATGTTTTTTGTTATCCTTAAATATTTATTATGTTTAATAGTATCAATCAAGGCTAAATGTCTGAGATGGAATACAATCCTTTTATTATAAGATATTCATTATATGTTTACTAGTATTAATCAAGACTGAAATGTCTGAGTTAGAGTACAACTCTTTTGTTTTCAAATATTTGTTATGTATTAATAGTAAGGATTAATTAATTATCAAAGCAAAATGGATTTGAAAGGAGATGTTATTACTATGTGTTAAACAGTTGTTTAGGTTTAATGAAAGTTTAACTTATTTATTCAATGTCCATAAGAATCATAGCCATGTGGGCATGACATTAAATTGATTTGATTATATATTGTTTTGTTATTGTTCATGTAATGATGTTATCAGAATAGCCAGTAAAGCAACAAACCATTCTAAATTAATGAGAAATAGTAAAAATAACAAAGCAGACAGTAGTTCTATAAGGGTGATCACATTTTTTGAACAAATAAATGGAGTAGCAAATGTTTTTGTGGATGGCAAACTGTATGAAGTCATGTAAAATCAACTTTTGTAAATTTTAGGAAATACTGTTAGAATTTTGTAAAACAAATGTTGAAGGATGAATAGATTTATAGTTAATAGTATACACAACAAATCTAGAAGCAAAATAATCCCTTTTAAGTTATTTAAGAAAAATTCAAATAGCAAAAATGTAACATCTGTATTTCTTAAGTAAAAGTAGGCATGTTTAGTGTATATATGTCACAAATGTAAAGACCAAAATAATGATGCTAGTAGTTTTAAATTCCCAATCAGTACAGAAAAGTTATACTAATTTAAAAGTTTTGAACAAATTCAGACATTGAAATAATGAATTTTTATGACAATGTATATCTGAATCAACCAACCAGATTTCAAGTTTTACCTTAGCAACCAAAAATTTCAGATAAATAAAATAGGACTTCTTTAACAACGGTCATAGAGTACCGACGCGTTAGAAAAACGTCTTATATAATCAAACTTTAAACCGTGAAAACACGTTCCAGATTTATTAAAACCAATCGATGTACATAATACGAACTATTACAACCAAGAGAGGAACATCCAGCATGTGAAATAGAAGAAGTGAGATCCAGGGAGAAGAACCGAAGGAGACGTGGACCCTATCTTCGTCCTAGAATCGTTTAAAGAAGAGGATTTGGTGAATTCGAACATTTTATTATATTATGTGTCAACACCAACATTTGTATACACGACTTTCTAAGAATTAATCAAACTAAAACTACTGACACTTTATCACACCAACACTAAGAACACTCGCAAATAACACGAATTGAACTTTACACCTTTCTGAACACCATAAGAACCTTTAGTAATAACTAATAAACACATAAACTGGACATAACCTCTAATAATAAGCAACCACTACTCGACTGCCTGCGTGCACTTTACACACTAAAATTTTGTAATATCCTTGAACTGTGAAATTTGTATTTTGATTTATAGCATAGTATTATTTGTTTAAACCTAATCCCCGAACCAGATATGCCCTGAGATATTTTATTTTAATAGAAATAATAACCAATGCATTATTTTGGTCTAAATACTGAATAATATTTGCAACTACTGTACCAACTGGTAAAGAAGACGCATAATTTTGCCACAATTGTGATTACCATAAAAAGAAACGAGAAAGAATTAACCAATGCTTCACTGAATAAATAGTTTCTATAAAGATATATGTTTGGTGTTATATTTGCGTCATTATTATTGCTGTTTCATTTAAAAAATAAGTTCACAGAGCACAGCGGACACAACAATGGTTGGCAACTGTGGGTGACGTCATTGAAACTGCACGTATAGTAGGAGCGAGCGGCAGAATACAAAATCATTCGCCGTTCAACATATCATATTAATAGTAACAGATTCACAACAACAACAGTGTGGTTGAATAAGTTTAATACATGTATATTGAATTTGCTAAAATTGACGCATGCTAGTCGGAGCATAAGAGCTCGTATATCATCACAAATTGTTATATTGTTTACTCGCGAGACCTCATCTCATTTATTTATTACGTGTAACAAATTGACGACTCCAGTGTGAGGTGAAAGTAGTAGTCTCATTAATAAAATTTGTAACAAATTGACGCTTCCAACGGGTGGCGTATATAATTTACGTTCCCTCAAAAGTAGAAATAGTAACACAAATTTGCGTGTTACAATATAAAGAAGATACTTTATTTATTATGTTCTTACTGTTTGTACACACGTTGATTACAAAATTTTTTCCAGATTTGGAGGGGGGGTTCTAACCCCCAAAACCCCCCCCCCCTGGTTGCGCCACTGCTTCAGTCTATCAGTGATCATACAGTTTTTGTAAATGACCCTGCCTCTGTTCTATGAATTCCAATATTGGCTATACTTTCAAGTCCTTTCTCACTTATTCATTTCTGATTTCTGATGTTTTTTTTTTTAGTTTACCCCTCTCATCTGTTTAACATATTTCTATTGTGCTTTTCATATTCCTTATTGTACTTTACTGCTGTGTGGTCATTGTCCCTGATTTACATCCCTATGTCATTATTGGTCTAGACAAGTCGTTTTGTACTACGAGAAACAGTTATGTTTTTTAAAAGTAATTACACATTTTGATGATTTCATATGATTCATATCAGAAATACATAACTTAAAACTGATTAACAATTTCATGATAGTTGTAAATCCGGGCTGTTAAGCCATGGTTGGTTGCTAACTATCGACATTAGTTGGCTAACATTTTGATTCCAGCCACCGGAAATCTTCTTTAGAGCCACTGCGAAGTGACAGAGAATACGTGTGGCAGATGTAAGCCAAACAATACCCAAGTATTGTTTTCGCGGGTATAAGCAACTCTAATGGATTAGCAACCGACCACGGCCTGACAGCCCAGATTTACAACAATTTAATTATGTTGACCGTACAAGCCTACAACCAGATTCTATCGGCCATGCCAAGCCTATGTAATAGAATTTCATGATAGGTTTATTTTAAAAAATTTAATAAATAATTTTAATTTAAAAAAGTTAATAATAATTGTGTGTGTGTGTGTGTTTTGAAAAATGTTTTCATTTTAAAATATTATAGTTTTCTTTATCAATGAACACAATTTGTAAATAAATATACAAAACACTGCGATTCGTTTTCAAGTTTTGTATTTGTGATGATGATAGTATGGAAGACTAGAAATATGTGTTTTTTTATATAATATACAGTTTATACATTTTGCTGAATTTACGTATTCTTAGAGAAAATTGAATGCAATTATTATCGAAATTTATTTCTTACAAATTAGTAACGCAATTAACACTTGATTTGGTGTTCCTTTCTCTGTTACTCTGTTACATAATATGCTTTACACTCTATTCTGTCATATTCATTATTATTATTATAATTATTATTCTAAACTTGATTTTGTTCTGGGGCCAAATCACTTGTTATTCATAATATAGATCTCCCCCCCTGAAATATTTTATAAAACGTAATTACTGATAGAATTAATGAAATGCTAGTTTTATTGATTCACCTAATATGTAAAAATGTTGGTTGTGTTACAGGCCTTATGTGTGTCAACATGATAAAATCTGTGCAAGAAACAACAAGCTTGCACCCAACTGATGCCTTACGCACACATTGAATGTTAACACATGAATTTTATCCTTGTTTTAACTACTGTGTATAATACAAACGGCAAAGACGAATCAAGCAATAAATTTGTTTGCTGAGACCAACATGAGGTAAGCTTGTATTACTATTAGCTGTTAGTCTGATATGTTTCTGGAGAATATGAAATAAAAATTTTGTAACATTTCTCACGTAGCGAAATCTCATTTTGTCGTTATAATTAGTGTGAGCGTTGTTTAAAACTTGAACAGTGTATTCAGTGTTGATGCCTATGTTCCGTGTAAGTGTACGTGGATCCGATCGCAGGAGCTTGTCTCTGCATGGTAGAAGTCGTTATGATCAGGAAAGCCAAGAACAGTAGATAAGATTTATTATCACTTTTTAGAACAGTAACTCAGTGTAACACATTAGTGTAGATGTGATTATTTTGTTTTTGCTTTATACGTTACTGTGAATATAATTTGTGTTTATATTTTTTCTGAATATGATTTTGGTATTGTGTAGTTGGTGTTACTGAAATTTATTATTTTCATCGTCTAACTTCCATAACTTCATTTTATCATGTAATCAGTTGAGAACAAAATGACTGCATTTGAGTGTTGGTGATGCATCAAACCATATATTTTGTTTGTTTGTTTTAATATGATCAGATTCATTTGAATTGATTAAGGCCTGTGTATTATAGTTGATTCTTTGATATTAATTACATATCGATGTTGCTTTCATTATACATTTATAGTAAATGAGAAACAAATTCTTCCAGTTTGTTTGTCATATATTTTCTTTCACCAGTATTTTGTTTTCAGTTGTAAAATCTCCATGTGAATAATTCTAATTTTCCAGAGACTTTCCAGGGAGACATTTCCAAATACTAAATTGGTACAAGCATGTTGAAAGAAATTTAGGGACTTTCTGTGAACTAACTACCTTTCAAATTTGCAGTCATGATAACATTTTAATTTCTAGATATAACAGGGTATGTGCATCCACAATAATCATTGTCTCCTGTTTTCTGTTTGAGATTGAAGTGTGATTCTGATTCTGTGTATATTTTCTCATTCTGTAGTGAAGTGTTTTATTTCTGGGGATCTTTCAGAAACCATCCATGTTAACGCAAAAATGGAATATTATGATGTATGTGACAACACTCAAAATGATCAAATTATAGATGAAGTCTACAAAGTTAAGAAACTCAGTGACTACACTTAAAAAGTATGCTAGGAACACAGCGGCTACAAGCAGTTTAAAAACAGTGGGCTTGATTTAAATTGCTCAATTTTTTCTTGCAGCCAGGTGTGCTTGTGGGCGATTCCTAAGCACCTGGGAATATTGGGGATGGGTATGAAAATCAGAGTGTGAAAATCATAATCATATTTTTGCCTGAAAATTGCAAAAGAAATTCTTCTAAATTTGTTAGAACTCTGCAATTTACTGCACACTGACATTTTGTGTATCTGACTGGCTGATTTAGTGGGATTAGGTCTTATATGATTATCTGTTCTTTAAAACCTCTAAGCGAGATGGGTGATTTCTTACGAGTAAATTCTAAGAACTGTTGTTAGGTCTTTCAACCACCACTCACAGCGTCTAAGGACGATCCCAGATTCCAACGATCAAAAAGTCAAGCGAGAAAAACATTACGAAGCAGTCTGAATAAGGAATTACGAAGCTCAGGAACAAGCAAGAGTTTTGTCTCGACGCTCATAGTTGGCTTTCCAATCACTTCTTTTGTTGTTACACTTATTTGTACTTCCTCTGCTAGTTCTTCCTCCATTTCTGCTTGCAATAGGGAGGGTTCCTCTTGACCAGGCCTGTTGACTTTTTCTTCGGCCAATGCCATGTGTTTAATCGAATGGTTGGTAGACCCTGTCATTTTAGCCGTGCAAAGCCTCATCTTCTCTTGGCCAACCCTCAACCCTCAGGACATTATCTTTTAAGTCCACAACGAATCCGTAGGCATTCATAACGTGCGTGCCAAGAATCTTTTCATCGACAATGTCTGCAACGAGCATTTGGTGGCTAAACTCGAGACGACCCAGGCGTACACGTACGTCTACCTTTCCTAGCACCTTGACGGGGATTCCAGTCACAGTCTGTATTGTACAAGAGCTAATTAGAGGCTGGCAGTTGCTGACTAAGTCAGGGCGCACAATGGACACTGTTGCGCCCGTGTCAACTGTAAATGATGTTGGTTTACCTTCCACAAATCCACTAACAAACAAGTTTCCACTGGTCTTATGTAGCGTGGAAACTGTGTGCTGTTCTGGGGCTTTACTTCTCCAATTGATGCGATCACTCTCTTCTCTCGGTATCTTCTTCTCCCAACAGTCTACCTGTAGATGACCACGTTTTCCACAGTTGTAACACTTCGGTCTTCTGTCTTTTTCACATCGTTCAAATCGTTGCGACTCTCATGAACATCTGAATTGTTTGTCCATCAACATTGTTTTTCTGCACCCATTGTAACTGCAATGAGATTGCACAAACCCATTAATGTAGTGGGACGCTGACTTGGCAGCTTGAAACTCTAGGGCATGAACAAGAGCTTCTGAGGTATTTCGGTGTCTTGCCATTCGTAACACTTGCTGAAGTTCACAATCTCCGATGCCATCAATAAATGTCTGCACCGCAAACCTTATTCGAAAATCTTCTGGTGCTTCAGGATAGGCCAATCTAATCAGTCTGTTGATACTTGCTTCAAACTCTTGAAGACTCTCCCCGGAACATTGTCGTCTTGTTCTCAACTGAGTGTAGTACACATCTCGCAAATGTTTATCACCATACCGTAATTCCAGAGCATTTATCAATTCGGCATAGGTGTTTTGGCTGTCAGTTGGCAGTTTCTGTAGTAGTTCTGCCGCGGGTCCCTTTAATGCAAGAACGATTGAAACTGCCTTGTCTTTCTCCGTCCAATTATTTGCGCATGCAGCAGCTTCAAATTGGCGGAGGTATGTTGCCCAGTGACTACTTCCATCAAAGGTTGGAGCTTTGACATGAACTGTCCCTACAGCAGGCAAAGTGACTTTCTCTATTAACTTATTTTCTGTGTCTTTTTCTGTCTTTATCATTGGTACAGTCCGTTCACAAAGTTGTTTTGGTTGTATCTTCAGGCACTGCTCAACTTCACTTTTAATTTATTCTCTTGTTTGCCATTGGGTTTTCTACTGCAGATATTTTATTGACACAGATTCTTCTATAACAGACATTTTTGTAGACATCGATTCTTCAACAATCGATACAGTTTTATCTACTTCAGCTATTTTTAATGTCATTGATTCTTGTACCTCCGATATTTTAGAAACTTGCTTATTAAGCTCACCTCGTAGGAGACCCAACTCTGCAGCGGTTTGTTCTTGTGTCTGCTTTTGCTCTTGTATTAACTCCTTGTCTTCTGATTCACACTTCCGTTCTTCTTTTTGTCTTTCTTCTGTTTCTAGCATTAGTGCTTTCTGACGTTCCTCAGCCTCTTCTCATTCCTGCCTGCGTTTCTGATCCTGTCGTTTTTCTGCTTCTTCCGCCTCTTGTCGTCGTCGTTCCTCTATCTGCAACAGGAGCGCCTGGAAATTTTCCATCATCTGAGTGGCATCAATTATTTACCGATTAATTACGACTTACACTCGTCTTGTACAAAGTGTCCACTGTTTCCACTGTTAACCGTTCTATCCCACTTCTGACACCACTGTTACGATGGTCTACTTGACCGTTGTAGGTACAGTGGAAACAATATACAGGACACCAATTAAGTCACTAATCACCAGTTTGAATTTTCACAGTTAAACAGTTCGTAATTAACAACACAGTGTCTTACAACAAATGAAATAAAACTTGTTCACACGCAATAAAACGTCCACTAATATTAAACACAATTGTATTACAATTATCCCGCCTGATTATTAAACACTTCACTAATAACCACTTGAATGTACACAGTAATATCGCCCGATAATAACTCGAACCACACTGTAAATATATCGCAACTATACTGAAAACTAAGGCCGCTGCCGCCTTGTATTTATACATCCACGCACAAACCAGAAGATTCCAAACTATGCCTTATCATCTCTAAACTATGATATAATTAATTGTGGCCTTGACACATTCCGCATGGCTGACGGTTTCCAGAAAAGTCTCGCGAATGTGTTGAGAATCACGTGTGCCACACACATTAGAGAGAGATTCTTCTGGAACATTCGACAAACATGTAGACTGTTCTGTAATGTTGTAACAATATGAACTGAATTTTATACCTGTAGAGCCTTCATTATAAGGTTAATAAGACTCCTCCCTGGCCCTTTTATACTCGCTCTTGTTTGTAGTGATGCTGCTGTTATTATTGTTATATTGCATCACGGAGTTGTAAGTAGAGATAGATGATGCCATAAAGTTTTCTGAAAGTTAGTTGATCTTGTTTAATGTAATTTAATGGTACTTTTAGATTGACAACTTCTAGGATGTATTAGAACAGGTAATATATAATGTATGAAAAAGGGAAAATTTATTTATGTGCATAAAACCATGAAGAATATGTAGGCTACTATAGAGAAAACAAAATTGTCTACCATGCCATTGCATTCTGCAAACCAGTATTTAATACAGCTTTTGTAGTGTGTTTAAAATGTACTCAATAAACTTGAAGTGTGAGAATTTAAAAATTTTATGTAGGCATATTTTTATTGTTATACAGAAACATTGATTAATACTAAGACTTTTCTAATATTTGGTGGAATGGGAACATAGTTGTACTACTTTTTCAGAAATATTTATGTTTAATATCATTTCAATTCAAGTGTCCCTGTATCTTCTTTTTTTTCTCATCATGTGTTAGCATATTTGTCTCTTATAGCACTTCTGAAGTCTCTTTGTCCAATACATTTATAATTTAATACTTTTACAAGTAGCCTTTCTCGATCCACACTGGTCACATGTTTTTTTCTTTTATCTCCTTGTTATTTTTTTAATTTTACCATTAAGATTATGTATTTTTAGTTATTCTGTGATTATTTAATTTTTTTGTGAATTAGGAATTCTTTTATTCTTCTTAGGAATTTTACCTCATAGCCTTGTAAAGAATTGTTTCTTGGGTGTCCTGAGTTTAAACAAAATTTCCACATGAAGCCTATTACTTCATTATATTTAATATATTCCAGGTCACATAAAAAAATTGTGTCTGGATTTATTTTTATTTTTAATTTAATCTTTCTTAAGTTTGAATAAAACAATAGTAAATTAACTGAATTCATATTTAATGTTGTCATGTCCATAACAATAAGAAAACAATAGAAACTTCTCAATTTAAGAACTTGTGCATTTAAAGCGGGTGTTCACATTCAAAAACCTTGTAAGAGAAACACACAAAGTTTGGTTAGTATACATAATTTGTTTCTTTTCTTTTTATAAGTACAGCAGACTTGTGACTATCTGGCCTGGTTTTCAGCTAATTAATCAAACACTTGGAAATTGATTCTATAAATCGAGTATATAACATGGTTCATTTCCTGTAATTTTTCATCCTTGGCGTCTTCTAAAATAAGTGGCTGTATTTAATACGTACCTTTGTCATAAAACACTACAGTGTTATCTAAATAAATGTTAAGGTTTTGTACTGTGTTACTAATTTTATTTAATTTCCTTGTAATTTTCAAATGTAATTTATTGTTTGAAAAGTATACAAACCACAAACAGGATCTAAATACACTAAGGAATGATACTATTTCATCTGAAGTAGCAAGCATATTTTTCATAACAATTAGACAATTCACCATCAATTCGTGGCTTATCCAGCTTTTTTGTTAGCCGACTGTTGCCTTCCACATCTGGCTGGATAGTCATGAGTGTACTGTATTTCTTATGCCAATGTCAACTTTACGAATGTATGATCTACAATTATACCCACTTTATTTTTGCCATCAATATGTTTTATGATTATGAGTCAAGAACAGTATAGGTACAAGATATAATAATAAACAACATAAAACAGTCACAAATGAGAATAGCAATTCACAGTAAGAGCCCCCGCACACTGAGATGAAACAGTTCCACAATTGTTTCTTATGTCTTAAAATCGCATGTATTTATATAGGGGTGCGCACACTACAGCAACAGAAACAAAACTGTTTCCTACGGTGGAAACAGCACGGAGACAGAATAGTTGCGAAAACGTGCTAGTCCTACTGTTTCTTATGGAAGTCCGCACACTGCAACTAACAGTCTCGAAACTGTATCGTGGTGGGGGTAGGTGCCGCTCCATCACCACGGTACACAACACAGTCATTCTGCCAGCGTTTTGAGTGTGTTTGTTAATAGTTGGTTCAACTCGATTATTCTTAAATTTTTTATACAAATAAATTACAATGAACGACGAGAAATTTGAACAGTTAATTGATGAAGTGGAAAAACGACCTGCTTTGTTTTTAAAAAATTTGAATGACTATATGGACATAAATTTAAAAAAGAATCTGTGGGAGGAGTTTGTGCTGCTATTTTTTGTAACACATTCTTTGTATTTTGTTATTCTACCATCTCTTTGAGAATAGCTTAATCGGCTGAAACAATTGTCAGAATTTAACAATACATTTTGTGAAACTACTAAGCGTTTATAGTTTTAAAATTTTTTTTTATTCAAGTTAATTCAGAACTCTTTGCAATGAATAAGCAGTTTTTCGTTTTTAACTGAAAATTCTTATTGCTAGTATTTTTATAGGCACCTGAAAATTTTTTTTCAGGTACTATTTTTATATTAGTACCTGAAAAACTAGAAATTACAGACAAGCTGGTTAAAGGATACACGGTTTATCGTTACTCCACGAGTTATTGTTACTGCTTTCGTTACAATATGACAAAAAGTGAATATTTATGTCGACCGTTATCCTTCTCAAACATTAGCGTGGATAATCGAGAGTTGTTCATTTACGAAATGTGTACGCGCTGTAGGGTAATTGGGGGTATAAAGAAGTTTTTTAGTCCTATTATTGTTATTAAAGACTTAATTAAAGTTCCATTATTGTATACTTCTGATCTGATGATGAGCTCTGAGGCTTGAAAGTGCTAATCGGAATAATGTTTCTATAGTGGTGTGCAACAGAGTTATTTCTGTTTGTGATTATAACAACTAACACAACTTTATTAATTTAATATTTATAGAGACTGCTTAACTAATTAATCACTACTCAACTAATAACAATTAATACTCAATTAATTAATAACGTACTTATCTCAGAGTTATAGTCAGCCTTTCTTCTGGTGATATCGAATTCCTAAAAGTCGTATTCTGATGAGTGATGCTAGGTTTCAGAAGACTTGATAGTTCATCGAAACGGCTGATATTCATTCTCATATATGAAAAAAATTTAGAAGGAAATTCACGCAACTGGCTATATAATGTAACAAATTTTCCTTTTATTGGCCTTTCACAATGAAGCGGATGAACCCAACAATTTTTGCTTCGTTTTCTTTTCCTATAGTGAATAACTAAAGCACAAACAGCGACAGCGTCTTCAAAAGGCATCTTGAGCGAACGAAAAAACTAAAGAAGTAAGGAACGAATTAAGTGAACGAGCAACTGTTTTGTCTCAGTGTGCGCAGGTATAGAGACAAAACAGTTTTGTTGCATGGGCGAGAAACAGAGACGAAACTGTTCCGGAACAGTTTTGTTGCAGTGTGCGGCCTCTAAGGAAGCAGCATGGTGCAGTGGGCGAGAACTGCTTGACCTTGGATGTTGCTGATTGGTTTCAGACTCAAATTAAGGTTCAGACACTAGTGTGAACACAGTATGATATGGGTGGATACTATAAGCATGAAGCTTTTGGCTTATATTGAAAATAAAGAAAATTGAGCTGCATGGTGATAATGTTTGGGAAATAATTTGAGGCTATTAATATACTGTATTCACAATATAATACAGACATCACATTATATTACACATTTTATAATATTGAAATGAAAACAGATATGCTTTATTTATGAACTTAATATTAATATTTGGTGGCCAAATGAAGGCATTCTTATGGATATGTCAGTGAACATGCAGGTATTTATGTGGGTAGGCCCTTTAGTTAATAAGTAATAATTCTTGACAGAGTTCAGATTAGTTAAAAATGTTCTCTAATTATTCCTATCAGCTCCGAAGAAGAGATATTGCTACTCGACACTCCTCCAGCAAATGCCATTGCAGATAATACCAGCCACAACAATCACAATGTCTGTGTTTACCTACAAAATTTTGTTTTAAGGTATTGATGACAATTATTATGTATCTTTGAATTTGTTTAGTGCCGATAAACTTCTTTCACTAACATTGTCAGCATATTGTTTTGAATGTGTGAGTAATATGCATGAGGTATGGGAATTAGAACAACAGGTATATACATATAATAGGTCAGTTGGGAGACTTGTCTTCAATTAACTTAGTTTCCAATGACAGGCTTGTAAGAAAATGTAGTATTGGCAAGGATGAAGCTTTAAGTAGGTGTGTGGGTGTGGTAGGTGCAGCTTAATATTTTCCTGTCATAAAAACAAATTGTAGTAAAATCCTGAGCATATTTTTCCTTTAATAATGTATAAAAGCCTAAGTAAAATATATATAGTTGTAGATAATAAACATTATGTACATAGTTAAATAAACAAAAACTTACAATTTTTTATATAATCTTTGGTTATACTTTTTTTAAATGCTGAATTAAATGACAAATTTAGAGATTTTCTTATACAGTTGTAGAAAATGGTTTTAAATTGTTCTCTCAGTTAAAATGTTATAAGTTTGTGATTTTCTTCACACAGACACACACGTGTGTACACAGAAAGAATAGACCTTGTGACATAACGATTTTTTTGTAATTGTGACATCGTGTCAGTTTCCTTTTCCTTTATTACAGGTTTTCTGTCTATACATTTCTCGTACCATTTAGTATGAGAAATATAATGTGGCCCAATTTTCAATTTTATCTTTTCCATGCTGCCCCTTTGCACGATTTCCAAATGAGTGGTTACTTTACATGATTGATCTCTTGTTTGTTGTGACATTACTACTGTTGTTACATTTATGGTCAAGTTGGCCAATATCTGTTTTTTTTTTCAGTAATTGTAACAGGTTTCATTGCTTTGATTTCCTGTTCATAAAAGATCGTTTATTATCCTTATCCTTATTCCAGTGTCATTTTGTGACTTCCCACCTTCTCCTCCCTACCTTCCTCCTCCTGCCATAAGCATTAGACCATTTGATGTGCTGTGACACATTTATCTACCCTTCTTATTTTTAGCTTGCTAATATTTCTTGTTCCTGTGGGTCTATAAAATATATTTGTTTTTCAGGTGTTTGCCGTTCATTCGTAACACGTGGTCCTTGTACCCTCTCTCTATATTCTTCAGTATAGGATCTCCTTGATTGTGGCATTTTCAGTTCTAACTCTTCTTAAAAATAGTGGGTAAACTTCAAAGTTAGTAATGCTGCTCATGGTAGCTATTGGTTAGCCCTTATTTTGAGGATAGATCATCCCCCTTGTTAAGCCCAAAAGTTATTATTTGCTAAAGTACTATGGTTCCTGATGAACATCTTGTGTCAGCTGTTGTGAATCGTTTTATAGTCTGAAGATGGCCTCCAGAGGTGAGGCCGAAACATCTGAAAATAATAACTTTAATGGACCACAGCTCAATAGCTCGGAGACCCTTCCCATTCCTGTGAGTCCTTCAATACTCTGGTCTATTCCCCTTGAAGATAGGCAGCTGCAGCGAAAATAGTCTATCTAGGAGAGACCTCATATAAAGTCCTGCTGGTTGGGAAGTAGCAAAGTGGTATCTCTCCATCAAACTATCCTTGCAAAGAATTCGTACTGTGGCTAGGGGAAATTTATACTTACCAGCACACTCAGTAAAAGAATCTGAATTCCTTTGGTTATCGCATGGACATCGATATGATTTTCCCTTTCACTTTATTAAGTTAGCATAAAAGTGTAAGGTCATTATGAAATAAAACATGTTGTAGAGAAAAGATATTTTTATACTTGTCAAAAGGTACTGATTATCTCTATTCAGTGCTATTATATTTACAAACTCTTCCTCACTGCTTAAATAAGAGCCATTGGCAAATGAATAATGATAAAGTTCTAACAAAATTTCATAATAATAGAATCTCTAGTAAAGAGTGAATCAGATAATATTATAGTAAAGGTCACTAAACTCTCATATAACAAAATAATTTTGGGTAATATTAATAGGCACCACAAATAGAAATTACACTGTTGCATGCCATTATAGAAAAAATTCCCGATTAGTGCTTTCAAGATTCACAGCACATCACCAGATCAGAAAGATATATTTGCGATCTGATGATGAGCTGTGAAGCTTGAAAGTGCTAATCTGGAATTTTTTTATAGTGGTGTGCAACAGTGTAATTTCTGTTTGTGATTATAACCACTAACATGACTTTATTAATTAAATAATAGGTATTCCTTGTGAAGACAAACTGTAATTTCACAGTGTTAATCAGGTTCTTCTTCGCATTTGATCAGTAGTTATTACTAATCCTGCTCTGGAACCAACTGTTTCCTCAGTCTATGTACAGTTCTTTTCTCTCTTTGGCTTGTTGTATGTGCATATTGTGCTTGAAACAATGTGTGCGAGATTGTGTACTAGTAATATTCATGACAGAGAATACTTATTAGCCACAACGAAGGCAAAAAAATCCTTCAGGGTATGTGGACCCCCAAACTGGTTGTCTAGGAACCTGTGAATGTAAAAAGGAAAAAAAAGAAAACAGTTAGGATATATTAATATTTCTTAATTCACTAAGTTTTTACTGCGATAATTTGACAAAAACCTTGTGCAAAACAACATAAGCTTTCATGGTTGGTATCAGCTATACCTACAACAACCGGCATTGAATAAATATTAGTTGCCAGCTCTGAGGCAAAATAGTCAAGCCTATCAAAAGAGAGAGCAATACGTCAAGTCACAATATTGACCAATCAGTAGTGAGCACAAGTGAAAAGTTTATAAACAAATAGAGGTGCCTCTGCAGGTAGGCCTGTCTTTCCTCTGAGTCTTAGCAGGTAGTGCACAGCTGAACAGCATGGGAAGTTTTTATGTTGAGTCTTTCTTGGCACCAGATAGCTTATCTTGAGCTTTGTACTGTAATTGGTTTTGTGCCTTGTCAGCCTGAAAAACTAATGTTTTTATGGTGTAATAATTTTTGTTTAGAGTGGAAATGGTTTTCTTTTTACAGAGTTTGATGAATTTTTGATAAAGATGTACATATGTATTTGTAAGAGAAATATTTATGCTTTTGTATGAATGCTCGTGTAGTGCATTTGCTATAAGTTGCAATTTAAAAATATATGCAGAACGTTAAAGTGAGTTCTTACTGTTGTGGTGCGCATTTTTTGGCTTGTTTCAATGCATGGTTTTCATTTTCTCGTAATAATTTCATTTAAATATACAGAAGTTAAGGTGGGCTGTGTGTTAATTTATTTATCTGAACACTGTAAAACAAGAGTGAAGACGTGTTTAATTACTAAAGAGAAAAACCTAATCTGTCTCATTAATGTTTAATTATTTCTAAAATGTAGTAAAGGTGGGCGAGTTGTAATAAGTTTAAAAATAAATGTAAAACACTCGGATGGCAGAAAAATTCGTCTGTGTGTATTGAAAATCTGAACCATTTTTGTTTACAACTACCAGGATTAATTGAAATTATTAAATAGAAATTAGTCTTTTTTTTAATTGATGTTCAACTCCAAGTGTTGTTAGGATGGCTCTGCTAAACATTTTCCAAAGTGTAGTGAAACATTTTTACTAAACTTTTAGTGAAGTGTAAAGTTTGGTATTTTGTAAAATTGATTTTACTTTAGCTATATAACTTGTGAGAATCATAATAAAGAGTTGAAAACATGCTGAATCCAAACAAGTGCTTCCAGAAAAAGTGTTAAACTGTTGAATACGTTCATATACAAAAAAAAGTCATAGTAATAAAGAAACTTGTATTTAATGGTTTTGTATTGATAGGTCGAATAAAAATAATATGTTATATATATCTTTCAAGTTTTGGTTTCTACAGATTGAAGTTTTAATGAATGAATTATGAGGGGATGTTTGCTAAGTGCGTAAAATCAAGAGATGGTGCTTGTAGTACATAGTTGACATCATTCTTAGTTTATTGTGTGTCTGCTAGCACCATACATCACGTTTCAGTCAGATAGATTCATAATTATATTGTTGACAGTCGTCAACTTGAATTGATCCAAGTATTGTGATTTGTGAACAATGCATGAAAAATAATTTTGTGTTATGATGAAACATTACTTTTTGAAAGGCAAAACCACAAAGGAAACTAAATCCAAGATGGATACATGTTATAGCAAGTTGGCTCCATCAGTTAGAACAGTTTACAAGTGGGGTTATTTTCGTAGCGTTCAAATGAGCACAAACAATGCTGAATGTTACAGACAGTAGATTTTTTTAAGCAATTTAATTACGGCTGGCGCCGCCTCTCGCATCCTAGCTTCCACTGGTGCCGGTCTAAACAGTCCTGTTCTGTAAGACCTCTTGCATTCATTGCATCTTCGACATACATTTTCCATGAATGTTCTTTTTTTCTTCTAGAGGGTAGAGTCCATTCCTATACCGTATCTCTCATCCAACATTCTTTTTAGGTGTCCAAACCAATTCCGTCTTCTTGCTTCTATTGTTCTATAATGTCAGGGTCGATTCCCATCGCTTGTCTTCTCTTGAATATTGTGGTAGATAATATTGAAAAACATCCATGATACGGTGAAGGAAGATAAAAGTACCTACATGAAATTGTTAAGACAAAAGGCATCTAAAAAGGCATCTATTTTACACGAATATTTATGTATGCAAAAACAAATCACACGTTTGCTCACACAATTGATGAAAAGCGTGAAAAAGTAAGTATTGTTAAGGATGGTGTGGGGCTGCTTAACGTAATAGAGAAGAATTTTTGTCCCGTTTTATAACAATTATGAATCTTGGATACATCACTACCAATCTGAAACCAAGGAACAGTCAAAATAGTTGGTTGGGGAACTTGTTCCGAAAAAAGCAAACTCGGGCAAATGTTATGCATCTTTGGTGGATCATCTAAATGCAGAAATAAAGAAAAAATGACCACCACATTTGAAAAAAAAGAAGGTTCATTTTCACCAAGACAGTGCAACTGGTCACTCTTCTGCAATTAAGGTGGTCGACGTAAAAGGGGCCTATGTGCACTTTTTATGCAGAACAGATATCCTTGTCTGCCATATTGTTTACTTTAATTTGATGAAAATGTTATCGGGATATCTCAAAAACTGAGGTTGGTAAGCTCTGTTTGAAGAAAGATGTGCAGAGCACTTTTTTTGGATCAGGTATTTCAGTTTTACAGCTTTGACTTGAGGTTATTTATCTTTTCTGATTTATAGTAAAAGTGTTGTTATTGTAATAATTTATTTTCTTACCTTTGTTAGGTCCGTCTTGTGACTTTTATCTTTAGAATAAAATTAGTGTGACGCGTTTCAGGTCATCTGACCCATCCTCAGACACTTGCTCGAAAAGAGGTCGTCATATATTAAAATTCAATTAAAATAAAAACACATGTAAATTCATTGTCAATAATAAATGTTCAAAAACATGAATAACACTGTTGTCATGGTGCACCACGCGATTACCGATCGATACTGAGTAGTGTAACTTTTCAACGTTTTGTTTTTGCGAGCGCTAGTATTGCTGTATCATATAGCGGGTTGCTTTTGAAATTCAATTTATCATTCAATATGTTGTTCTTATATACAGGGTTGTTATGACCCCTGTATATTTCAAATTCTTCAAGTGCATTCATCCTGAGTCCTTTGTCATAAAAATGTAGGGGTATGAAGTTTGTGTCAAAACTTCTATATCAGTGATTATTATCTATCAAATGTCGAGCATAATTGGATTTAATTTTTATAAATGGGCCCACATTTTTATGTTTGACCCACATAGTAACAATCACAATCGTCACATGTTAATTTATATATACCTGTTCTTGTCTTAGTGGGGACATGACGTTTATGTCGTATTAGATTTGATATTTGATTGTAGGTCTTGAAAACTATATTATATCCTATTTTATGAAAAGTAGGAGTTAGTATTTTTGGCATTATTTCTGTGAATATGGTAGAAACATATTTGGTTGTTGGTTGCATACTATGTGTTTGTCTCGATAATCTGGTTTTTTGTTTCTTGACAATATTATCTATAATATGATGATCGTATCCATTTTTTGTGGCTATGTGTTTAATTATATCTAGCTCAGTGTTATAATCATCTTTTTCAAGAGGAACGGATAGTAATCTGTATACAAGACTATTGTAAGCAGCTAATTTTTGTGGATAAGGGTGATGTGACTCAGCGTGGATGGTTACGTCAGTAGTAGTAGGTTTACGATATATTTTAAATTTCAGGTTATCTCTATTTTTGATGACTGTTAAGTCCAGAAAGCAAATTTCATTTTCGGTCTCGGTTTCCATTGTAAATTGGATATTGTTATTTATTGCATTTAAAACATTCTTCAAGTTGTTCAATTGGTGCAAAGAACCATTAAATATTAAAAATGTGTCGTCGACGTATCGGCCGTAATAAATGATATTATTTGCAAATGTGTTATTATTGAAAAAGAAATTGTTTTCGTAATAATTTAAATATATATCTGCTAATATGCCGGATAGCGGTGACCCCATGGCGAGACCGTCTCTTTGGAAATAATAACCGTTGTCGAATGTGAAGTAATTCTGTTGTAAAATAGTCTTCAATAAGAGTATTAGTTCTTGTATCTTTTGTGTGTCCAGTTTTTTAGTAGTTATTAAATTGTTGTTTAAAATGTCTATAGTTTGTTTCACAGGTATGTTTGTATATAAACTAACAGTGTCTAAGGAAGCTAATTTATAATTAGGTGAAATTTTAATATCACGTATCTTGTTTATGAAATCCAAGTTGTTTATAATAGTTCGATTATTATTTAAAACGATGTTCTCTTTAATTATTGTCGCTAGCTTTTGTTTTTGAACATTTATTTATTGACAATGAATTTACATATGTGTGTTTTTATTTTAATTGAATTTTAATATATGACAACCTCTTTTCGAGCAAGTGTCTGAGGATGGGTCAGATGACCTGAAACGCGTCACACTAATTTTATTCTAAAGATAAAAGTCACAAGACGGACCTAACAAAGGTAAGAAAATAAGAAATTAAAACACGTGACTTGGACCGTTAACAAACAAAAATGTTAATAATTTATTGTACTAAAATGAGTAATATTAGTGAAACAAGCAGTGTTTTGGGCGTTTTTGAGGATGGTGCTGGACCTACATGAAAAATTATAAGCTGTAGGAAACTTACAGTATAAATAAACAAAAAAATAAAAAAATGAGGAAATAAAAGTAAAACGTGCTCGTGGTAAGGGTTACGTTTCTTCAAAAGGAAAAGAGGTTGTACCATTCTATTTAATTACAATTACAAATACATAAAATTATCAACTTCCACTTACCTTCAGAATTTGTTTTCTAGTCCAGGGTCGTCATACGAACGTTAGGATACAAGCGTGATTTCAGGTTGTGTAAATGACTTACGCAACACATTTTTTATGAAGAGAAATTACTTGATCTTTATTTTTTCATTCACTATACTCTGTCTCAAATTATTCGTTATTCATTTTTTTGTATGGTTACAAACCATCTATTATTTTTAGTTGACTTTTAAATGGAATACAACTTCCTTGAAATATTTTATTATACCATGTTAACTTAGTTACTACAGCTTACCTTATTCTACATCAGACATAAACAGCCCAGCCTGCCAAACATTGTCGCTCTCACACTTTATATAAAACAAAAACCCTTCCCTGATTCATTAATTCACCCAAAACCCCTAACATTTTAGAGAATATCCCTTCCCGGCCGGCACGTGGTTATCTCTCGAGTTTCGTAATTTCTCATTATTTTGATTTGGTTGTGTGTCCGTATTAAACTGGAATGTTCCTTAGTCAGGGCTTTACTTCACTGCCACATCACTGTTCGGTTAACTCACGTTTTAATATTTTAACTTATGAAATTTTGACGAGCCCCTTTGGGGCAATACCTGGCCAGGTACAGTCTCTAGGCGAACTGAGAGAGTGGCTATATGTTCACGGCCAACTCGATTTCGTCTTTCTTGGTGGAAACCAAGGCCTTATGGTTCGTTGCCACAGCTCCGTCCTATTTAACCCATGTAAGTGTTTGTGTGCTGTTCGTATAAGATATTTGTGCAGCACTGGCTGACGTCATAAAAAGGGTGGTACTTAGGACTCACATCCGTCAATTTGGTACATGTGCTCCGAATTTGTTACTCTTAGCCATCTTTTGTGTTTCATAAGTCGGCGTGGGTCCGCGCGCATGGTTGTCGGGTGCGATCGGGCGCACTGCCACACACTCGCAAAGTTCTTAGAAACTGATGCTGGGTGCATTCCTTGTTAGCGATTGCACAACTGTTCAGACGTACTGCTCCTTTGTTCGAACACTGTTATTACAATACAACACGTGGCCTGGTCACAGTTGGAAATTAAATTTACAAATATTTTCTATAAACCCCAAAATTTTATTAAAATGAAATACCCTCAAATTCGGCACGTTACAAGGTTAGTGCTAAAAAACATAGTTTGGTATCAGAGTGCTGTAAAACTTCCTTTTGAAAGTAAAATTGAACACTTTACTTCATTTTATAATGGTCAATGTAAAAGACTTCAAGATTCTATATTATCTAACTGTATGGAACTAGCTGGAAAAAAAACTGAATCCATTGCATTGCATTATGGGTGCGGCGTGTCTTTGCACTCGTGGCTTGACTGCAGCATCTGGAGCGTGTCCAATGGCTGCCAGTAGTTATATGTAATGCTGGTACAATTCAACAGGTAGCCTAATACTGGAAAAGGAAACCGCCAACCAGTTAACTAAGAAGGCAGGGGAGTAAGAACTTTTTGATATTAGAGGCACTGCCGCTGGTACCGATTCGAGCAACAGATGTTGCCTGTCTCAAGTCCAGCCAGCAGACGCCCTGAGGACCGCGGGCATGTCGGCGATTTAGTCGGCAGATAAATGAAACGAGTTCATCCCTGTCGAACGGGAGAGCTGGGACATCGGGAGGGCGAGAAAAATGTCCAGATAGGAAGTCTCGAACTTCTGCCAAGTGGGCAGGGTCCGAGACACCTTGGTGAACAGTAAATTGTGCCTCCATGCAGTCGGCAAAGACCTCGGCCTTGCCTTCTGCCGAAGACACAACCCCGTTCGGAGTTTAAGTGGGTTTTAGTTCTCTTCTCGCGGGTCAGTCTACTCGCCGCTCTCCAGACGGAGGTATGGTCGACTTCAAGAGACTCAAGATATGAGTCCCATCAATCAGAGTTTACGTCCCGCAGTAGCTGCTGGACATAAAGAGACTGGGCCTGAAAGCATCGTTTGACGCCGGGGTCACTGTGAATCCAAACAAACCGAGAGAACAACACATTTGGATTTATAATGTGTCCGTAAATGTTGCAAAAATTCAAGTATGTCACAACTTTATTTTTAATTTGTTTCAAATTTCAATAAACCGCCTTCGTGAAGATCTTGCTTGGTGAATCTGTTGAACAAAAAAGAGGGACAGTGCAAATATACCTAGAAATGTATCAGATGATGTAATTGAACTAATGAGTGAGCACCTGGCAAGCATTACTTATAATGAAAGTCATTACTGTAAAGCAAGGAGCAGTTTTGTATATTTTGACAACACAATGCATAACGTAAAAATGCCGTATAAGTTGTTCAAAGACTGTTACAAAGAAAAGTATAATAGAATTCTGAAAATGAGCTACAAAACATACTATACGTAAACCTAAAACTGATGTGTGATTTCTGTGAAGAATGCAAGAACAATCTAAAAAGTAATCCCAATGATCCATGTAGGGATGTTTGATATTCACAAAAGAAAAGTTCTTAAAAGGAAAGAGTTGTGTGATCACTACATCAAAAAGTAAAAAGAAGACCCTTCATATCTAGTAATAGAATTCTACTATTCCCAAAATTTCCCGATTCCAAAGCTGAATGTTAATACACAGTTCTACAAGAGAATGTTTTGGCTTTACTGTTTTAACATTCATGTATTTAATGACGAGTCCAATTATTGTTACACTTTTACGGAATGTGATGGCAGAAAATCCTAATTCGGTAGTCTCGTTTCTATATGATTGTCTAAAAAAAAATCAGTAAATTCCCTGAACTTTGTACAATAGTTTTCTTATCTGATGCAGCTGTTCTGATCAGAACAGAAACTATATGGTCACCAAATTTTCATCGTGGTTTCCTAAAGTGTAGATTGTAACTGTCATACAAATTTTCCTTGTTTGAGGCCATAGCTTCTCCCAGTGCGACCGAAACTGAGGTTTAATCAATAAGAACACCAGCAAAGATAATAGGAAATCCAAAACTATATCTAACTGCTATGGTAACATGCAGGAAAACCCCTGCGTCTTTTGAAGTGATTGTGAATAGGGACTTACTTCAAGAATGGCATGTATTTTTAGTACAGCAAGCCCATAATATATGTAGAGATATGCACCTTTTAAGGTATCAAAATATGTACTAATTAAGTACTTTACCAAAGGTGGTACTATGTGTTCCTGTACATATAATGAAAACTATAAACTCTATAGAATACGGAAACAGGGAGGACAGAGAATTCAAACTTTTCTACAGTTAAATCTCCTCATCCCGAAATCAACCAAAAAATAGATTGACAATGTAAAAAGTCTGCATCATTTCCTATCTGAAGAGGACATTGTTTTCATAGATGACATGTTAACTTGATAAACCATGTTTACTTATTCAGTCTTTTAAACGTTTCATGTATAAAGAAAGTTCTGTGTTCAATATAGTAAAGCTTTTATTTGGTACTTACTTACATATTAGGCAGACTACCTCAGTTTTAAGGTAGGCCAGTGTTAACCTAACATAACCTGATCTAACCATTAAAAGCTTATGGTGGTTTGTGATACACAATATCTGGAGAATGTCTTAAGGAAACATATTGTACAGTGTGGACATATGAGACAGATATACCAGAACAATATACTGCAACAATACATATATTTGCATATTTGCCCAGGGCGGAATGTTTGTAAATATTTAGCATAGAAAGTATATGGTGAACAGTTTTTAACAATATTATGCAGGCTCAGAATTGTCAGATAGCATACACCTGCCCCGTGTGAATACAGCGCTTGTGTGTTTGTGTGTGTGAACGCAAGCTACGACAGGTAAAGTATGTAGGTGATGTGTACGGCTGTAATCAGGTTTTAACCGGATAAAAATAAACTAATTATTACGTTTTAAACCTGTGAACGAAGACTTACCCAAATTATAAAGACACCATTACATTAAGGAATTTTTAACGAATATGGTGATATAAAAATTATTGCAAAATGTGCAATAATAAAGAGGCTGGGTAATTTATTGTTAATTACTAGTGTAATTAAATAGTAATTAATAAGAGTGTTATATGTGTGTGACCAGACAAAAATTACGCAAACGATGATATCGCTTGTGCTACGAGTATGTTTACGAAGTCGCGAAAATGAACCAAAAAGTGATTTGTAATTAAAAGGACGCTTTGCACGAAGTGACAATATCTAACAGGTCGAAAACAGTCCTGGACCTGTCAGATCGCCGTCCAGTATAAATACCACCAGCAGTTTTGGGGCAGTCTCAGACTCAAAAAAAATCACACTGCCGGTCTGCCAATCGATCAGGACATCTTTACCTCACACACACCAAGACTTATGGAGGAACTCTGGGCCATCACAAACAACAACCCGTAGAAACAGAGAACACAGCATCAGCATCATCATCAGGACACACACACACACACACACACACACACACACACACACACACACACACACACACACACACACACACACACATGCAATGGTAACGTCGGCAGTACGCAGGTGATGAGTAAACAATTATATTTTTGTTGGTAAAAAGAAGAACTTTCAAAAAGAAAATTATACATGAACAATAAAGACTTGAAGTTTTAAATTTAAATAGTAGTTAAAGTAAATAATTTAATTGAATAAGAAAATTTAAAAAATACTAATCTTCTTATATATGTTAAAATTTGGGTGTGTCAGTAGAATTAAATAATAGGTTGAAAGTAAATGTTATTATTTTATTTTTGTTTATAGCAACAAGTAATTTTATTCTTGAGTTTAATATTATTACTCCATATTCCTTAAGGAAATGGAAGTATGGTGATGGCAAAAAAAATCATGTTCGAGATTATTGCAGATTCTGATTGTACTACACTCAAAACATGAAAAAAAGTCGTTTTTCGAAAAGTGTCTGTCTGTCTGTGTGTCTGTCTGTAGTTTTTTTTTCTATGGCAAATGATAACAGCCGCAAATTCAAACAGAATCAAATAATTTTTTCCATACAGCCCTGATTTGTAGAGTACTCACGACCTATTGTTTTTGGTGAAGATCGGTTGAGGGAAAGGGGTAGTTTACCTGCTACGGTTTTTTTTTATCAAGGGTAATTTTTTTTTGGCAAACGATAACAGCCGCAAATTCAAACAGAATCAAATAATGTTTCGCATACAGCCCTGAATTATGGAGTTCTCAAGACCTATTGTTTTTGGTGAAGATCGGTTAAGGCAAAGGGGTAGTTTACCTGCAACGTTTTATATTTTTACGAGGGTAATTTTTTCTATGACGAACGATAACTGCCGCATATTCAAACAGAATCAAATAATTTTTTGCATACACCCCTGAATTGTAGAGAACTCAAGGCCTTTTGATTTTGGTGAAGATCGGTTAAGGGGAAGGGGTAGTTTACCTGCAACCTTTTACGTTTTAACAACAGTAAAGTACTTGAAAATTCATTTAAACTTTTTCAAACAATGGTAATTGTTAAAAATAAAATAATTTTGTTGCCAGGCAATAAAATTATAATTTTTTCATTTTAATGTAAATCATGTATGAGAGAAAATATATCGTTCGTGGCAGGCAAGCATATCTCAGTTATGTAATGTTTACGTTTCCATTTTATTATCATAACTACCGCAATAAAAAGGCAGGGAAGACACACACACACACACACACACAAAATTCGCGTTATTTCTGGCCTCATTCATGTTTATTTTCTTACATTTGCACGCTTTTTAAATGGAAAGTGCCGAAACCCATACCAACATAACGCGTGCAAGCCGAAAAAGTGTCCAGCGTGGATAGTGATTTGCTTCCTGTGGATCGCTGGGCAGTGTAACTGCACGTGTTTACAGAGGAACGATTCATAGACAGACTTTTCGTCTTTAGGGAATGAACCCTCTGCAAGATGCTGAGGGTCCATGAGTGACTTCGGAGCGCTCCTTCTTTTCCGCGCGTTTGTTCTGTGAAACGTACACTGTAGATTCGCAGCTTTACTGTAAGCAACGCTCAATAGGAAATGTTGAAAATTTTTGTCCACGGTATACCCTCATACACACTAAACCTGCTCTGATGTTTTAATTACGGACATCATAATATTAAAACTTTGGAAACTTGAGCACTACTTAATGGAGATCAATCATTAACTTATACAAGCCATTAATTTTATGCATATTTTTTATATATATGTGTACAACGTTATCGGCAACAAAGAAGTAGTTTTTGTTAAAATTCCTTCCCGGGATATTTGGCCGTAGTCCAATGTTTTCTACAAAACCAGACGTTTCGGCAATGCCATCGACTTCCATCATCAGTGAAAATCGAGTGCGATAACGTGACGTGGGATACGTTAGTGACCACAGTACTGTGGTTAAGGCTGAAGCAGTAAGTAGAAAGAAGTAGTTTCTATGGTAATATTTCATTTCGAAAATGATTTTAAATATAAATCTTAGAATATGGAAGTCATGTATGGTTCTCCATACCGATTTTTACTTCCATATTCCTTAAGGAATGGAAGTATGGTGATGGCAAAAAAAATCGTGTTCGAGATTATTGCAGATTCTGATTGTACTACACTCAAAACATGAAAAAAAGTCGTTTTTCGAAAAGTGTCTGTCTGTCTGTCTGTCTGTAGATTTTTTTTCTATGGCAAACGATAACTGCCGCAAATTCAAACAGAATCAAATAATTTTTTGCATGCAGCCCTGATTTGCAGAGTACTCGCGACCTATTGTTTTTGGTGAAGATCGGTTGAGGGAAAGGGGTAGTTTACCTGCAACGGTTTTTTTTTAGCAAGGGTAATTTTGTTTGTTTGGCAAACGATAACAGCCGCAAATTCAAACAGAATCAAATAATGTTTCGCATACAGCATTGAATTGTAGAGTTCTCAAGATCTTTTGATTTTGGTGAAGATCGGTTAAGGGAAAGGGGTAGTTTACCTGTAACGTTTTATGTTTTAACAAGGGTATTTCCTATGGCAAACGATAACAGCCGCAAATTCAAACAGAATCAAAAGATTATTTGCATACAGCCCTAAATTGTAGAGTTCTCAAGACCTATTGTTTTTGGTGAAGTTCGGTTGAGGGAAAGGGGTAGTTTACCTGCAACGTTTTTTTAACAAGGGTATTTTCTATGGCAAACGATAACAGCCGCAAATTCAAACAGAATCAAATAATGTTTTGCATACAGTCCTGATTTGTAGAGTACTCAAGACCTATTGTTTTTGGTGAAGATCGGTTAAGGGGAAGGGGTAGTTTACCAGCAACGTTTTTTTATCAAGCGTATTTTCTACGGCAAACGATAACAGCCGCAAATTCAAACAGAATCAAATAATTTTTTGCATACGTCCCTGAATTGTAGAGGTCTCAATGACTTTCGATTTTGGTTGGTGAAGATCGGTTAAGGGGAAGGGGTAGTTTACCTGCAACCTTTTACGTTTTAACAAGAGTAAAGTACTTGAAAATTTATTTAAACTTTTTGAAACAATGGTAATTGTTAAAAATAAAATAATTTTGTTGCCAGGCAATAAAATTATAATTTTTTCATTTTAATGTAATATAATATTTTTCATTTAATACAGCAATAAAAAGGCAGGTAAGACACAGCCTGGCTGTTTGGCTGAAAATGATTTTAAATATAAATCTTAGAATATGGAAGTCATGTATGGTTCTCCATACCGATATTTACTTCCATGTTCCTTAAGGAAATGGAAGTATGGTGATGGCAAAAAAAATCGTGTTCGAGATTATTGCAGATTCTGATTGTACGACGCTCAAAACATGAAAAACAGTCATTTTTTTAAAAGTGTATGTGTCTGTGTGTCTGTCTGTCTTCTATAGATTTTTCCTATGGCAAACGATATCAGCCGCAAATTCAAACAGAATCAAATAATTTTTTGCATACAGCCCTGATTTGTAGAGTACTCAAGACCTATTGTTTTTGGTGAAGATCGGTTAAGGGAAAGGGGTAGTTTACCTGCGTTTTTTTTAAATCAAGGGTAATTTGTTTCTATGGTAAACAATAACAGCCGCAAATTCAAACACAATCAAATAATATTTTGTATACAGCCCTGAATTGTAGAGTTCTCAAGTCCTATTGATTTTGATAAAGATTGGTTAAGGGAAAGGGGTAGTTTACCTGCAACGTTTTATGTTTTAACTAGGGTATTTTCTATGGCAAACGATAACAGCCGCAAATTCAAACATAATCAAATAATTTTTTGCATACTGCCCTGAATTATAGAGTTCTCAAGACCTCTTGTTTTTCGTGAAGATCGGTTAAGGGAAAGGGGTAGTTTACCTGCAACGTTTTATGTTTTAAAAGGGTATTTTCTATGGCAAACGATATCAGCCGCAAATTCAAACAGAATCAAATAATTTTTTGCATACAGCCCTGATTTGTAGAGTACTCAAGACCTATTGTTTTTGGTGAAGATCGGTTAAGGGAAAGGGGTAGTTTACCTGCGTTTTACTTCCATATTCCTTAAGGAATGGAAGTATGGTGATGGCAAAAAAAATCGTGTTCGAGATTATTGCAGATTCTGATTCTACTACACTCAAAACATGAAAAAAAGTCGTTTTCCGAAAAGTGTCTGTGTGTGTGTCTGTGTGTCTGTCTGTCTGTAGATTTTTTTTCTATGGCAAACGATAACTGCCGCAAATTCAAACAGAATCAAATAATTTTTTGCATACAGCCCGGTTTTGCAGAGTTCTCGCGACCTATTGTTTTTGGTGAAGATCGGTTGAGGGAAAGGGGTAGTTTACCTGCAACGGTTTTTTTTTAGCAAGGGTAATTTTGTTTGTTTGGCAAACGATAACAGCCGCAAATTCAAACAGAATCAAATAATGTTTCGCATACAGCCCTGAATTGTAGAGTTCTCAAGACCTATTGTTTTTGGTGAAGATCGGTTAAGGGAAAGGGGTAGTTTACCTGTAACGTTTTATGTTTTAACAAGGGTATTTCCTATGGCAAACGATAACAGCCGCAAATTCAAACAGAATGAAAAGATTATTTGCATACAGCCCTAAATTGTAGAGTTCTCAAGATCTGTTGTTTTTGGTGAAGATCGGTTAAGGGAAAGGGGTAGTTTACCTACAACGTTTTTTTAACAAGGGTATTTTCTATTTCAAACGATAACAGCCGCAAATTCAAACAGAATCAAATAATTTTCTGCATACAGCCCTGATTTGTAGAGTACTCAAGACCTATTGTTTTTGGTGAAGATCGGTTGAGGGGAAGGGGTAGTTTACCAGCAACGTTTTTTATCATGCGTATTTTCTATGGCAAACGACAACTGCCGCAAATTCAAACAGAATCAAATAATTTTTTGCATACAGCCCTGATTTGTAGAGTACTCGCGACCTATTGTTTTTGGTGAAGATCGGTTGAGGGGAAGGGGTAGTTTACCTGCAACGGTTTTTTTTATCAAGGGAAATTTTTTTTTTTTGGCAAACGATAACAGCCGCAAATTCAAACAGAATCAAATAATGTTTCGCATACAGCCCTGAATTGTAGATTTCTCAAGACCTATTGTTTTTGGTGAAGATCGGTTGAGGGAAAGGGGTAGTTTACCTGCAACGTTTTTTTAACAAGGGTATTTTCTATGGCAAACGATAACAGCCGCAAATTCAAACAGAATCAAATAATGTTTTGCATACAGCCCTGATTTGTAGAGTACTCAAGACCTATTGTTTTTGGTGAATATCGGTTAAGGGGAAGGGGTAGTTTACCTGCAACGTTTTTTTATCAAGCGTATTTTCTATGGCAAACGATAACAGCCGCAAATTCAAACAGAATGAAATAATTTTTTGCATACGTCCCTGAATTGTAGAGGTCTCAATGACTTTCGATTTTGGTGAAGATCGGTTAAGGGGAAGGGGTAGTTTACCTGCAACCTTTTACGTTTTAACAAGAGTAAAGTACTTGAAAATTTATTTAAACTTTTTGAAACAATGGTAATTGTTAAAAATAAAATAATTTTGTTGCCAGGCAATAAAATTATAATTTTTTCATTTTAATGTAATATAATATTTTTCATTTAATACAGCAATAAAAAGGCAGGTAAGACACAGCCTGGTTGTTTGGCTGAAAATGATTTTAAATATAAATCTTAGAATATGGAAGTCATGTATGGTTCTCCATACCGATATTTTTTTTAATCAAGGGTAATTTGTTTCTATGGTAAACAATAACAGCCGCAAATTCAAACACAATCAAATAATATTTTGTATACAGCCCTGAATTGTAGAGTTCTCAAGTCCTATTGATTTTGATAAAGATCGGTTAAGGGAAAGGGGTAGTTTACCTGCAACGTTTTATGTTTTAACTAGGGTATTTTCTATGGCAAACGATAACAGCCGCAAATTCAAACATAATCAAATAATTTTTTGCATACTGCCCTGAATTATAGAGTTCTCAAGACCTCTTGTTTTTCGTGAAGATCGGTTAAGGGAAAGGGGTAGTTTACCTGCAACGTTTTATGTTTTAAAAGGGTATTTTCTATGGCAAACGATAAGAGCCGCAAATTCAAACAGAATCAAATAAGTTTTTGCATACAGCCCTGAATTGTAGAGTTCTCAAGACCTATTGTTTTTGTTGAAGATCGGGTTAGGGAAAGGGGTAGTTTACCTGCAACGTTTTATGTTTTAACATGGGTAATCTTTACTATGATGAATGATAACTGCCATAAATTCAATCAGAATCAAATAATGTTTTGCACAGCTTCCTGAGCTATAGAGACCTCAATGTCTATTGATTTTGGTGAAGATCGGTTAAGGGAAAGGGGTAGTTTACCTGCAACATTGTATGTTTTAACAATGGTAATTTTTTCTATAACGAACGATAACTGCCACACATACAAACAGAATCAACGATTAATTTGCATACATTCCTCAATTGTAAAAGACTGAAGGCTTGTTGATTGTGGTGAAGATCGGTTAAGGGAAAGGGGTAGTTTACCGGCCACATTTTATGTTTTAACAAGAGTAATTGGTTTCTATGATGAATGATAACTGCCACACATTTAAACAGAATAAAATAATTTTGTGCATACCTTCCTCAATTGTAGATAACTCAGGGTCTGTTGATTTTGTTGCAGATCGGTTAAGGGAAAGGGGTAGTTTACCTGCAACATTTTATGTTGTAACAAGAGAACGTTTTCCATGAAGAATGATAACTACCGTAAATTCAAACAGATTCAAATAATTTTTTATATATGTCCCTGAGTTGCAGAGGACTGAAGGGCTGTTAATTTTGGTGAAGATAAGTTAATGGAAAGGGGTAGTTTACCGGCCACCTTTAATTTTTTAACAAGAGTAATTGTTGCTATGACGAACGATAACTGCCGCACATTCAAACAGAATCAAATAATATTTTACATATGTGCCTGAGTTGTAGAAGACTGAAGGCTTATTGATTTTGGTGAAAATCGGTTACGGGGAAAGGGCAGTTTACCAGAATCATTTTTTGTTGTAACAAGAGTAAAGTACTTAATTTTGATAAATAAAGTATCCTGATAAGAAGATGTTAATAATCCAGTGTAGAAACGTTGATGAAATATCTGTAAATGAAGAGGCTAGTTGAACGGGGTGGGGGTAATTTTCTATAAATGAAAATTATAGTTGAAGGGGGAGGGTATAATTTTTATATGTACTACGTTATCGGCAACAAAGTAGTAGTTTGTTGTTAAAATTCCTTCCCGGGCTGTTTGGCCGTAGTCTAATGTTTTCTGCAAAACCAGATGTTTTGGCAGTATCGTTGACTGCCATCATAGGTGAAAATCGAGTGCGATAAGGTGTGGTGGTATACGTTAGTGACCACAGTACTGTGGTTAAGGCTGAAGCATTAAGTGGAAAGAAGTAGTTTCTATGAAACATTTCATTTCGTAAATGATTTTAAATATAAATCTTAGAACATGGAAGTCATGTATGGTTCTCCATACAGATATTTTCGAAAAGTGTCTGTGTGTCTGTCTGTCTGTGTCTGTAGATTTTTTTCTATGGCAAACGATAACAGCCGCAAATTCAAACAGAATCAAATAATTTTTTGCATACAGCCCTGATTTGTAGAGTACTCAAGACCTATTGTTTTTGGTGAAGATCGGTTAAGGGAAAGGGGTACTTTACCTGCAACGTTTTTTTTTAATCAAGGGTAATTTTTTTTGCTTGGTATGAGTTGCTATTATTATTTAAAAATTGGAGTAAAAGTCGGACACACTGAAATAAAAAGAGTTTAGATAATTTGTTTAACATGTCTGTTTAGCTAGTAAGATTATATGGTTATTTATTTTAATATGTCATGAATAGCAGAGAAGGTTATATGGTACTTTATGTAAACTTATAAAAGAGAATATTTTCAATTAACATTAATAAATCTTAGTATGATTATTTTGCAACGGTTTTAATTAATTATTTCATGTCAACAACATCTCACTCCTCTTTGAAAATTATTTAATTATTGTGCAACTACATATACTTAACGCAACGAGAATAAAAAAATCCTGCGACCTGGCTGGTGTAATACACTTTATAGTTGCGTTGAGTACATGGTAATGTATTTGTGTAATTTTTGAAATACTTGTAACGTTGCAATACAATGAAATTGCAAGAAGAAATGTTGAATGGATTCTCTTAGTAGTTTGTTACTTACTCAAATTATGAATCAATAGTTGTTATTCCTTTTATAATAAATTCCTTATTTATACATACATTCTTGTATAATTAAGAACAGTATAATTCCCTATGTAGGGAATAGTGCCAGATCAATGTAACGGAGGTTACAAGATGGAAACAAATGAAGTAAGAATAATTTATTGCTATGTGGATAATGAGGATGTTGCAAAGAGTACTCTTTGGGTTTCTTAATGCTTGTAAGTGATTTGAATGATGAATATCGACATTAAAAATGATTTAAAGGGTAAGCATAGAAATCATTAAGTTTCAAGTTGGAACACCAGGAACAAGTCATTGACCAGGTTATATTTTACAGCCATTTAGAGGTTGTGATAACAAACAGTGTTTCAGCAAGCCAGTAAAGCTGCCAAAGTTTCTGCCTGTCTAAATGATGTTATACACCTCAACAAACTCTTAAGGATAGAGTTGAAGTAAGAATTTATGAAGCCGTTGTGTGGCTGCAGAAACAGGACCTGGCACTGTCAGTACCAGTCCTGATACCGAGAACACTAGACATTGAGGAAAATATTGGGAGTAAGTAGAAGAAATCATAAATAACCAAGAATTACTGTATGGAGGCTATGTAGTATAAGTGACTGGGTGGTACAAAGATGTAAGGAATGGAATGAGAGCATATATAAAAGAATGGCAAAATTCACATGGTATGAACAACCGACAACAAGCAAGAAGAACTCCCAGGGAGGTAAAGGAATAGCTGTAGGGCCTCATTGGAGTGAACAGGCCAGGAGGCTAATACAGAGGAAGAAGAAGAAGACTTATAAAAGCAGCTCTAGAACAGAATTAAAAGAGAAATAGAAACGGCAGTGCAATGAAAGAAGGAAGGAGTTTTGAATGATTAAACCAAACAGAGAATTATAAATATAGCTGTTCAGTTCAGGATGAATTGCATTTTTGCACATTCTGATGAGTTTGAATTTCTGCTTATAAGAAAAGAACCAAGTGAACCAAACCTTTTTTGTATTGTCTTCTGGCACATGTACCGAAAATAAGCTTCATTAAGTTTTTCTGTAGTAAACATCTACTCATAAACGGGCAATTTTAAGTTAACTGCAGGAAAATAAAGTTTAGGTTTAGGTTACTAAAGCAGGAAAATAATTATGTTAAGTCTTAAAGTAAAGTCTTCTACTTGATAATATCAGTGATTATAGATATGCCCATTAGGGTGGAACGAAAAAATCAAGTTTGGTTTTTTTAATTTGTAATAGTGCGGAAAAGTTGCCTTTTGGTGTAGATAAGATAAAAAAAAGATCAAGGACGATAAATTTTCATAAAATTGCAATTTTCGCTACATTTTTAAGTTTTTTTAAGAAGACAAAATTTTTTTTTTAATTTCAGATACTGTCAAAAAGCAGTTTTTATATCAAAAAAGACATACAATTTTTTTTTAGACTTTTTGGATTATGTCTTGAGGTGCTGCAAGAGCGGTAAAGTTTTATAAAAACACACTTTCTGTAACTTTTTCAAAGAATTTTACGTGTCTCGATTATGCAATAAAATGTTTCAAATAGGCGTTTAAATATGAATAGAAAGATAAAAACAGTTTAACTATTGCATTGCGGGAGCATGAGTCTCGCCGTAGCGGATGTTGGCAATGACAGCGCTGAAGAGGCAAACCAACCAGGTCCTTCAAATATACAAGAAGAGATAAATCTACCAGGCCCTTCAAAACTGAAAAAAGAGAAAAAGATAAGCACTCAAATGCGTATTAAATTGCCATCTGTAGCTTCCATTTGTGACCGTACCGGAATATCAGATAGAGCTGCTGCAGCTATAGCTAGTAGCTAGTGCTGCTTTACAGGACTTGGGTGTAATCACAGGGGAAGACAAAACCAAAGTAATAGACAGGATGAAAATTAGACGAGCAAGATCAAAAAATCGAAGAGATCTCATTAATGACAGTCTTTATGATCAGATAACCGAAAATAGAGGATTGTTTTTTGATGGAAGAAGAGACAAAACAATTGTTCAAGAAAAGAAAGGAATTAAGTTGTACAAAAAAGTTATTTCAGAAGAGCACATTTCACTAATAGAGGAACCAAACTCAAAGTTTTTAGGCCACGTAACACCTAAATCTGGCACTGGAAAAGACAGCAGACGGTATACTGGAGTTTCTTGAAGATAGAGAACACAACGAACAACTTTTGAACTTTACTGCTATTGGGTGTGATGGAACCGTTGTAAACACTGGACATAATAATGGTGTGATTTCTTTGATGGAAAATGAAATAGGAAGACCTTTACAATGGTTAGTTTGTTTGTTCCATGGAAATGAGCTACCTTTGCGACATCTTTTTTGTCATTTAGATGGTAAAACGAAGGGACCCAATGGGTTTAAAGGCGAAATAGGTCAGCAGCTGGAAAACTGTGCTAATCTTCCTGTGGTTACTTTCTTGCCAATTGAAAATAACCTTCCTCTTTTGGAGAACATAAATGATTTAAGTACAGATCAGAAGTTTTTATTGGATATGTGTATCGCTGTATCAAGTGGAAGTTGCTCACTAGATTTATCTTTAAGAAACCCTGGAAAACTTGCTCACTCCAGGTGGCTTACATTAGCAAACCGTATACTTAGATTGTATGTGGCAACTGAAAATCCAACTGAAAACCTTAAGACTCTGGCTGAGTACATTGTGAAAGTGTATGCACCTGTGTGGTTTAACATTAAGTTAAAACCTTCATGTACTTATGGTTCCAAACATCTGTTTAAGCTTATCTCATATTCACGCTATCTCTCTGATGATTTCAAGAACGTTCTAGACCCGGTTATTCAAAGAAATGGGTACTTTGCTGCTGCAGAAAATCTCCTTTTGTCCATGCTATGTGATGAGCGCAAAAATGTAAGAGAACTTGGTTTACGACATGTTTTAAAAGCAAGAACAGAAAGCAGAGGCGGAGTCAGGAAGTTTAAAGTTCCAAAGATAAACTTTGACGCAAAGGATTACATCGACATGATCTCATGGGCTGAAAATGACGTAACTGAACCCCCTTGGTAAAACATGTTTCCATTGACTCTCTCAAAGACTTTATACGGAAGACATCTGAAGCTCAACCAAATAGTAAAGTGGACCCGCTTATCGACTTTCCCTGGCTTCCTTGTCGCACGCAAGCAGTGGAAAGAGCTGTGAAACTGGTGACCGAATCGGCTCAAAATGTCTGTGGTTCAATCGCAAGAGAAGGATATATAAGAGCAAAAATTGACTCACGTGAGAACATGCCAAAATTTGATACAAAAAAACAGTTTAATGTGTCAATGAAGTAGAAACAAACATTTTGCAGCTGTAACATTTGTAATTATTAAGGGTTGTTTAAATCATAAAAAATGAACTTTCAATGTCTTTAAAAGTGTATTATGATATTTTTTTACGTGTGCTCTAATAAAAAAAATATATAATTGATTTAACGAGCTTTTATTTCAACCTTATTTACTACTATTTGTAACAACCAAAATGTTCGCAAAAGTTTCAAAATTAGCAAAAATACAAACTTTTTGACATTAAAAAATATTTTTTTATTATTATTATATTTTGTAATTAATAATTTTTTCCCAATTCTAATGCTTATATATGTATTTACAACTATCTTTTGTAACATTATATGTACGAGAAAACCATAAAAAATAATTTATCAAAGTTTATAATTTTTTAAATTTTTTTACAAACTTTAAGCTCTTTGCGGCACCTCAAGATGTTGTAGTATAGCAACCAAATTTTTTTTTCTTCTTTTTGAACCTAAAAGGCAACTTTTCCCCACTATTACAAAACTAAAAAAAAAAAAATTAAAAAAAGCCCATTTTCGTTCCACGCTAATGCCCATTGGTAGGTGAGACGTTGATTTGGCCTCATATGTTCATGACTTTTTAAAATGTATAATAGGCTGTTAGAAACCTCATTGTGTGATGTACAAAAGTTATTGTTTTTTGAGTTTGTGTTTATTCTATATTTATAAGGTGCAGGTACTTGTCATAGTCTTCAAATTTATATTTAATTATATTTTTGTTGACTTTAACCATAATGAATGTTAGTACCAGGTGTGATACATGCATGTTCGTGCCTGTAACAGGTATGCAACCATCTTCCAGTAACAGGTGTATTAAAAATTGTAAAATATTATTTATTTCTACCTAGGATTATACAAATGATATTGTCTGATGCATATTTCATAAAAGCAATTTCCTGACTGGATATATTAATTGGTATTTAGTTTTTACTTAAATGTTCCATTTCAAATTCCATACATTTAAAATACATTCCATTTTAAATTCATTGTATTATTTCATACATAATCAGCTGATTTTATTGTAATGCTTAAAAAACTAAACTAACACGACATGCAGATTGTAACTGCATGTATCACGGGAATTGATTCTATAATATGTTTATCAGACAATACTATTTTTTGTACTTACAAAAAAATAATTAATTCTGAAATAATTATGACTAAAGAAAGTTGGGCATAACAGTTTAACAAAACATATGAATATATTATTCTAATTACATATTTTGAGAATACAAGGGAGTAAAGTGTTTTGTATTAAGCAGATAATCAATTTTTTTTTAATTTTTTAGGTTTTCTGAAAAGAAAATGTAATTTGTAATCTGATAATCAAGTAATTGTCTGTTTTGAATCTGATGGTCTTTGTCTCATGTTTTAATAATATTCTAAAACTGTGTGTACAGATTAACAATAATTAACAACAAATGAATAGTTTCTATAAAATCGTTAACCGTTTTGTGTTTGTTTTTGTACTTGTATTGTAGTTGACTAGTCACAGTATTTATAAAGTAATTTGTGTATATAATCTGTATTTGAATTACACAATTAACAATAATCTTTTTATTTTCTATGAGGAAGGGTTATAACTAAGAAATCTATTGATAATTATAGATATTAATCAAATGGCTTCACTATGTGGTAATGGGATACCTTGATTTAAATAAAAAACATAAATTTAATAAGTTAATTTTTATTTAATTTTTCGGAACTGTAGGTAGTAAACGTGAACACAGTTTTCCCTTGAATACATTGAAGAGACAGGGGTTTTTTTTTAAATAGGCTAATGTTGGAAAATAAACACATAATTAAGAATATTAATATTCTTTTGGACCTCTGGTAATGGAGAGTATCTATAATAGAACTTTAAATATACGAGGATTGTTCAATAGAAACACGTTTGATCTGCGCGGACGTGACTTCGTTGCCAACAAGAATTCATTTGTTTATATTGTCTGTTTAAGTACTAGTGACGCATCTGTCAAAAATATTTGCAGTTTGCTCATTTCTAAGCGTTGTGACCGAGTTGAAAAATGGCATCTGTGATAGAAAATCCGTCCAAAGATAATCTGCTTGCCGTTTATCAGTTTTTGGCCACTGAGGGGTGTCATCCAATGGAAATTTATACGAGAATGAAAGCTGTATATGGTGACTATAGTTATTCTCATCCAGCAGTGGTTGAATGGTGCAATAAATTTCAGCAAGGAAGAGAATCCACTAAAGATTTGGCCCATCCCAGACCTGCACATGTTGCAGCATCAGATGAAAATGTGAGACAGCTGGAAACTGCTTTACGTACAAATAGGCACATCAAAGTTAGAGAACTTTCCCAAATGTTGAGCATCAGCATGGGAACTGTTCATTCCATCATTCAAGTCTTGGCTATCACAAAGTTACTGATTGGATTACACGACTGCTTACTGATGAGCAGAAAAATTTGTGTTCAGCCTTATCATTACAGCATTTGATGCGCTATCAACAACAAGGTAATGCCTTTCTACCCCAAATTGTTGCCACTGATGAGTCTTGGTGTTATCACTATGAACCACCAGAATCCAAACATCAGAGTATGCAGTGGAAGCATGCACAATCTCCGAAGGCAAAAAAATGTCGGTCCCAACCTTCGGGAGGAAAAGTAATGGTGACTGTATTTTTTGATTATCAGGGTGTGCTGCTCTTAGATTTTAAAGAACCTGGTGTCAACATCAACGCTGGGCAATATGCAGACAGCTTAAAATGTGTATGGGTCAGCATCAAGAGTAAACGTTCCCGGGAAGCTCAGAAATGGTGTCATTCTTCTGCATCATAATGCTCGACCCCATGTAGCCCAGACGATTCAAGATCTGGTCGATTGTATTAAGTGGGAAGTCTTACAACATCCACCTTACAGTCCTGACTTGTCCCCATGTGATTATCGTGTTTTTGGCTCATTAAAGTAATCACTAAAAGGACAGTGGTTCAAATCGGATGCTGAGGTAGAGTTTGCTGTTAGCGAATGGTTCTGCAAACAGCCGCAAGAATTTTACCAGCAGGGAATCTACAGATTAGTGCAACAGTGGGACTCATGCCTTAATGTTAACGGAGACGTCTTTTAAAATCATTGATAAAAAAATGCTTTACAGTGTCTAAACGTGTTTCTATTGAACAATCCTCGTAATTTTATGAAATATCATGACTTTCTAATCTGTGTTGACAATTTTCCAATAAGCTTAAGAAATCAGAAAGAATTTCTGTTTTTTTCAAAAGCATTATTCTTTTGAATAAAGAAACAACAAAGTAGTAATGTAGTTAATTTTATTAAATTTGTGTCAAACAGTGGTAAAGACATTACAGCTTATATTAGACTTGACACTATGTATAAAAAGGTTCGATCAAAAGGTTCCTGGAAGTTTTGTTTATTTAAAAAAATGTGTCTGTCCCCATTAAAGTAATCCTCGCCAGATAAAATGCATTTGCGCCACCATTTTTTTTTCAATCTTCAAAACATTTCTGGACTGCACGTGGTATAGCCTTGTGAGCTTGCTCACAACATGTTGTCATTTCGGCTCTTTTTATGCACTCGCATGACAAAGATTTTTGCTGCACATCATTTTGCATGGCGAACCGAGGGGGGATATGGGGGATATATCCACCCCAAAATCCGAAAAAAAAAACTGGTAATGTTTTAGAAATGTAATTAATAGACTTCCTAGTTTTGTCAATTTTAAAAAATTACTATTTGGGTCAATGACAAGTTTAACTCATCTACAATAATAGGCCTTAAATACTCAAAAGAAGTCGGCTTGAAAGAGAGTAGGATATGGTACATTTTTCTGCTGGTTACGATAAATAACGACATATCTTTTTATATTTTAACTTAATGTTACATGTTGATAACTTCAATCACAAACCACTTAATGTGAATGAGTTTTAATTTCTTAACATTATTTTTCATAATGGACGTGGGCTGTTGTAATAGACTACCTAGCTCTAAGAAACAAAATATTGTAAAATTAAAGATACGTTCATTTAACATTTTTCATGTTCTTGCATGTGTTAACTCTACAACACAAACACACACATACACATACAAAATTTACTTTCTTAATTTTAATGTTCTCTTTAAAGTATTTATATTCCACGGAAAGGTATTATTAGGCTTCCAAGTCAAAATGTATGTTATTCATTGATTTGTATAAAATTAATGAATTACAGCCATTATTTACCCATTAGTTTTAATTTGTTGGTATGATTTTCATTATAATATGAGAAAAAAAAAATAAGAAAATGATATGTGGTTGAAAAAATCCCCCCCCCCCCCCCCCGAAATGAAATCCTAGGTTCGCCCCTGTCATTTTGCTCCATGTTTTGTAAAATAAGGGAGGCAAGTGAGGCTATTTATGCAAACGCAATGTGCAAGAAATAGTGTTGCCTTTTTAATCAGTACAGTACACTGTTTACTATATATAGGTACATATGAAGGGCTTATTTTAATAGTTGCCCAACTCCAGTTTCTGTGAAAATGGAGTTAACTGCAAATTTACACTCAGTAAAATATTTATTTATTTTAAAAATGGTTCATCTCCACCTTCTTTCTACACACTGCAGAGTGCACCACAAGATATACTTATAAATGAAAGCACAATTTTTTTAATTTCAGTAGTGGTTCAACTCCAGATCATCAGCTGTTTTATTTCAATAATGGTATACCTCCAT
Organism: Magicicada septendecula; assembly: GCA_034769895.1. NCBI lineage: Eukaryota > Metazoa > Arthropoda > Insecta > Hemiptera > Cicadidae > Magicicada > Magicicada septendecula. The sequence goes on from CM068368.1 coordinate 810,455,181, forward strand.
TTTGCTTGTTTAGGCAAATAAATATTATTTAGTGTGTCATTATAAAGATGAGTTACTTAAAGGATTCAGATGTTGCTGATTGTTTTAACATGGAAATTAGTGGCTCTGAACAAACAGATGATGAAGATTTGGATCCAGATTTCAAAATTTCTACAGGTATTTATACATTTCATTTTTTTAGTAGGGTATAATAAAACATTTCCCTATTAGGTTATGTTCAAAGTATTATAGTGTTACACGAATTTACTTTTTGTTCTTAAAAAAATGTACTCATTAACTGGGAAACGAATTTTCATTCTTGAACATTTCATTTTTGGTATTGTAATACACTATAGTTTTAGTAGCTTAATAAGTATCCAAAATTTACAGGTTAACAAGGGGCATCGTCAGTTAATGTTCTATCCATTACTATTTTATATACATTGTCAATGATAAAATGGTGGAATAAATTATTTTGAATGATATGCATTTATTATTTCAAATCTGTCGTTTCACATCAAGGAATAAATTTAGGTGAAAATGATTCTACAGAGCCATATGCAACATTTTGAAAGGCCTAGACTTTTCATTAAGGTTTTACTCTATTTTTGTTGTGTAATTAGTCAGACATTTTACTAATAATTTCTTGTTATCTTTGACAGTTTTTATTTAATGTAAGCTATGTTGAATGTATTAAAACTTTTTTCTGAACCGAGTATACCCATTTATTAAATTCTTAAAAGATTGTCAGAGCTTCTAAAAAAATTATTCATCTATGTCTCATCTATAAAAATTACAAGAATCTGTTTTTTTTTGTAATTTCCAGATTCGAATGAAGACACTGAAGTAAATGATGCTGTGAATGATGTTCCAAACAATAACAGAAGAAAACAAGTTCGAGGCAAAAAGGGACAGAGAAAAGAGTATGAAGTAAATATCCAAAAGAGGAAAATAAATGTTGGTGAATGTTATTTAACAAAAGCTGGTAAGATTGTTCCAGCTAAAATATTTACTAATGTTAACGGTCAGTGCCCTTGTAAATGTATTGATGAAATTACTGAAAATTCAAGGAAAACACTGTTTGAAAAGTTTTGGTCTATGGCCGATTTTAATCTTCAAAATAGTTACCTAAATGGGTTGTGTACTAGTCAGTCAGTCAAATGTAGACGTCCATCCAATGGAAATGGAAAACAGAAGGGTCATATCTATACCTATCATTTGGAAATCGATAGCAATAGGTTTGTTGTGTGTAAAAGTGCTTTTTTGAATCCTTTCGGCATTTCCAATGGACGCCTTGGTAGGTTTCTGAATAAAAGCAAAACTCAAGGCACACCTCATGTTGACAAAAGAGGCAAACATGTAAATAGATATTGCATACCTGATGCAATTTCAAATGAAATAAAAGACCACATCAGAAGCTTTCCTGTTTTCTGAAAGTCATTATTGTAGAGAAGACAATCCTAACAAAATGTATTTAAATCCTGATCTAAATATTTCTAAAATATATATATTATACGTAGAAAAATGCAAAGAGGAAAAACATACCCTTTGCTGGAGAACATATCTATAGACAAATTTTTCATAATGATTTTAATCTGTCATTCAGACATCCTCGCCAAGATACTTGTAGCACTTGCAACACACTAGACTTTTAAACATAAAGGCTTGTTTAGAAAATGAAGAAAAAATGTGTTAATACTTAAAAAGGAACTTCATCTTAGAAAAGCTGAGGCTGCAAGATCAGCAATGTCATCTGATGCTGAATCTAGCAAGCTACCTAATTCTCAGATGCTAGTATTCACATTTGACTTACAGAAGGCACTAGCCTTACCCTAAGTTAACTACTTCTGTGTCATATTACAAAGGAAATATGTATGTATATAATTTCGGATGTCATAATTTAACAAAAAATGAAGTGTTTATGTACTACTGGGATGAGGTGTCAGGATCTTGTGGGTCCCAAGAAATTGGTACATGCTTATTGAAACACATAACAAATTCTATTTCATCAGAGAAACACATCGTTGGCTACAGTGGTACGTGTGGTGGCCAAAATAGAAATTTATATATTGCACTGACCATGATGTGAATCACACAAGATCCTAGCCTAAGTGTGGAAACTTTTGATTTAAAATTGTTGTTACCTGGCCATTCGTATCTACCTAATGACAGAGATTTTGGTCATATAGAGAAGAATTTAAGAAAAAAAGAAATTATTTATATTCCAAATGAAATTTTTAATGTAATACAAAACATTGGTAAAAGTTGTAAATTTATTTGCACTGAAATGAAACAGTGATTTTTTAGCTATTAAAAAATTACAAAATGAAATAACTAGACGTAAGAAAAATGAAGACAAGGTTGATTGCAATTGGCTAAAAATAAAATGGATACGATATGAAAGAAGTAAGCCATACGTTATGAAATACAAAGAAACATTAAATGAAGATGTAGAGTTTTTCACCTTAAACTTAAAACCTAACAAGACAGGAAGCCCAAGACATTTTGGTACAGTTCCCATTCCGCCTTTGTATCCTGAACCACGGAGAATTGATGAGAAGAAGAAAAAAGACATGATTGATTTATTTCCTTTTATCCCATCAATTCATCATGATTACTTTATTAATATAGTTACTACCAAAGATAATAACAGTTCAGACGTTACTACTAGCAAAAATAATAAAAATAAATCTACAAAGAAGAAATAAAGTTAAAAAGCAGCTTATTGAAAACTGTCTGATAATGTATATATTTTTCTTTTATTATGTATTATTTTTTGTATTTCATCACATTTTATAAATTAACAATACAGTATTCTTTCATCCATTGCACAGTTGTTTTTATTTCCTGGTGGTACCTCCATCATTATCTAAAGAAATTACTGAGGATGTTGAAAATTGTTTATTTTAACAGTGGTCCATCTCCTTTGAGCATTTACCTTGGAAACCACATTACATGGATCAATTCAGGTTTATAGCATAAAAAATAAGTATTTCATTGTCAGCTAGTTGGTATATTTACCTATTCATAAATTTCATTAGTGAATTTTCTGTATTGTCTAAACTTTAGAACCTTCTTTCTAATAAACATAGAAACTGGTGTTGGACCACTATTAAAACTGGTGTTGGACCACTATTAAAATAAGCCCTTCATATATAGGTATTCACACTGGAAAGGAGCTGACATTAGAACAAATGGTTCTTTTAACAAATTCATTTCAGCATTAAAAATCCACATGAGAAGAGAAATTTTAATTGGAAGAAAATTTAGTAACTATTACTAATGGCAATTACTAATGAGTTTGTTAGCTGTTCCTGGTGCTGCATGTATATGACAGAAGGGACACTCATGGAAGAGGTACATGAAGTTAAAACTTCATGCATACTAAAGAATGCTTAGAATTAAATTAATTAGACAGATTGTGTGTGTATTAAGGATATTGAACATACATTCAGTTTGTTAAAAAAGCAAAACATAAACGGTTCTTACTTTTAGAACACTTAATTGATTATTATGATGGACTACAGATCAAGTTTGAAGATAAGATTTATGGGCAAAGTGTAATAGGTAATAAGGAAAGGTTATGGTTGAGGAATATCAAGGAATGAACCAAAAGGTGGTGAAACTGTACCGGTAATTCATAAAGTACAGAATGCTAATCAATTTGTTATAATTGACTAGAGGTAATTTGTTACAATAATGCGACATTACTAGAGGTGGTAAGTAGGGGGGGAATTCATGTTATATGCTGTAAATATGAAAGCATGTGAGTTTTTAAAAATTGCCAGAAAATTCCTGAAGATATAAAAATGTTAATGAGAAATCTATGCACATTATACAGAATTGAATTAGAATAAAATAAATGTTACTGTTATTGGATTGGTGTATTTAACTTTCAAGTTTAAAGGCAGTGCGTTGTTGAAACCATTTTTGTGTATACTGGAATTTTGGGATCATATTTGTTCCTGAAGGTCTAGTGAGCATTTTAACCAGATCGTTTTACAGATCACATTTAAAAAAAAAATGCTTAACCTAAGAAACCATTAAGTGATTTGTGAAGTGACCTGAGTCAAAATGAAAGTGTTCAGAAATAATTGAAAAGAAATGAATTTTATGTTTGGACCCGTTAATATTGTAACAAGACCCAGTATTCTGTAGTTACAAATAAAGATAAAGAAAGAAAAAATTTTATTAAAAAAAATTTTTTCTGAAAATGAAAAAAAAATTTTATGTTTGTTTATGATGTATATAATTGAGAATAAATTATATTTTATTGTTTTAATTGAATTTCTAAAATTTAATAAGGTAATTTTTAATTAATTCGCACTTCTTGGAGATCTTAACAAAGTCCGGAGTTAAACAGATTAACTCCTGTCAGCAATCGATTAACGACTTTCCGTGCTGGTCCAGTATCTCACTTGTTGTTAATATTTTCTTCTTTCAGGAAGTCTCGTTGCTTAATTAAAACCTTAAATTACCATGTGAAATAATTTATAAATCCATACAATTGAAATGAATTGGTTTATTAACAGAATTAAATAATGATCGATATTAAATCGATTTTGAGCAATTGTCGACTCCGTCTCAGGAATAAATCGATATGTTCATACAGGTTAAAAATTCTTATAAGTATTATAAAAGGTTCTTGGAGCGATTATATTATAATAGTCAGAGAAGGGCAGGACGAGAAAGTATAACATTTACAATAAATTATTTTAAATAATTATTATCTAACAAATGTGAATAATCTTTATAAAATGTTTAATATATTTGAGTTTTCAAACCAATACTGCTGGCGCTGTAGTCAGTCAATGTTGTAGGCAGTGCAGCTCGATTCCATGATGGCGGACATCAAAAGTGTAGAGGTTATTCGTAAGATTCGTCACGAGCAAATCTCACAATAAAATCAACTTTATAATTGTTTTAAAGATCCCCGACCTTGTGTAAACTGTCTAATATGTTGTTTGGGATAGTCTGGATGAGTGTTCAGTGTCCACTGGTGTTAATTATTTTATATTATATGTGTTCACTGGTATCTGTTCGCTACGCAAAAAACGGTTATTCTGTGGTAGCTTGAATTATTACTGATATGTAGTTTTAATGTCATATCACTGGTATTATGTAGTGTGGTGTTCGTTTTCACTGTTGTTGTTGAAGTTTTTAGATGTTTTTACTGGAAAAGTGTTTATTTAAGTAACTCTCGTTCTCACAAAATTTTTTAGGTAACCTTAGTACTTCATTATACGGTTTTAAAGAACACAATTTCACATAGACTGTTCAGTCTGAATGTTAACAAAGAAGTAACTAACTTCCTCCACTTTAGTAAAAATCTTGCCAAGTTAATATTGGAAAAGTATTGTTAAAATAATTGTTACTTCCCATATACATGATTATAAATTACATTATATATGGAATAATTTTAGTTTATTATTCGCTTTCATGAACTATTAACCATATAATTGGTTTATTTATCTCATTCTGTTTAATTTAATATGTTATAGTCCATATCTGTTGAGATTTTTGTTGAAATTACCAAATTTCTTTCTTTTTGGAAATCTAGGCCCAAAACTTGGTTTCCGCCTTCATATACTTTTACTGCCATTTTAAGTGTTATTAATACCATTATAATAAATTTCAAATGGTCATAAATCCCTTCCTTTCCTTAATTACATATAAATTGAACATTTGAACTGGTTTTTAGTGATAATTTCTGAATTTAACATTCCTCTTTAAAAATAGTTAATTTATACATTTCAAAAATTTTCAATAATTTAAGGTATTTTTCTATATTACCTTTTTAAATCATAGGTTCATTTACAGTAGTTGTTAATTGAACTACCTTACTTAAATCTTGCCAGTTTACATGATTCATAGGTGAATTAACTGGTTTATATTGAGTTTCTGTGAATTCATTATTTGGCCTAGAGTTTAGTATTTTACATGTCTGGTTTTTTTCAAATAAATTTACTTCTACTCCTCCTCTGACCTTAATAGCTATCATGACATAAAATAAAATTGTTTACAAACTCATTGAGATGTGTAGCATCTAATTCATGCTACTGTTATAAAAATAATAATTAACATCACTCAGCATTCTGTAAAATTGGACATGTTTGCTGAAATTGTTTTTAACATACATTTAACTCATTTTGTTACTTAATACAGCATACATACTGAAACATTTTAATTGGTATGTATGCTGCTATTTAACTAATATAACTTATTCTAAACACATAAATCTTATTGTATAAGAACTCTTTCAAACATATGGAGTTCATGGCTTGGAACAATATTAGCCATTTAAACGTTTTAATCCTATGAACACTTAAACTATTACCAGTCCTTTCTGATATTATTACTATTATTTAACATCCCCATATATAGTAAACATTTTCACCCATACTTTAGTTATTGTCATTTCTACAAATGTCTTGTAATAACAAAGTGACATCAAATAATGAAATATTGGAAATACCTTCCATTTTATTATTTCATGATTTGCCAATTATCAAATATAAAAGTTGTTTTATAGCATATAGTTTAAGTCATAGTAACACTACAACTTTAAGTTTATTATATTTCAAAACACTTACACTAGTACACTTTCACTGGTGGTTCTGACTTATTGAGTCTTATTATTCTGACCAGACCTTTAGTCAGAATGGGCTGTGAAGATTTGTTTATTTTTTTATCACACAATAACTTTAGTTGGTGCACCTCTTATCCTACTATATAACACTTTTGTTTATCAATAATTACAATTTTATAGGGTATCGGGATGTTATACTTTCTTTAATTGTATCTATTTGTTTGGGGTTTATGGCAGTTAATAATAGGTTTTATAATGGTTCTTCCATCCTATTTCTTCCTTTCTTCTCGTCTTCCTTCTTGTTTTCAATCTTGGGTAAACCAAGGTACTCAGTGTTATCTCGACTGATGGTTGGTTCGGAGTATCTAATTTATTTTCTGATACTGACTTTGCTCTTCTTTCTTGGTTTCAGGGTATTTTTATCTCCTGGTAATAAACTTTATTCTTCTTTCTTCTTGTGGCGGGTATTTTGTTGTTTCACCACTCCTAATCTGATTCCTTTTTCTTGATTTTGTGGTATCTTATTTGTCTCCTGCTCCTAACCTCCTGGGTAAATTCCTGATTTTATAATATGAGTTTTCCTTAATTCCTTCTTTGACTTTTAATAGTGGTATTTTTTATAATTTAATGATTGTTTTTCTTTTATTGTGGTTTTTTCCTTTGAAGTAATTGAATTTCATTCAATATTCTTTTAGTATATGTAATGTAATTATTTTTTATTATCTTATATGAATTAATTAGTGGTGGAATTTCTGTCATGCTACAATATATAAAAAAAAACAACTAAAGTAGTTATTTGATTTATTACAGTATTTCATTAGTTTGTATATTCGTAAATATTGCTTTATATGTAAATACATATGCTTTGTATCTTACAGTTTATATTTAATGTAAATCATCTTTGAAGTTTAATTATATTTACAGCCATCAGTATTTTTAAGAAGTAGCGTGGAGACTGTGGATAAAACTATATAGTAAAGCATTGCTTATCAGAACGTTGATTGTTTGAATATCCAGCTACAACCAAACTCACTACATAGACTGTAAACTTTCTTGGAAAAAATATTGACACGAACTTGTACACTTTGTGCTGTAATACATGGAATAAATGATGAGTCATAGTTATGTTTGCATTCGAAGTTAATTTCTGTACAATTATTGTTTTCTAACAACTAGACAATAAATGTGAATGAAATTGTATGTGTGAACACTCCCGGAAATGAATTTTGCATGTACAGCACTTGTTTGTGTTATCATTCCTTATTTGAGTCAGTAATCTAAACTATAATTTAAAAAAAGTAGCTTACAGCATAATATAAATTTTATCAGTTACGGTATACAGTAGTACACTGACATGTGTATTATTTTAGTTCAGAAGAAACATGCACAAATATAAGTCCAGATAATGATGGGAATTTATGACAAAATTTTACTATATTTGATTGGCGTTATTCTTGTTTCACACAGCGATGGCATCATTAAAACAATACTATATGGTCTCAACACCCTATGTGGGCCTTGTGTTACAAACAAGTATTAAGTCTTGTTGATACATCCTCTTCATTCACTTTTTTAAATATTATATATATATATATATATATATATATATATATATATATATATGTTACAGTGAATGTTGGAGTTTCAGTTAAGGTTGACAGTGACTAGTTACGGTCGACATTCACTGAACTCTTTAGTGAAAGTTGAATACTCATATCACAATATCATTCATAATCAACTTCCACTAGTGAATGTCGATGTTTACTAGGGAATGTCAACCTACCCTACTGCACCTTAGGGAACGTGTACCAACACTAAAAATAGTAAAGGAATAAATTACAAATTTCTGTCCGAATAAACAAAAATATACTTTATTTAAGGTTGACTTATACAAGTATAACTATGTACTTCAAAATAAAGCAGCAGTATTATAACATTTTAACACATCTAAACTCTTCATTATAATTTTATTTTATTTATTACAGCATGATAATGCATTATGACACTTAGAATTACAAAGTACATTGTTTTTCTGGCAGGCACATTTTTTTGATTGACATTTAGTTCGGCAAATGCCCTTAAAGGATCCTTGGCCACTTCCAGTTGATTGCCTGTTGCAATGGTCCGTAAAGAAAGTGTCTTGTCCAGTGGTACTTCACTTTCTTTTACAATGTTTGTAGGACAAGCACTAAATTGTGATATGCAAATAATGCAAGAATTAAGTTCAGTATTTGTATGAGTGTGCATGTGGTGTGGCTGTGATGTATTTTTAACCCCTTTCCATCCCCTGTCTACTTATGTCCCTAACAATCTCGTTATTTTAAAAGACCTTACCTAGCATAAAAACTAGTTTTTACCTAGGATAAAAACTTACCTAGCGTATAGCCGCTTCAGCACACCATCTCTGGTTCCAAGTCGGTAAAATGTATCGTCCACTATGTCCAAGATGATACCAAGAACTGATCTGGAATCTCCTCTTCTTCCACGGTCTACATCAGGAACTGGAATTCGTACAGTACAACCTTTATCCACCTGTGCTAGATACTGGTCTGATGTACGTTTCATCCGTTTTGCTTGGTTTGTTAAGTAGTTGAATGTCTCCTCTCTTTGTCTTTTTATTTCTAGTGTCGATTGGTCGAGGTCGGTTAAGCTGTGTGAAGTATCTTCTAGCCTACTTTCCTGTTCTAAAAGCAAGCTTTCATCTTGTTCCATCACATCGGGGCTCTCATCTTGTTCCAACACGTCAGGGCTCTCTTCTTCTCCTACCTGTGTTCACCACCAACATTAATTTGCTTAATTACAGCTACAATGTCCTCTTCAGATTCCACGTTAGATAAGGATTCAATCTAATTCCACGTTCGAAGAAGCTAATCCATGCCTAGGTGGACAACCAAACATCGCTTCGTATTGTAACCCCTCTTTAAAATTTTTATTTTTATTTTATTTTTTTTTTTGAAGAGGGGCCACTAGTTATTTAAAACTAGGCCAAAAGCCTAGAGAAGCCAAAATGCGCTGGGTCCAGTGAGACGGGACTTGCAATTAAACTCTCTGGTATAACCAACAATAACAGCATTTATTGAGTAAATTGACATATTTCACAATTCCAAGACCCCGCAATCCCCATGATGTCCAAAAGCACATAATTGTGTATACAAATATATCCCCTTTTGTACACATTGACATAAAACTTTTTTTTTTAATAATTGCAATGTTTTGTATAAACTGTCCCCGTACATAACCCACTATTTGTTTCTAGTAAAAAATTGTTTTAAAGTACCATATATAAAGGTAAGGAGTTACAAAGAAATGTTAGATAGTAGTATAGGAAAATCTAGGCTCTAGGCCTAACAGTTAATGAAGAATTTTGTAAAAATAAGGACAAACAATAGCCCAATATCAAAGCAGACTATACCAAATGTTTAAACAAGTTAAGTAGGTATACCTAATACCAAAATGTATAAATAACACCCAGTTTTAGATAAAATATATATGAAAAATAAACAAGAAAAATAACAAAAATGTGATTAGCTACCCAAAAGTAACCATGAGGGATATCAAAATGATCCTTATCAAAAATTATGAACAATGGTATTCATGTAATAAACATAGCTATTAATATAAGAAAGAAATCTTAATTTGAAGATATTTTATAGATTTAAACTAAAATAAAACGTTAGAATATAACAATGGCATAAATTAACGACCAATGAGAATTAGCGTAATTTAATAGGTGTAACCCCTCCTTTCAAACTTTTAGGCTTTATAAAAAAAACCCCTAGAGGGGCCACTAGTTATTTAAAACTAGGCAAGAGCCTAGAGAAGCCAAAAATGCGCTGGGTCCAGTATGACGGGACTTGCAATTAAACTCGGTTTTTAAACAACAATAACAATTTTTATTCAGCCATTTCAAGTAACCTTGTAAGTATAACTCTCAGTATACAATATACTTTTATAGAATTGAAAAACTTCGTTACAAACTTTTACTCCCCTCCCTGGCATTACAATCTTCTGAAAATATACACGTGTAAATACTCATGGTGTATTGTGCAGTTCTTCCTCCCGATGGCACAGATGGAGAATCACTCGTTTAATGCCATTGGTGGCAGATGTTCGGCCACCAGCTGAAGTGAATCGGGTGATCGTCTTAGGTCAGGAACCCGGAGAGTCGCATAGTTGTTTATCTAAGCATGGTAGATTGTAGCAGACAAAATTCAAACTGGTAGCCGCTGGGAGAGAAGGTTGATGCTGCGTTCGGCTGCCTGACGAATACTGGTCAGCGCAGTGGCAGAAAAAACGTTACGTATCGCTCCCCACAGAGCGCGCGCTGATCGGCAACAAAGCATGCAGATAACAGAATAGACACCGCTCAGATAATTAATTCACATACCCCGCAATGACAGTCACATAATTAACTGGGAAATAGCCGAGTATTCCAAAACTCGGCACACCCCCACTCCAAAAGGGCAACATGGTTGCCCCAACTGGAACTCAGTGGTACCTGCAGTGTACCATCCTTATATTCCATATTCGAGTTGATATCGGTTTTCCCATCAGTCATGGCTCCCAGGAGAACAGAGGCTCAGAAGGAAAATGAAAGAGCAGAAGAAGACATGTAACGTGTAAGTGTGTAGCCACCGCAGGCTGACCTGATCAGGGCCAGCCTACGGCAAGAAAAGACAGCGAAGAAAGACGAAAGAAGGTACGGGAGCTCCCTGAGCACTGGCCCCCCCCCCCCCCCCGAGACATGCCCAACTATGTTTGAGAAACCGACACAACCACAACAGGGCGTCAAGCCCTATAGTTACCAGAGGGACTAGCCCCAAAACACCAAACAATAACCATGTCTCAAAATCACCGAATAAAAGGGGGATCTGGTCTCCATGACCCAATAATCTCACTTGCGTGTATATGTATATATATCCATAATCCCATACGTGTGTGTGCTCCAAGGGCTCTCTACTCTCTCCTTTTTTTTTTTGGGCAGGTTAGGAAAATCAGGAAGAAGGAAAGGGCAAGGATCATTGAAGATCAAGGCCTGGAACGGAAGGTAAGGACATGGCTCTCTCCAGAAATAAGGAAAATTGGAGAGAACCAAGGCTCGTGCAGGCAGGGGCGCATCCCTGAAGTAGACAAACACCACTGGGACTGTGGGGAACACCTACCCGCTACCATAAGCTACTCCCCCCCCCAGAGCACACACCTCCCCGAATAACATCCATCCCTACCTAAATGGAGACCCACAAATTCCCCCCTTTCTATCAGCCCGTCCACCCCTTTTGACAGGGCTTCAACTTCGAAACGTGAGTGACTGTCTCTTTAGAATTACCTCCCGGTTCGCCCAACCTAGCCGTCACAGGCGACGCGAACCCCAGGATACGGTATGCTCCCGACCAGCGATAACACAATTTAGCGGCTATTTTATCGGGAGCTGAGCTGATCGGGTGGCTCTGGCAGTAGACCAAATCTCCTACTTTAAAGGGATTTGGAATTCGCCCCTGATTATACCGACTACGGACGCGCTCGTGCGCATGGAGCAAATTCTTCTGGGCCTCTTTCCACCTATCTGCCATCCTAATGTCCGGATTACTCGGCAGAAGATCGTCTATGTTCTACAAGTTGGCCAAGGGAAGCGTAGGCGAGAAACCAAACATAACTTCAAAGGGAACGGCCTTATGACTGTCATGCAGGGCCGTATTGAAGGCTAGCTGTAACCACCTAAGGTTCTGGTCCCAGGTGGTCTGTTGCTCTGCATGATAAGCAATAAGCGCGGACCTGAGATTCCTGTTGAATCTGTCCGCGTGGGACGGCTGTGGGTAATAGGGGGAAGTGGTTACATGTTTGATGCCATTGGCGAAGCACATTCGCCGAAAATCACCTGAAATAAATTGTGGACCATTGTCCGAGAGAATGATGGCCGGAAGACCGAAGTGCTGAAACACATGATTCTGGAGCGCGCCTGTGGTTAAACGAGCCGTTGCCTGCCGTAAGGGCACTAGCCAGGCAAACTTCGAAAAAGCATCCACACAAACAAGCAGGTAAGAATTACCTGACTTGCTACGCGGGAAAGGTCCCACGTAGTCTATGAATAACTTCTCCATCGGTCTGCTCGCCACATCAGATGACAACAGCCCCAACTTGGTGTTCTGGGCAGGCTTGCTCAAGCCACAGAGATGACATGCCTTCACCCGAGTTGCTGTGTCCCTATCAATGCCCTTCCAGATAAACTGTCTCCTAATACTGGAAATGGTCTTCGAAATCCCCTTATGTCCACCTACCGAGGAATTGTGGTAGTAGCTGAAGACCATGGGCACGAGTTTGCTAGGCAGCACTATCTTCGGGGCACGTCCTTTTCTCTCTCTGCAGCATAGGACGCCCTTGGACAAGAAGTAAGGGACCTGTATGTTACCCTCTTTTAGATTTTGGATGATCGGACCCAACTCTTCATCATCTAACTGATGGGGTAACACATCAGTAAAAGCTAAAGGAAAGTCCAGTAAAACAGAACAGGGTTGCTCAGGCTGGGCTTCGCTGGGTGGGGAAAACATACGGGACAAAGCATCTGCAACCACATTTTGAGTTCCCCGAATGTGTTGCACCTTGAATTTAAAGGATGAGATCTTGACCACCCATCTTCCAATCTTACGCCGGACGACGATGAGCCGGGGATGAGCGAGAAGCCAAGAGAGAGCCTGGTTGTCGGTCTCGAGCAGGAACTCAGCGTGTTCCAAGAAACGCCTGAACTTGTCTAGAGCGTAAACAACAGCTAAACACTGTAGCTCATAGACTGAAGACTTCCGTTCTGGTTGGGTCAATGTTCGGGATATAAAGGCCACAGGCTGCCTAGCACCATCAACAACTTGGGACAGAACCGCCCCGAGTGCAATCGAACTCGCATCCGTCTGGAGTATGAACAGCTTCGAGAAGTCTGGCATTCTCAGTACTGGAGGGGAAATGATGGCTTCCTTCAGGGTCTCGAAAGCCTTCTGTTGTTTTTCCCCCCATGCAAATTTGGCACCCTTTTTCCGGAGTTCATTCAGAGGTGCCGCAATCTCCGCCGCGTTTGGAATAAAACGCTGATAGAAATTGACCATCCCCACAAATCTCGCGATGCCTTTGGCATCCTTTGGTGGGGGAAAATCCCTGATTCCCTGTGTTCGCTTGGGATCCACAGTGACACCTCTATGGGAAATCAGGTGGCCCAGAAAAGAAATTTGTGTCTGGGCAAATTTCACCTTTTCGGGATTGACAGTGAGGCCAGCACCCCTCAACCTGCACATCACCTCTTCGAGATGACCCAAATGCTCCTCGTACCCCTTGCTGTGCACCAGCAAGTCGTCAAGATAAATTGAAGACATATTTGAACTTGACATCGTGAAAAACGGTGTCAAGTAAACGAGTGAGAGTTTGGGCCCCTACCGCTAGACCCATGGGAACCCTAGTGTACTGATAGAGGTTCCACGGAACACAGAATGCCGTGTAGGCCCTACTTTCTTTCGTCAGCGGGATCTGGTGATATGCAGAATTGAGGTCGATGATGGTAAAATACCTCGCCTCACTGAACCAATCAAACGCGGAATGAAGGTCAGGAAGTGGGACCGAATCTACCTCAATGTTGGCGTTGAGTTTGCGGTAGTCGATCACCATCCTATGTTTACCTCCAGGCTTGGGCACTAGGAACGCTGGACTGGCATAACTGGACTGAGAAGGTTCAATGACCCCTTGGTCTAATAACTCCTGAACCTTCTCCCTTAAGATACTCATTTTTGGAGGGGCAAACTTATAAGGGTGGGAGCGCACCACCTTGGAGTCCGTTAGGCCGATTTTGTACTCCAAGAGATGTGTGAGCCGGAGTTAACACAGTGGGGAAACGCTCATACAACTGATCTAATGCGGACCGCTGGGACTGGGAGAGGTGGTCTCTAGATGTGTCGGGGCACTTAACCTCTTGGATATCTTGCCTGGTCCCCTGATATCCAAGGAAAGGGATTACAACTCCCCGATTAAATCTAAAATAACATTGGTGCTCGTGGATGTCAATAACGAGATCACTTTTGCAGATGAAATCCCCACCGATAATGCACTCAACTCCCAGAGCAGGAGAAACCAGAAAGCTCCACACCCAAGAAAATCCCTCGATCTTAAATTTAAATGAAACTACCCGGGAAATGGGCAGAATTTCCTGGCATGCCGTCCAGCACACCACGGAAGACTGTTCTGACCTTTTAATTAAACCCTGTCGTTCAAGGTCCTCGCACACTTTGGATGAAATGATAGATCTTGCTGATCCGGAGTCAACTAATGCTCTGAGTTGACTCCTTTTCAACTCCAACAGCAAGAAGGGGCATACAGAAGTAGGCCTAGAGATGGTTTGGAGGACCTTGATGCCCAAAGAACTGGGACCTACAAATGGCCTGGAGGCGCGTACCTTAGAAGACCCGCGACAGGTAGGAGAAGACCTCCGACATATCTTCTCCTTATTGACCCTTTTCTGAATGACCTTGGGCGCCTTGGGGAGGGACGTTGGACTCGACCCAACCCCGGTACAGAATCGTCTAATGTGGCCCAATCTACCACACCTAAAACAAGTCACATTAGGTGAACGACGGCGCCTCTCGTTACAAGAGTTTCTAATTTCAGGTTCAGCACCGTGTGATGATGGAACAATTCGCCCTCCATGCGTCTCGTGTCTTACCTTATCCTTTACTACTTGATCACGGGACTCGTCAATCTCCTGGACCGTTCTGGAAACCACACACAGCTGTTCAAGGTCCGCAAAACAACGTGGACGGTCCGCGAACACCAAACGGGATCTCTCTTGGGGCGTCACCCCTTCTAGAATAACTCGAACAATATCCTTCTCGGGCAACCCAACCTCAAAATCCGGGCAATTTTACGAATACCCTGCACAAAGTCTACCAACGCCTCTTCGTTGGCCTGTGCACGATAGAACCGACTACATTTCAACAGCTCACGTTGCCGACGGGGTATGAAAGAGTCCAACACCTCCCCATGGAGAGAGTCGATACTGCCACCACGACGCAGGGTGTCGGTGACCAGCTCAGCCAATGAACCCCGGCAATACGGATATATAACGGACAAGAGGACATCATCGGGCAGCCCCGGAAAATCCGCCAACTGCAGGACGATGTCCAGGAAAACCAACAATTTGCCCACATCTTCTCCATCCACCACCGGAAGTCTCTGGAGAATGCCGGAAATAGGGTTGGGTAGTTTCTGGTAACCTACCCCCGCCAGAATCACACAATACACCAAACATAATAACCAAACATAATCACAAAATCAGGAAAAAACTCAAGTACTATCCTTCCTTTGAGTGACCTCCGGGTTCCCTAGCGCTGCAAAAACCCGATCCACTCCAGAACCAACTCTCCGTCAGCCGCCAGACTCCAAAGAAGAAACGACATCAGACACTAACACCAACAACAACTACCACAACATATAACAATTCAACAAGACATTTATTATAACTTCAGCGACTAAGTCGGGTCAATGACAGTACCGACTTCCGGTCAGGCCATACCGCATCCAGCTAACCTCTCGCGCTATTACTTCATAACTATTTATATAAGGCAGCCCATTCCCCCGGCAAAATCCCCCATACTCTCCGGTAAGGTCCAATCTCAACAACAACAAAAAAACCCCAACTAAAACGCATGCCACGTGGCGGCACCAGGTTTACAATTCAAATCACATAGCAATAATTCATACCTAATACACATATACATACATACGATATCAAACCTGCCATTGCATCTACGTATTTTCATTTTCAAATATTTCTGATGTTTGGTGTTTTTTCCAAACTATTTCCGAGTTTGCAAGCCCCGTCACACCCAAGGACCCAAGGGTTCGACCCTAGAATCAACCGCGCTCTGCTACCATTTGTAACCCCTCCTTTAAAACTTTTAGACTTTATAAAAAAAAAACCTTTTTTATTTATTTATTTTATTTTTTTTTTTGAAAGAGGGGCCACTAGTTATTTAAAACTAGGCAACAGCCTAGAGAAGCCAAAAATGCGCTGGGTCCAGTATGACGGGACTTGCAATTAAACTCGGTTGTTAAACAACAATAACAATTTTTATTCAGCCATTTCAAGTAACCTTGTAAGTATAACTCTCAGTATACAATATACTTTTATAGAATTGAAAAACTTCGTTACAAACTTTTACTCCCCTCCCTGGCATTACAATCTTCTGAAAATATACACGTGTAATCTCATAAAATTAGAATATATGTAAACATCATCATAATAATTTCTCCTAAATATACATAAATAGAACATCAATCAATATAGTTACATAAATACACATAGCACACACATATCTATATACACACATATACTACACACATGTTCACCTGGCAGGCAGCCTATATATTTTTCACCAAGCCTCAGAAGAATATAACCCCCAGTATCCGTGACCAAGACCCCCATCCCAAACTACTGTAAACAGGTAAAGTGCCCAGCCTCCATTAAAAACTTTTCATGAAACAAATCCATCAACCCGTCCGGATATGACGGAGTTGTGACCAATGAAATTATTACAAGTATTCAAAATTTAGAAAGGTTCCCCCAGATAGGAATGTGCCATCGCCAGGTCAACATGGCTGCACGGCCTTATAAATGTATAATCGAATTTATGATTGAAAGTAAGACTCGGTAGTGTGCTCATATTAACAACTGAACAATTAATACGCCGGCTATGGCAGTAAAAGAAAATGATGAAAATTCACTTATTACTGAATTATTACATGGTTAACATAAATTTTATAAAATATATAAAAACAATTTTAATTAAAAATTTTATAACATCAGACCCTAATAAAACACATTTGAGGTGTTCATACAGAAATGGCTTGACCACAGGCGAGGCCATGCGCACAACCAGATCCAGCAAACTATGACATGTTATGGACCTGTGGATAACGGCACCAACAGGTGACGTCCACAGGTTACAGCACCTCTCCAAACCTTTAAATCTACTTAAAAGAAAAACAAAACCCATATAGAGCTATGAATACCCTCAAGTAATGCAAGCATAATTCACCACCCAATAAATCAGTAACCTTAAGTAATGCACACCTTTACCATAAAAGAAAATTTCGCCGCAAAACTCGGTGACGCATGACCCCGTCTGGGCTCACACTTACTCAGGGGGCTTAAGCTTTAGTAAAATAAAACTGACAAAATGTACAAGCACTAATTGTCTCGCTGGACTTGTGCACCAACAACTTTAACTGGAGATGTTCCAGGAATAGAATCAGATGTTCTACATAGTAGAGGCCAAAAATATTTGTAAAAGGGTTAAATGTCACCTGGTATAATCCGGCACAAAACCTGAGGTGTATTGTCCAGTTCTTCCTCCCAACGGCACAGACGGAGAATCACTCGTTTAATGCCATTGGTGGCAGAAGTTCGGCCACCAGCTGAAGTGAATCGGGTGATCATCTTAGGTCAGGAACCCGGAGAGTCGCGTAGTTGTTTATCTAAGCATGGTAGATTTTAGCAGACAAAATTCAAACTGGTAGCCGCCGGGAGAGAAGGTTGATGCTGCGTTCAGCTGCCTGATGAATACTGGTCAGCGCAGTGGCAGAAAAAACGTTACGTATCGCTCCCCACAGAGCGCGCGCGGATCGGCAACAAAGCATGCAGATAACAGAATAGACACCGCTCAGATAATTAATTCACATACCCCGCAATGACAGTCACATAATTAACTGGGAAATAGCCGAGTATTCCAAAACTCGGCACATAGGTAACCATAGCAACCGAAATTTATTGCCAAAAAACCGTTGGAATTTTCATTAATCCATTATTGACCGACGCGGAGGGCGGATGTATGCAGCTCTCAACCCAAATTGTATCATAAATAAGTAAATTTTGACTTATATCAGAAGGAAGAAAGATAGTAATAGCCACCTATGGAAAACCTGATAATCTAATTATTATTAAAATATTCACAAAATAAAATTATCAGTGGAAATTAAGAAGACTTCAAGACTCATAGCTGACGACTCATCCCGAAGGAAGACAAGGAGTGACCTACTTCAACCCAAGAAAACGAACGACTGCAGAACGAGAGAGAAGCCGAACTTTGTGGAAAAACTGTCTGAACGAGATTGATGAACAGCCGAAGAGGAGAAGATGACCAGATTCATCCGGAAGAAGTAGACGAGCATCGAGGAAGCCCCAACGAGAACCGATGAGTATAAAACAATAATCTCACTAAAAACGAATTCCCAATTTTTCTATCCACAATAACAAATCACAATTTTCACTTCACTGTACACTATTTTGAACAAGAACTGAAAGTATTTATAATATCACTATTATTGAACTTTAATCAGTTAATAACCATTTAAACTGATCTATAATAACTTATTAATAAACATAACTTGTTGTCAAAATCCTAACCAAAAACTATACTAACTCTCATTGATGATTACTTACTTGGATGTATTAATGTATTAAATATTGTGTACCTAGTTCTAAGAATTATTATAAATTTGTGCATTTTAGCCGTTAATCCAAAACTTCTGTAGCCAAAAAGACTTTTAATACGCCCTGTGACAATTTTTATTATAAACGAACGTCATTCGCCAAGCGGCGTGTACATAATACAAACAACTGAGCATGCCAACTGAGCAATTGTAAAAGCCGGTACTAATATAAAATAATGTACTACTAAATAACTGAAAATTATTAAAGGGTTAATAAATCTTACTGTTGTGCAACGCTGTATGTTTGATTCGTACAAAATAAGCTGATACATAGAAAATTATTAAAGTGAAAACAACAAAACACCACAGTTAGTGAAGTCGACACTGCAAGACTGCGTACGCCAATCAGGTGTCGAGGCTGCAATATTCAAACCGAACGCCGAGAGATACGGTTTGCCTGTAAATGGTAAGAAAAAGTATAACTCGACTCGCTACATACGAATAACATTAACAGAAGTAACTGAACTGATTAATAACCTCAATTATACACCCATACTATACCACGAACGCAACGAGCGAATTAAAAAACGCTTGTCACGCACACATTCACTATACGAGTAATAGAACGAATTACAGAAACACTAATTATTAAACACCCCGATACTAAGTTTTATTACAAAGTGGCGCCCAGCGTGGGGCTAGAATAATTAACAAATCATACCATTAAACCTTACAGATTCTAGCGGCGATTACAGAAATGGAACCGGCAAAGTACGATACGAGATACCAGACTAAGATACGCGAAAAGGAGGCGGAAAAGGGAGCCAAGAGATCAGAAAAGGAGATCGAGAAGGGTGCCAGAATGGAAGAAAGGGAGATAACTTCGGTGGAAGATGTGGAAGAATTACTAACTCCCGTGGAAACAGATAAACCCGCACAACCAGAGAACCTGACCTTACAGGACATGCTAAGGTTAATGGGCGAGCTCAGTAAAACAATGGATGAAAAATTCGACCGGAATGAGGAGAAAATAGATGGAAAATTAGATAAGAAATTTGAGTTGATTAATGACAATTTCAAGAAACAGGATGAAAAAATGGATAAAAATAATGAGAAGTTGGAGAAGAAATTGGACAGCACTAAAGAAGATTTAAGGAAGACCATTCATGGAAATATTGAAGCATTAAATGAAACCTTAAGACAGAAAATGGAGGAGGAGAATAAATTGATCAGTGAAAAAATAGAGAAAAGTAATGAGAAAACCAGCGAAACCTTGAGACTAATGAAGGAGGATATTGAAACGCTGAATGATAAAATTGAATACAACCAGGATACATTACAGCAACAGTTGACGGAGTACAGGGAAGAATTGAAACAGACTGTAATGGAGACGGAAGAGAAGATAGAGAAAACCAGCGAAGTAGTGTTGCAAGTCCGAGAAGAAATTTTGATCAAGGTGAATGAAGTTGAAGGTGAAGGTAAAAGGAGGGTTGAAGGACTCCAAAAAGAAACAAATAACAAATTGGAACAAATACAGACCAGAGTCGACGAGAATTATAGCAAATTGGATGCATCAGTAAGTGAGGTGAAGGACACCACAACCGCCCAAGAAGGGAAAATAGCAGAATTTAGAGCAAGAGAACTACGCCTCCAGGAAGAGATAAATGCGTTGAAGGACCGACCACTGATGAGCTCACACATATCATGCAGTGAGAATAGAGAAACAATCAACTTCAAAAATTACAAACGAAACCCAATTGAATTCATAGAACGGGTAGAAGAGAACCTAGCCAGAACCAGGGAGACACGGTGGACGGTAATCAAGGGCATGATCGACGAAATGTTCAAGGAAGCTTACGACAATTGGTGGACGGCTGTGCGACCAGACATACATAATTTTAATGAATTTAAAAAACTGTTTAAGGACAAATACTGGTCGGAGGCGACACAGCATGTAGTCAGAAATAATATCAGCAACGGCCGATTCGACCCTTACCTGGGACAATCTCCAACTGCCTACTTCTTAGGTAAAGTCAGTGTGGCTAGGAACCTAGAACCTAACATCCCAGAAGAGTACTTGGTGACCCAACTGGCATACCACTATGACGGGGAAATCACCAAAAGCCGATTGAGTGGAAGAATAAAAACGATTCAAGAGATGGCCGCTTTATTGGGTGAATACGAACGGGAAAAACATTATGTATTAAACAGGCAAAAGAACACTCAATAGTTGGTTATCTTTTCTCAATTCTTCCAACTTCTCCCCCATCTTGTCTTCCATTTTCCTGTTATTTTCCTCCATTTTCTGATTAGTCTCATCAATTTTCTGACTCAAAGATCGGTTGTCTTCTTTCATTTCCTTACTGGTTTCCTCTATTCTCTTATTGGTGTTTTCAATTTTATTACCCAGTTCTTCCTTTAAAGACTGGTTGTCACTTCCCATTTTCTTACTCAAGTCTTCCTTTGTAGAATCCAATTTCTTACTCATTTCCTTCTGACTGGATTTGATTTCTTCCATCATCATCCTGAGCATCTCTTATATGTTCCCATCCTCCGTTCGTGTTGGCTTTTCTAATTGTTTCTTCCGGATTGTTTGTGTGGGCATCTCAGGTTGTTCGTCTGGTTGTGCGGGTTGTTTAGATAATACTGGTGGTAATAGCCTTTCCACATCTTCCACTGGCGTTGCCTCCTTGTTTTCCATATCGATTTCAATCTCCTTTTCGGCCTCCGCCGCCCGTTTCTTTGACGTTGCTCATCGTTGCATCTTCCCTTTTCTCTAACTCTATAGGTGCTGCCAAGCTCCAATTAGGGATTGGGCAAATTGTAGTGGCCTGTCAATCACTAATTAAAGCCCCTCAGTTGTGCGCCAATTTGTAACGAAACCTTGTATGTTACAATTTTAATAAATATATAAATTTGTTAATTTTAGTTTGTGTAGGAAAAAAATTTTGTTGTTTAAATTTTATTTTATTTTATTTTTTATATAATTAATTAAAAACAATTAATTATGTTCTGTGGTGTTCCGAATCATTTATTTATTGTTTTAATGGTGTTAATGACTTTTCGGTATTTTTTAAATTCTCTCGCCACTTGATAGATTCGTCTCCAAGAACAATCGATTTGTTTACTTTTCTTATGTGGAGGTTATCTTCCTTCTTCGTGGTGAGATTCTGGTTGTTACTTCTATTAAATTTAATTATTATATTATTTATATTCTAGGAATGAAAAACTGTGTAAGTATGAAATAAATAAGAAATTTTATTAACAATTCAATATCTTTTGACTCTTTATCGATTTGTCAATCGATTCTCAGGGTGTTGTTAAATCGTACAATTATTTATATCAGGATTCTTTTAGCAGTTATTTTATGGTAAGTCAGAGAAATAAGGGTCAAGTTTATCAAGTATAACATTACAAATATATCACCTTAAAGATTAAAAATACAGATATAATATTGAATATATAATGGTAAGTGAGTCGTTTTCAAACCCATCCGTTGTGAAGGCTGTGTTGAGTTGTATTGTGGGTAATCAATGATGGCTGCCTCTCGTGTATAGCTGGAAGCCGGTCTCACCTCGCTGATTCAAAGTTTAAATAAAGATGCTTTTCCTCTGAATTTTCGTCCTGGTGGCTGCAATTCTTCCTTCTTGTGTTGGTGGAGTGTCTGTGGTTCAGTTTTGGTGTTGTACTTGGAAAAATAGTGTAGAATTAAGTCAAATTCACTTTTGTCGGTTAAGCGGATGTTAGCACTTTTATGGTTAAGTGTTATTACTGTTTTAATGGTTTTAAATGTGTAATCACTGGTGTTCTGTTCTGTATAGTGTTAGTTGAATGTCTGTAGGTGTTTATTTCACTCGGTCTCCGTTTAAAATATGTTTTTTGTCGAAAGTCTCGTTCGTCACTTTTAGGCTTCGAAAACGTTCGCCATTACGGTTATAGCAAATAGGTTAAGGTTTTTAAGCACACGTATCAAGTGTATTATTCAACGTTCAATAATCAACTAATTTACTTCCTCCTTCCTTGGCCAAAGTCTTAGCCAAGCCAATATTATTCAATGCATTGTTCCAAATTTCTATTGCATCCTGTGGATGTGATAAAGTTACATTATATAACTGATTATATTTTTGTTATTCTTCAAATTTATTAGCTAGTAACTACTTAATCTTCTTCTTCAGTTCATTCTGCGTAATTTGATACCAAATAATGTAGTTTTATTAAGTTTTTAATCTAAAATGGTAATTTTTTTCTTCATTTTGTTATGGTAATTTTTAAATCCAACTTCCTGTCCTTGTCTTCCAAATGAAGCCATATTATAAGTTATATTATTGATTATATTAAATTTCAGATTGTAATAAAAGTTTTACTTATCTAAAAATGAACTTTTTCTTGTGAAAACTTACTTTTTCGTTGGACGCGTTTCGGCGTACGCTATACACCAACATAGACACTAATCTTGAAATTTTACATTACTTACCTAAAGGTCGAAAACTCAACACAACTGAACAATACGAAATATATAAACACCACACAACACAACCAAACAACATACTTAACGATCAATTATAATATAAATCACATACACTTTTTGACACAATTTTACATAAAACAAACATCAAGTTGAATCCCCGCGCCAATCCCCTTCCTCCACACACCACCCCCACTACACCTTCCACACAAAAACCGTTACGAAATGATGGCAGTCTGGCTCAAAGCTGAAGAAGGCGGATATGTACGCCGAAACACGTCCAACGAAAAAGTAAGTTTTCACAAGAAAAAGTTCATTTTTAGATAAGTGTTAGTGCTGTGAAAGAAGAGATGAATAATCAAGACAACTGTAATAAAAGGTTTATTTTCCCTTAATTTCTTGCAATTAGATTAATCGGTTATGTTTTAAAATATTATTCAGTAATATATGACTCCCCTCTCTAAATTTTGAGTTTTTACATTTCCATTTTTAACAATAATTCTGGATATAATTTTACAAAATCTTCCTTACTTATATTTCTAATTACATGACTTTATTACTGATTTACCTTATGTAAATTCCTTCAGTTTCAATGTATTTCTATACTTATTTAATCAAATTTGATGCTGTTTTTAGTTTTTAACATTTGGCCTAGATTTCTAATAGTTTTTACATACAAAGTTTTTTAAATAATACATATTGATTTATACCCTCTCTGACTTTCATTGCTATTGTGACATAGATTGACATTTTCCTTATTTTAACAAGTTAACAATTAGTATATGGTTCATACTATTAACAAATAACATATAACTCAAATTAACATTTTCTTATTGGAAACAAAAATAACAATTAGTATATGGTTCATACCATTAATACATAACATATAAATCAAATTAATATTTGTCTTTTCAACTCAGACATTGTATACTTAGTGATTGATAAAAATACATAAGAAATATTATCAATAAGGAATGTTAGATTCTGACATGTTTAAACTTAAATATTGCTAACACCTTATTCTATACAAACAAACATAATTATTATAATCTTATACTATATTTCTTAAACTAGGTTTGAATATCAGTTTTTATCTGTTTTTTGGTTTTTTTGGGGTAATGATACCTTGTCACTTCACTTTTATTATGGCCTGCTCTGTTTTATTTTATTCATTCTAATGAATGTTATTTAAAAGAGTGGCAGTTATCTACTAAAAAACCTATGTATTATAGGTCATGATAATACTCTATTTACATTATTCATTAACACAAATTAAATCACTTTAAAGTTGTAGTATTTCATCATCTACTCAGTTTGTGAACACCAATATTGAAATATAAGGTTTATTTTCTATTATAACACTAAAACTTGCACTGATTCTCTATTTATATTCCTTGATTTTGATTCTAAATAGTTATATAGTTTTACTAGAATCAAGAAATCTATTTATAGATTATAATGAAGATTTATTTTTGGTGTTATATTATTATCTCACATTGGTTCACTTTCAATTCTTACTCTATACACTTTTTGGTTTGCATATATTGTACATGTGGTTTTTACCTTTGATATTTTGTTATACTTTGATTTATTATTATATTTATTTAGGGGTTTGGGTTTTTTTTTATAAGAGCATTCCTTCTTCTTGTGGATGCTGTCTTGTTCTTGTTTCTTCATTGATTCCTCCTCTTCTTCTGTTTTCTTATAAAATTATTTTTTTCATCTTGTGGATGTTTCTTCATTGGTCCCTTCTGTTCTTCTTGTTTCTTGTAACATATTTTCTTCATCTTGTTGTGGGTTTAGTCATTCTCTGGGTTTCTTCCTTACCTACTCCTATCCTACCTGGGTATTACCTGTTTTCTCATATTTAGTTTGTTATACTGGTTTTGATGATTCATCACTCCTTGTAACATTTATTTTACATGAACTTTTATTTTAATCAATTCTGGACAGAGATGAAGTTCCTCTGATCTCAGAAGATATAGTTAGGGAAACGGCAGAGTAATGGAAGCCAATAGTGCCCCCCTGATTCCGTACCAGCTATGATATTAGGGAAAAATGTTAGGGAAATATAGTATTTTAGGGATTATACACCAAGCAAGGTAATTAAATATAAATATGATAATAAGAAATGATGGCGTAATAAGCTAGAAGAAGTTATGAGTTCCAGAGAAAAGGACAGGTCTACAACTGAGGGAGGTACCAGTAGAGAATTAATGATCAGATATACAATAAGTATCAACACAGTTTTCCGGTGCAATTAAAGGTTTAAGGAATAGAAAATGAAAATAAACCCCAAAGAACCCATTGAATTGCGTACTAAAGCAGAAACAATAAAAAACTGAAACCATTATAAATTGATAATTTTATCAAATAAATATTCCAAGGCATGAAGAAGTTTATTTCAACTAAACGATATTCAGCTAAAATAAACTTCTTCCAGAGGGGGAGTATTATGTAACGTAACAAAGTTAAGGTCCCAGACGTTACATAAAAACTTTGTCCATAGAAATTCAAACAATACCCAAGGTATGCCGTAATTAAGGTCAGGAAGGTAAACCTCACCTAATAAATATATTAATAATACCTAGTAAGGTTACTAGGTAATAAAATAGTAAAAATGTCTATAAGTATAAAATATGGAGTGATCAGCGGAAGGTGTAAACTATAAACACAGTGTTTAATTGATATTTAATGTTTTATAATGATGTACATGTTGTTGTGCTTTATCATGATATTTTGTTTACATGATATTTATTCTGTGTTTTGTATGTAGCAGGTGTGAAGAGCCATTGCTTTAAGAAAGTATTAAGTAAAAGATACTAATTTCATTCATGTTAAACTTGTATTTAAGTAATTAAATACAAGTGTATTTATTATGTATTGTATTATGTTAAGTGTATTTACTTTGAATAATTAATGAAGATATCATAAGATAATATTTGTAAACTTCGCCAGGAAGACAATAATTGTTAATAAATTGTCAAGGGGTCATTGTAATTATGTTATAAACAGATGAAGGGTTCAATGATAAAATAAATAATAATAATAGAGTGAAATCAGGAAAATAAAAATTAGAATAATTGGCCATAAGCCAGTGACTCATTGTACAGTAGGTCAGGTCAGAAAAGTTAAATTAAAAACAAAAAATTATAACACATGTAATAAACCAAATAGGCCTAAAATTAGTATTTTGTAAAAGGAAATTAATACCTTTTAAAATAAGTTGATCAAAAAGAAAATGTAGTAAAATGTATATGGTTTAATAATGCATACTAGGTGAAAGTTTTATGTGATTTAATGTAATTCTAATAAGGGAGTATTTTATTAAAAAAGTGTAAGAATATTTCCTAA
The DNA here is from genome assembly GCA_034769895.1 of Magicicada septendecula. Taxonomy (NCBI): domain Eukaryota; kingdom Metazoa; phylum Arthropoda; class Insecta; order Hemiptera; family Cicadidae; genus Magicicada; species Magicicada septendecula. The sequence continues at coordinate 810,482,027 of CM068368.1, forward strand.
TTATGGCTCTAGGATAACAAATATTATCCAATAACAGAAGAATAAATGGTTGTTAGGGACGACTGAATGCACGATATTTTGTTGATTTTCAACATTCAATTGTTATATGTGAATGAGTAGAGTTGAGTTAATACAAATTTAAAACCAGAAAGAAAACCAAAACTAAATGAATAAAATTAAATAAATCAAATTCAATAAAAGGAAATCCATTTAAAAGGACAGAGTAGTAACTCCTGAATCTATCTCTCAGCAAATATAATTCTACATACCATTAAAGTTCAATGAATTCAAAAAAATAAATCATTCAACCTACTAACAGCAAAAGAGTAATGATGAAAATGAACTATAATTAAATAAAGATGATCCATAGCCGAGGGATGCCAAATTAATTAAAAAGATATTAAAAAACTAACGAAGAAATTTAGAATTACATCCAAACCTCACTTTCCACAACCGAATGAAGTTTTAATACTACACAAATTCCATTGGGACCTGTAACCACCAGAACCGGGAAGATTCACAAAGATTAGAACTGAAACTTCTACTACATCCTGGGACATCAATACCAAACTTTTATTGAGAAGCTGGATGCTGATATTTTCCAGCCATCGAAGCAACATTCTGTTCTTGTCTCGGCGTAGCGAACACTGCCACATTAAGTATCCGATAGAAGTTGGTAAAAACCCTGCTTATATTTAATTTTATATAATAAGATTTTATAACAATATTGTAATACTTAGTAACCTTAAAATTGCATTACCTGACCTTACTAATAGTTAAAAGAACTACATGTACCCTGAGATAAAAAACAAACTGAAAATTATAATTAAATTGTAACACATCTAAAACCCGAATTCAATAACAAATCGATCATGTATTGTATAATCGATATGGTGTATTAGTAGCAAGAGGAAGCAGCTGTTGGAATTAAAACATATATAAAATAAAGAATCCTTGAATTTGACGATTTCTTGTTATTTGTAGAATAATTAGTGTATTTCGAATAGGGTGTAATTTACAGAGAAAGGAACGTGAGAAACGCATCAAGCGGAACGACTTAACCTATAATAACTGGTCAATCGCCAACCACAGCGCTCGTTTGTTGACAGCTGGTGAATACGGGAGAATAGAGAACTAACTTACTCTCTCCGCTCTCTTCTCTTCTCAATTTCGATAGTATACACCGACTAGGGTTGAGGAAAAATATTGAATTATTCAATATAATAACTGGAATATAGCGTTTTTCTCTTGTAAAACACTTGATAACTATTTAATACAGATCTATTATCAAGAACCGAATAATATCAACAACATAATAAATAATTTTCTTTATAAATAAATTAACATTGATTTGCAGGAGATCTCATCTACAGTAAAATATTACGGATTGACGCATTCAACAGTGGAGCTTTCGATCTTCATCTAATTCAATAAGTAACATTATAGAGATTTGTTACAAATTGGCGAACCCAACAGTGGGGAATAACATATTACAAATAACGTAATCTTATATTTAGGTTACAACACACACACACACACACACACACACACACACACACACACACAAACTTTCACTAGTGAACACTTACTTTTGGTTTTTGTCCCAAAAGTAAGTGTTCACTAGTGAAAGTTTGTATATATATATAGGCTATATATAAGTATTAAGTATGTGCAGAATTGGGTAGGCATTTTTATATGATTATACTGTTTCATTTTGTAAACACTTATTTCAGTAGTAACTGTGCCGATATGACTTACGGTTGCCTGTACATTAAAATGAATAGTTGAATGTTGAGGGTTTGGCTGTATTACGTAAGTTTAGCTTCATGTAGTGAAAGTTCCCAGCGTAGTAGTTAAAATTGATTAGCATAAGGTAGTTCTCCAATCTGTGCTATATGTAAATAAAAAACTTCACCTTGTGTAAACATTTGAATTCTAAAGTTCTTCTTTTTTTTCATAGTGTGATAATTTTCTGCAAAGTATTCTTGCGAATTGTTTTTGTGATCATAAATAACATCTACAGTATACCTACATACTGCATATGGATGCTTATATTTGCTCCTTTGAAACGTTACCACCCTGACCTTTACTGGAAGATTGAAGGAACTTTCTTCCATTGGTTACTAGCAATGGTCAGCATGTGGAGTTGGTCAGCAGGATATGAGGGTAATTATTCTTTAGTTAAACTTATTTTTGTCGCATAAAGAATTTAGTGTAAAAATGTTACTTATGTGTTTGTTAGAATAATAGAGCTTAGGTAGTATATCTGTCAGGTAAACATGTAGAAATCCTAGTAAGTATTAAAGTTTCTTTATTAAAGTTTCTTCAATGTACATCGGAAAGCTGATGTCTAAAGGCATTTTATTTTCCAGTAAATTTAGCCATTATTAATGTACCTTTCATAGCATAATTGAAACCGTAGAGTTTTGTAAAATATTGTTACGACATCACAGAACAATCTACATGTTTGTCGAATGTGCCAGAAGAATCTCGATGTAACGTGTGTGGTGTGCGTGCTTGTCGACGCATTTTCGAGAGGTTTCTCTAAGGCGCCAGCCGTCGGACTGTCAAGGCCGCAGTTAATTACGTAGTTCATACGAGCGCTAAGAGTCAATTAGGAACATTCTGGTCTGTGAGCATAGGTATAAATACATGGTGGCAGCGGCCTTAAGTTTCAGTATAGTGGCGATATATTTACAGAGCGGTTCGAGTTATTATCGGGCGAGATTACTGTGTGCGTTCAAGTGGTTATTAGTTAAGTGTTGTGTTTTATAATCGGACGGTATATTGTAATACCATTGTGTTTAATATTAGTGACATTTTATTTGCGTGTGAACAATTTTTATTTGATTTGTTATAAGAGACTGTGTTGTCAATTACGAACTATTTAACTGTAAAAATTAAAGCTGGTGATAGTGACTTAATTGGTGTCTTGTATTTTGTTTTCCACTGTACCTACGACGATCAAGTAGACCGTCGTAACAGTGGTGTCAGAAGTGGTATAGAATGGTTAACAGTGGAAACTATACGAGACGAGTGTAATTCATAATTAATCAGTAAACAATGGATGCCAGTCAGATGATGGAAAATTTACAGGCGCTGCTGTTACAGACAAAGAAACGGCAGGATGAGAAACGCAGGCAGGAGGCAGAGGAAGCAGAAAGACGACAAAAAGAACGAAGACAGGAAAGAGAAGAGGCTGAGGAACGTCAGAAAGCACTAATGCTAGAAACAGAAGAAAGACAAAAAGATAAAACGGAAGAAGATATCTTTGAAGCTATGCAGAAACAGTTGCAAGAACACAGTACCGCAGAATTGGGTCTCCTACAAGGTGAGCTTAATAAACAAGTTACTAAAACATCAGAGGTACGAGAATCAATGACCTTAAAAATAGCTGAAGTAGAAAAGTCAGTCACGGGTATGGAAAAAGCTATGTCAACAAAAATAGAAGACTTGATTACAAATATAAAAGAGCAGATTAAAAAAGAAAGTCGAGTAGTGCCTGAAATTACAACCAAAACAACTTTGTGAACAGACTGTGCCAATGATAAAGACAGAAAAAGATGCAGAAAATAAGTTAACAGAGAAAGTCACTTTGCCTGCAGTAGGGACAGTTCATGTCAAAGCTCCAACCTTTGACGGAAGCAATCACTGGGCAACGTACCTCCGCCAATTTGAAGCTGCTGCATGCGCAAATAATTGGACAGAGAAAGACAAGGCAGTCTCACTCGTTCTCGCATTAAAAGGACCTGCGGCAGAACTACTACAGAAAGTCCCACCTGACAGCCAGAACATCTATGCGGAGTTGGTAAAAGCTCTAGAATTACGGTATGGTGATAAACATTTGCGAGATGTGTACTACACCCAGTTGAGAGTAAGGCGACAGCATGCCATGGAGAGCCTTCAAGAGTTTGAAGCAAGTATCGACAGACTAATTAGACTGGCCTATCCTGAAGCGCCAGAAGATTTTTGAACGAGTTTTGCGATGCAGACATTTACTGCTGGTGTCCGAGATAACGAACTACAGCAAGTGTTACGAATGGCAAGACACCAGAACAGTGCGGACGCACTGGTACATGCTTTGCAATTTGAGGCCGCCAAATTAGCGTCTGGTTGGACAAGTCATAAAGTGGGCACGCTAAAAGATCGCGACGGCACAGACGATGAGGAAGAAGAACAAGGAACAGAGACTCGACGGTCGGCACCACAGAATAAAGTAAGGAAGGATGGAAGACCGAAGTGTTATCGATGTGGGAAACCTGGACATCTACAACGGGATTGTCAGGTTAGAGTTCAGCAGCAGGGAAACGAGCAGTAGTCGGTACAACGGGGTGTGTGCTGACTAACTGGAGGAACGAAGCCCCTAGACAATACGCAATTTCTACACTTCAGAAAAACAGCGGGAGCTTGGTAGTTACCGGATTTGTTCAAGAAAGGCCAACCTCGATTACAGTTGACACAGGCGCAACAGTTTCTATTGTGCACGTGGTGAAAGATCTCAAGCCAATCTGGTGCTCTTGCAGCTTGCGAACAGCTACTGGACGGCCTGTAAAAGTGTACGGAAAAGTGGAGATACACCTACACCTCGGTCGACTTGAGTTTAATCATCAAGTACTTGTTGGAGACATTGTGGATGAAGCAATTCTTGGTGTGGACGTTATGAACGCATACGGATTTATAATTGACTTCAAAGACAATGTCTTGAGGATCGGAGGAGAAGAGGTAATGCTCTCCACAATGACATCACAAAAATCGATGGACGTCATAAACCAAGTGCCCGTAACTGTTCCGCCAAACTCCGAAAAGATCATCCTAGTTAGAACCGACGTAGATACTAGGGGCAACCGTGCTCTATATTCAAACCCCAGGTAGTCAACACACCGGGCATACTAATTACCAGAAGTTTAGTAAAACCTGACGAAACCGGAAATGTACTTATTAGAGTGGCGAATATTTTGGATCAAGTGTCACTTTACAAAGCAATACGCTCCTAGGCGAATTGACTCCTGCGGCCTGGGTAGCCGGAATGATGCAACGAAGATCCAGTGCCAGAGGAACTGCAAGAATTATTGAACAGATCTTCTAACGACCTCTCAAGTGGTGAGGTAAAAGAACTCTGACAGTTTTTACATGAATTCAAAGATTGTTTTGCAGTTCGGGGACAGTCACTGGGAAGAACCTCTCTTGTGCAACATCACATCAATACCGGGGACACAACACCGATACGCCAACCTCCTCGAAGGCCTCCATTATCTAAACAAGAGGAAATGTCTCGGTTAGTACAGGACATGTTGACAGAGGGAGTAATCGAACCTTCGTCAATTGCTTGGTCTTCTCCTGTAGTGCTAGTAGCGAAGAAGGATGGTGGATTGCATTTCTGCGTAGACTACCAGAGGTTAAATGATGTTACAAAGAAAGGCTGCTATCCATTACCTCGCGTTGACGATACACTCGACACGTTGTCCGGAGCACAGTGGTTTTCCACATTGGACCTGAAGAGTGGATATTGGCAAGTGGGTCTTCATCAAGAAGACAAGGAAAAGACCGCTTTCTCAACCCCAAGTGGCTTATTCCAATTTAACGTCATGCCATTTGGACTCTGTAATGCACTGGCAACATTTGAGAGATTGTGACAGTACATACCAGGTCACAGGTATAAACCGGGGTTCAGAGTTTTAATTAGATCAAAATTAGGAATAAAACCATTTTACTTTGTAATCCATGTGAAACAGTGGCAGAAGAAGCTTAAGGAATTTGGGGTGTGCCTGGTAAACAAATGAGTCGAGGGCAATTTTTAGCTGTGTCACCGATCTAGCTTTTCTAGCCAGAGTGTCGCCGATCTAACCCAAAAAGTGGCCTCAACATCGCAATTTTCAACTGACGTCACAACCATAATGATGTCAAATCAACATTTTATACCTCTGGAACATAAGAAAACGTAGTGAGAAAACGTCCAGAGACATACGAAATGATGTCGCCAACATGGTAGGGGTATCACGTGACGCACAAATATATTGTTCGCATCAAGAACGGAAATGTTCTGTTCTGCTCAACTCTTAAAACTGGCCGGTTATATATAATTCAAGTCCGCGGACAAATCAGATTTGGAACCTTAAATCATTAAAAATGTGATTAAATACTATAGTAAAATCAGTACCCAGCGTTGACCACCAGTGACGAATAAATTAATCAGTTTTAAAACAGTTTCGGACAATTATCGAGTGCAGCAGAAATTAGTGGAACCAGCAGTGATGCTGCAAAATGGATAACTCATCAAGATAAGTAAAAAAGACCTAGGCAACTACAAAATCATACAAATAATGATCTTTTAAAAGCAATAAAGGGGGTTTCTTTACGAATGAAAGCAAGTGTGAATATGAAGTACTGGTGAGCCTTATTAAAAAATTAAATAAATGTTTCTATCTATTATTCATTATGTATGTTTACAAATGTGATCTATGAATCACCAGAGATATGGGCCAAACCCCATTAATGTTTTAATTGCAAATAAAATAAGTTCAATTTACAAAGACCACGTGTTAGTATAAATTATTCAAACGCTACCTCAGTCTGTTTGCATCATATAAATCCTCGCCTAACGAACTCTAGGGTTTCTGGATACAGGTAAGAGTTGGAATGTCAAAGGTAGGTGGTATTTTGGGAGGGATTATTGTTTGTAAAAATCAAAGAGTCTGTAAAGTAACAATTGGTGCCGTGACCAGGATGATAATTGTTTGTAAAAGTAAAAAATTAATAACTTTACAGGATTGATGGACCTGGTACTCCGAGGCCTGACGTGGAAAACTTACCTTGTTTACTTAGACAATGTCATAGTGATCGGGAAGACTTTCGAAGACCATTTGGAAAACCTGAAGGAAGTTCTAACTAGAATTCACGGTGCACAACTGAAGCTGAGCCCGAAGAAGTGTTCTCTATTCCAGAAGGAAGTACAGTATCTGGGCCATCTGGTTTCGACATCGGGTGTTAGCATGGATCCTAATAAAGTAGACACCGTAAGAGACTGGCCAGTTCTGAAGAGTAAACACGAAGTTTGGAGTTTCCTGGGGTTATGCTCATATTAGCGACGTTTTGTGAAAGGCTTCGCTACTATTGCTAAACCACTACATGAGCTAACGGAAAATAAACAAAACTTCCTGTTGTCAAGAGAGTGTTACCAATCATTTAGGACTTTGAAGATTGCATTATGTTCGTAGCCAATTCTCGCTTTTCCAGCTTCCGAAGGGAAGTACATCACAGACAGATGCAAGCAATACTGGTCTAGGAGCAGTTTTGTCTTAAGTGCAGAACGGTGAAGAACGAGTAATAGCGTATTACAGCAAGACGCTTTCTAAACCAGAGAGAAATTATTGTGTTACAAGGAGAGAGTTGTTGGCAATTGTCAGAGCTTTGGAGCACTTCCATAAATACCTCTATGAGAGAGAGTTTTCACTATGTACCAACCATGCCGCACTTGCATGGCTCTTGAGATTTAAAAATCTGGAAGGACAGTTGGCAAGGTGGCTTGAACGTCTGCAAGAGTACAACTTCAAGGTACAACATCGGCGGGGGTGCCTGCACGGTAATGCAGATTGGTTATCACGAAGACCGTGCCCAGAAGACTGCCGACATTGCCACAAAAAGGAAGAACAAAACCCAAGCGAACATGTTCAAGCCATCATGATAGATTTCTTGGCAGACGGCTGGACAACACAAGACTGTCGACAAGAACAGATTACTGATGAAGACATTGGACCGATCTTGACAGCAAAAGAGGAAGGTCGCCGCCTGGATTGGCAAGATATCTGCCATGGTTCCGAAGTGCTGAAGGGCTACTGGGCACAATAGGAGTCTCTCACCTTAGAAAACGGATTGCTGAAAAGGGCTTGGGAAAGTGCAGATGGATGAGACGTGGTCATGCAGTTGATAGTTCCCCAAAGTAAAGTGCAGTCTGTTTTGAAGGAGGTGCATGATGGAACATCTGGAGGCCATCTTGGCGTTAACAACACCCTTGACAAAATACGGAAGCGATTCTATTGGCTTCATCTTCACCACGACGTAGAGGAATGGGTTCGGACGTGTGAAATATGTGCTGCAAGCAAGGGCCCACAAACCAGAAGCAGGGGGAAAATGAGACAGTATAATGTTGGGCTGCCTTTCGAGAGAATTGCCATAGACATTGCTGGACCATTTCCAGTTACTGACTATGGAAACCGGTACATCATGGTTGTAGGTGACTACTTTTTAAGTGGGTGGAAGCCTACGCAATTCCAAATCAGGAGGGTACCACTGTGGCAAAGCAGTTAGTTCACAACTTCTGTTGGCGTTATGGAGCCCCTATGGAAATCCATACGGATCAAGGGAGAAATTTTGAATCAGGAGTGTTTAAAGAATTATGCCGTCTACTCGGAATTCGAAAGACCAGGACAACGCCTCTGCATCCTCAGTCGGACGGGATGGTTGAGAGATTCAAGATTCAATAGGACACTTGAGCAGCATCTTTTGAAGGTTGTTGACGAGAACCAAACAGACTGGGACCAACGTATACCACTTCCTCATGGCATATAGATCATCAGTACACAACACAACCGGCATGACTCCAGCAAAATTGGTGTTTGGGCGGGAGATTCGTCTTCCTGGGGACTTAATGTTCGGATCACCTTAGACTCAGTCTCAAGAGCCACAGAACTATTCCTCGTAATTAGAAAACCAACTGCGAGAAATGAATTGCTTGGTAAGAGGGCGGCTGAAGATTGCCAGTGATAAAATGAAAACTCGGTATGACATTCGCAGCAATAGTGAGTGTTTCCAAGAAGGAGATTAGGTCTGGTTGTTCAACCCAAAGCGCCGTCGTGGTCGCTCACCTAAGTTGCAAACTAACTGGGAAGGACCCTATACTGTGAAAAAAAGAATCAACGATGTTGTTTATCGGATTCAACAGGAAGGACAGCGAAATTTCAAGGTCATCCACCTAGATCGCCTAGCTAAGTATTATTTCAGAGACGGTTTGCCAGTTCGGGACAAACAGGCTTAAGGAGGGGGAAGTGTTACGACATCACAGAACAATCTACGTGTTTGTCGAATGTGCCAGAAGAATCTCGATGTAACGCGTGTGGCGTACGTACTTGTCGACGCATTTTCGAGAGGTTTCTCGAAGGTGCCAGCTACGCAGACTGTGTCAAGGCCGCAGTTAATTACGTGTTCATACGAGCACTAAGACGCAATTAGGAACGTTCTGGTCTATGAGCGCAGGTATAAATACATGGCGGCAGCGGCCTTAAGTTTCAGTATAGTGGCGATATATTTACAGAGCGGTTCGAGTTATTATCGGGCAAGATTACTGTGGGCGTTCAAGTGGTTATTAGTTAAGTGTTTGTGTTTTATAATCGGACGGTATATTGTAATACCATTGTGTTTAATATTAGTGACATTTTATTTGCATGTGAACAATTTTTATTTGATTTGTTATAAGAGACTGTGTTGTTAATTACGAACTGTTTAACTGTAAAAATTAAAGCTGGTGCGTGTTCATCTCACGCAAACCTGTTCTTTACCACTAGTCTCAGTAATACTGTAATGAATATTTGATTTGAAGTTTATAAAATATAACTTTAAACGAACATTCAGATCAATTATTCCTCCTAACAGACGATAATATTTCCAAGATTCTGGTCATACAGAGTGGGCTCTTATGAAAGTGATAATTGAATATTTCCTGTAAAAAATAATTATTTTTATAATAATTGTGTAATAACTTTAAAAAATGTACATATCACACACATTGTGTGTACGTGTGACACTGTTATGTTTGAATTAGGTTTCCATCTGCTAATACGGACTCGTGAGGATAAATCGGGATCAAAAACTAGGACAATCCTGGACATGAAGCTTGTACTTGTAATTAAATAACAACACACCGGATGTGTCGTTAACATGTCATTCATACTAAATAACTGCTTTGTTGAAAAAATAAATATTGATTGTCAAAATAACCTTGCCATTAAAAAAAATTCAGCTTATAAAATCATTAACATTTATTAAAATGTACAGTGTGCTCGTGTTATTTATTATAAACTGGTAACATTTTCTTAACAATAATGATATTGTAATTAGAAAGAAAAAAATATAAATAAATAATTAACATTAATGTAAAAAAATTAAATCCACTTTTTTTTTAAGCAATATTCATTACTTCTCTTGCATGCTCACTCTGAAGATCTTTTTCAGATCTCCATTTAACTTTTTTTTTTGTTAATGTGGATCATTTTTTTCTAAAGTATCAGAAACAAGCACTTGAAGGTTAAAATTAATATAAGCTAACAACACTTGTAAGTTACGCTCAAAAACATAACATAATAAACATTGTAAACTCTTGTCAACTATTTTCTGTAAATTATTGCCTATCTGAGCTAATGTACTTCTTAAAATCAGCATTACTGACCATTTTTTTAAGGATTGATAAAATCACAGACTTGTACAAAAATCCCCACCCCTGATATACCCCTCTCGTATAAAAAAGGTCACATGTCCGGAAGAATCCTGATAGTTGGGAATCCTTGTTTAAACCATATATTGTTAGTTATATGGTTCCTGATCAAACTGAAGGAAATTAGATTTTGCTAACTGTGCTCAGTGACATAGTCGTAAGTAACATTGTCATTTCATGGTTAGAAAAAGTAAAAATTATGTTGAATGCAGAAGACAATTGTCTTCTGTACACTGTTGTACAGGGTGGGGCATGGGAACTTCTTTTTTTGACAATGGCGCGGTGAAGTTATGTGGGGGTCACAGAGTGGTGGGGAGGTCTCAATTGAAGAGGCAGGGTGGGAGGTTTGTGTCCCCACCCGTTTCAGTTGCAACAATGCTTTGGTCGAGGCAGCATCGCGCTTTTGCCGTAGAGTTGTATTTTTCTAACAGCCGCTCGGTCATCGCGGTGCAACGTGCCTTTCGTCGTCACTTTGAAATTCCCCCACGAGGCCATGTTCCTGATCGGAAATTGATTTTATTGTGGGTGGACGCCTTCAGGGAAACGGGGAATGTATCCAAAAGAAAGAGAGGACCTCCGAGGAACGTTACAACACCTGAAAATGTCGAAGGAGTTCGTTTGGCTATGCTGCGGTCTCCTAAGCGCTCTGCACGTAAACATGCAGTTGCCCTTGCGTGTCGGCACGTGCTATTCGTCGAATTCTTCACCTCCATTTGTACCCATACAAAATGGTTGTGACCCAACAACTGATAGAACGTGATTTTATAAACCGACAAACATCATGTGAGCAGCTGGTTGACACCTTACCCAAAGACGCACTTGTGTTCTTCTCTGACGAGGCACATTTCCACCTTAGTGGCTGTGTTAACGAACAGAATATGCGGTACTGGAGTGAAACAAATCCCAGGGAACTTCATGAGAGGCCCCTTCATTCGGATCGTGTCACGGTATGGTGTGCAATTTCAAGAGTAGGGATCATTGGCCCTTACTTTTTTCAAGAAAACGGTGGTGCTGTTTCCGTGAATTCAGACCGTTATTTGACAATGATCCAAGAGTTTTTTCCTGCTCTCGAAGCAATGGAACTGGATAATGTGTGGTTTCAGCAAGATGGGGCCACAGCCCACACAGCCAGGGTTTCAGTGGATTGTTTGAGAGAAGCCTTCCCCGGGCGGCTGATCTCCCTGAGAGGGGACGTAAACTGGCCTGCGTGTTCGCCTGATTTAGCCCCCTGTGATTATTTCCTGTGGGGTTATCTGAAATCCCTGGTTTATAACGATCATCCACACACCCTGGAACACCTACAGAACAACATCCGAGCCGAAATTGCCAAGATACCGGTCCACATGCTTGAAAGAGTGGACCGAAACTTCCGAATTCGACTGAATCAGTGTATTGACAATGGAGGACGACAATTAAAAGATATTCTTTTTAAAACAGTGTAAAATCAAATCTCTCATGTTGTGTGACAGGTGAAAAATAAGAATAAAGAGTTTTGAAACGTGTACAGTTTTTTATTTCATTTTCCCACGCCCCACCCTGTACAATGCTATTTTATAGAAAGTCTAGATGTTACATGTTCCTCTTTTAGAGTTTGTTTATAGTGTGCTGTTGTTAGCTAGTCCTATGAGTAAGGAATCAAATGTTTTTGTTACATTGCTACAGAATTCTATGGTAAAAAAAGTATCTAATTTTAGTCTAGCAGTTGTGTACTGATGCTGATTGTGTGGGTATGCCATGTATGGGCACGCACACACACACACAATATCTTATTTGTAAGATGTTCATTTCAGCATTTAAAAAATTAAGTTTACGACATGATTATAAAAGTAAAGTGTTACTTGCCTTTAAAATAATTAGCATTTTATGTTAATTAATTTGAAAGTTTGTGAACTTCTAATTATCATATTATACAAGTAAACTTGTTGCGTATTTAGTTGTGGAACTTGGAGATGATATTCGGTTGTGCCTTGATGATCGAACATTAATTATTGCCAATCACCAATCAACAGCTGATGTGCCAATGATGATGGCAACTTTTAATCCTAAACCAGGCGTTCTTCCTAATATAATGTGGATTATGGATAGAGTCTTCAAGTTCACAAATTTTGGAATCGTTTCTGTTTTACATGAAGACTTTTTTATATTATCGGTAAGTAATGAAAGACTAACTAGAAAATATCACTGTTAGCATTTTTTTTGTCATTAATAACTGTTAGTCTTAGAGCAGTTGTGTTACTCACAAGTACATTAGAATGTTATGTTAAGAGTAAGTATCAATTACAGTCCAGGACAGTTGAGCTCTTGAGATGAGTATAAACAGTGAGGAAAAAACGTTAGGCTGAAGCGAGTCATGTAAAAAAAAAAAAAACCGCTAATGCTTGGTGCGTACTCTTCACCAATTTGTTAATATCCCACTTGTTATTCTCTGATCATAATTTTATTGTATCAGCTATAATTTAATTATAAGTGACCACTATATATAAAAGTACACTTATTTTGTAAAATAACTAAATGATCTGTTGCGTTACATGTGGTTGGATCAAGCTATGGCAATCATTAATACTCGGATTGAGTCTTACTTAGTTTTATACGCACTCCAGAGTTATAAGTCCCAAAATATAAAGGAAGCAGTACAGTTGTTTCCACAGTAGCACTGTGTTGGTCAACTTCATATATGGGTGGATTGTTTACGGACTTTGGGTCTGACCAACCAAATACACTTCATCATGTGAGGAAATTGAAGCCACACAATTGGAGCGATCTGCGTGATGTAGTGTAATCCTAGTTTGGACCATGTTCTGTCAGAGGTAGAAGAGAAGCAACTAATACATGATATAAATAATTATTTTGATTATAAATGTGTCTGCGTGCGTATGCGTATGCATGTGTGTAACCACACGTGTGGACTGCATACACATAGGAACACACACACACACAAAATACAGATTCATATAGGTATGTTTGTTTTATATCATTTTCTCTTCTATTTAACCGTGCTTTGTCTTGTCTGAGATAGACAAGAAAGGCGCCTCAGAGGGAAAGGATGTTCAACAGATATTTTCAAACACAACAGTCAGGATTATTTTAAGTTACACAATTGTTTTGAATAGTGTGGATGATGAATGGCAGTCCACAGACTGTTGATAGCAGTTTCAGAGATAATGTCAGGGAGCTATTTCTATTTGATGCGTTTGATTCACTTTTCAATAGTATATTTGTAAACTGAAACATCTGTTTTTATCTCCACTCAGCTTTTCCTTTATACCATTTCTAATTATATATGTTCACAGATCCGTAGTGTGTGTTGTTTCTCATTCTACAAGAACTTTATTGCCAACAATTTAAATCATCATACATTAAATCTGTGTAGCATATTAAATTCAAAATCCTTATCAGTGGCGATGTGTTCGTGTGTGTTCATGTCACTGCATCAGCAATGTGTGTGCTCATCAAATAACTGTGATTATGACTACGTCATTGCCATTATGAACTAACAAGTAGTCAAGTTGAAGTGCATTGTATCCCCATTAAGCAAAGTAGTGTGCTGCTTTAAGTGAGAAGTCTGCTTGATTTGCTATAGCAATATTTAGTCACTTATGAAAACTTTTTTTTTCTGACCCACTAGAAATGCTCAGTCGACACTGTTTTGTTTTTACACAATAATTTTCAAGTCATTACTTAAAACTGTTTGCATATTTTTACTAAAACTTCAGTTACTTGAGAAATGCTGTTGTTTTCAAACTGATACCTAAAACTGATAAAAAAATACTTGAGGTTATACAGAAACTTAAACTAAAAAATGCCACATTTTATATCTGAGCACGTTAGTAAATAAATAAATTTTGCGTTTAAAGTACCACATGTTGTTTATATGAAATACGTACCATAAATATCATAGTACTTTTAATAGGCTAAGTATTGTGGGTCAGTGATTAAGCATTTTTTGGATGAATGTAAAAAAATCATATCTTATCACTACACAGTTATCATGCTAACACTGTGTGTGTGTGTGTGTGTGTGTGTGTGTGTGTGTGTGTGTGTGTGTGTGTGTGTGTGTGTGTGTGTGTGTGTGTGTGTGTGTGTGTGTGTGTGTGTGTGTGTGTGTGTGTGTGTGTGTGTGTGTGTGTTGTAACGGTATACACCTTTTACCTTAATAAAATAATACAATAATAATAATAAAACTCACTGCTGCCAGAATATTACTTACTGTCATAATACTTTGAACTTACCTTTTAAACTGCCCAGGTCGCCAACATATTTTATAGATGAATATGTAAACTTAAACACTCTTGCCCTTATAAAAAATTAAAATAATCCCGCTATCTGACTTCCCCTTACTTCAGAAAATTCCCCGGAATGTTAGACGAGGTTTTCAGCACAGAATAGGAAATGGTTATGGCTTAATAACTTACAACTAACACATGTTTAAATAAAATTGAATATAATTTTATTGATTCAAAAATTATGGTCTCTGTCTCGTTATTTCTTTTTATATTTTTTTAAATGTTACTTCTCTACTCTTACTAACCTCTGTTGTATAAAAATGTTCCTATGCTAATCTATACTTACAACCAGTACTCTCGTTAACTTTTCTCTTTCTCCCCATTTTACTTCACACACTCTCCTTATTTTTAAACTTATTATTTACCACCTTTTGTCGAGCTCTTTTAACACTTATTATTTACTGATACACTTCTGGCCAACATAAAAAAGATCGTTTACATTAACTACGTCGTGATACCTGGCGATGCGAGGTTCCCGGTGTTGCACACTATTGTTTAACTGCTTTTTACGTGAATATTCAAACTTACTCTCTTCAAAACCTTTTTTACACAAACTGTTTGTTGTTACATTATTGAACTCCACTCTTTGGTAGACCTACTTAGACATTTCGGTCTACCAAAACTTTCCCGAGGCGGACGTTATGTTTACTCTGGTTAATGACTGCTATTCAACTGTGTCAAGGTGTTGCGTTGTTCCGTCTGCGCGCCAACGTAGGTGTTTTAAAGGCGCCTTCTCTATTTGGCCGGTTTAAACTGGGCCAACCACTCCTGCAGCTGTTGCCTCCTGATGAAACTGGCTTGTGGTAATTACGTTTTACTGTAATTCACAGGCAGCATGAGTTGCAGACTGACATAAACTTATGTTGGGCCGGGCTGTCTAGACATAAACAGTCTGATGTTTCTGTGCCGTCTCCCTTGTTAAGACAACACAAAAGTCGGGAACTAGTTCAATTCTTTACCAGTTAATCAAACTAGCTGCCGTTGTTAGTAAAACCTCCTTACCAACAAATTACAACACAATTATGACATAGGAAATTGACAAGGTTTGCACAAATTTATTCACTCACTTGGTGCTAGCGAAAACATCTCTTTATTACTATTCAAATATTATGTTTGACTTTGTTTCTTTTTTTAATAAAATTTACTTTACTAAATTCTGCCTTTACTGCTTTAAAGATATTAAGTATATTATTCCTTTTATCTCAAAAATTTACTTTTCTAGATGTTAGTTTTAAATACCTCGGATCCGGGTCTGAACTTTCTCAAAATAATTAATTTATCATAAACTTCAACCAAATTATTTGAAGAATAATATTGGTGGTAATCTACATTATTATCTTACATTTATCTATATATTGCTGTTACTATTACTTCATTACAAAAATTACAAATCTGATAATTTCTTCTTTACGTTATTAGTTTCTTTTGTTAAAGTTCTTTAGTGTTCTTTTTTTTACTTCTCTCATTAAAACGAAATATACAAATGTTGTGGTTGGATATCACCTGAATTTAAAATTTAATATGAGGTTGTTGATGGGTCCTTGGGGCATCTCCTGTCGTCTTCCATGGGTGGAGTACGTGGTTCCTCTTGAATCTACATCGGGTTGATTATGTCTGCTCTCGACGATCAGTTTTTTACTAGAAGTTCATACTGTTGTAGTTTCACTTTTCTTCGTCCAGATTTTGTAGTTCACATTTTACACCTTAATTATAGTTCTTACTTTGCAGTACTAAAGTCTGGTAGTTACATATCTTACAACTTACAGTTTTATATTTTTAAAGAGATGTGTTGGCTACTTTTTCCTTTCTGCATATTCTCACTAACTCTACACACACTATATTATTCAAAATAAAATCATCTCACGTTGAATCTCCGTTTAACGCCATACACTTACGTGTATGTAGACAACACACAACTCACATCTTTTCATGACGAAGTTCTACTGGCGAATGCGCGTATAGTTTAGGGGCGAGGGCTCAGTAAGCTGGTGCGTATTTACGCACTAAGAAAATAGTTCGTACTTTATATATTATTAATTATTCATTAATTAGAATGTAAATACTTTATGTTTACTTTATTATGACTTAGGGATTTCTTTATTTATATAGTCGCATTTTTAATAATTAAAGTAATTATTATTATTATTCTTTACTTAATACCTTTCTTGGCGTGTTGGTACTGGAAAGTTTCAAGTTGATTCAGGAATCTGGGTATAGGTAAGGGTGTATGATACTCTTACTTATTAAAATTAAAAATTTTAATTTGTGCGATTTTCGATGTTTTTAAAATCGTCACATTTCATAATAAACTTACATGTCTCTTGGTTAAATAGAGGTTCCCCAAAGGTTGTACAATAGTTGAATTAATATTTCTTAAAATTCTTTATGCTCCTAATCTGTCCCGTTACAATACCCCCCAATGAGAGATTTTATGCCGAAGCATAAAAACTCATTGCCTAAAACCCAAGTGGATCAGTGAGGATATAGCGCCGCAACCCCCCTTAACTCTTTACTAAAATCATGGGTACTTACCCCCCTAGTCCGGCGGCTGTGGCTGCAACTGTCCGCCTTACTGGACTTCTCTGCTCGAGATCCCAACACCATAAAATCAGACAGGCACGTCACCACAGTATCACCTGACTCTGAGATATTCAATTAAAATATCACTAAACGGCCTTCCATTATTCCATATCCCCAACTGATTCGTTTCCTCTTGGTCGTACTGGTATGTCATTAACAAAGTACTGGTTTGATTTTTTGCAAATGTGAAGTTAATATTTTAATAAAAATTACCATATTTAAATTTTTAATAACTCCTGATCCACTTACCTTGCCAGCCCAGGTCCGTCACACGAACTGTGAAGTACAAGCGTGATTTCAAGGTTGTATGTGTCGTAATAATTACTCTCATTTTCGGTTAACTATTTCAACTTCATTTTATTATTCTTTTATCATTCTTTTTATGAATCAATTAAAACATGCTTTCTCATTTTACATTCTCTAATCTTTCATATGAACAAAATTAAATATTGAGGTAGCGATCCCCATCTTACTACAAACACATTGAAATACAAAACCACAAGTATCTTTAATTTAAATACTGAAATTATTTATTAACCTAATAAAAGAAAACAACCCACCTTGCTCACTCTCACACTCATACAGTTTAAATCCCCATTTATTTTATTTAGAGCGCTTTGAATGAAATTATTTATATTGAAATTGGTCGTTGGTTACTTAACCATCGGCGTTCCTCATCACCACGTGTCGCACCACGCATATGTCCTGTGTAATCTCATAAAATTAATAATTAATAAAATTAACTATTTTTTATATATTTCTTACCTTCTATCGGGTTCCAAGGTTCTTCACACGAACGGTGAAATACAAGCGAGACTTAGGGTAATATGTCGTAATAATTACTCTCATGTTTCGGTTAACTATTTCAACTTCATTTTATTATTCTTTTGTCGTTCTTTTTTATGAATCAAGTAAAACATTCTTTCTCATTTTACACTCTCTAATCTTTCAGATGAACAAAATTAAATATTGAGGTAGCGACCCCCATCTACTACAAATCTACAAACCCATTGAAATACAAAACCACAAGTAATTTTAATTTATATACTTAAATTATTTAGGTACCTATTAAAAGAAAAACAACCCAGTTTGCTCACTCTCACATGCATACAGATTACCCCCTTTTATATAAAATAAGAATAGGTTTGATTTAATATGATTACATGCTGCAGCGTCGTCTCTGCCGACCACGTGGCGCGTCCTGTAATGTTCTCTCACTATGTCCCAAAGGTTGTTAGTTTACTTTTGATAAAATTTTCACTTGTTTCACCGTGTTCCATATTAATTTAGACTTTTACACTGTTTTGCACATCTCTGATACACACTTGGTTGGTCGGCCGACCCTGACTAGCTCAAGCGATGTTATTCTTTACCACGTGTGGTCTGAAGTTCTATGTCGACTGCCTGACGCTACTCTAAGCGTCGGTAATAGTCACTTCCGTCAGCTTGCGCTCTGATTGGTCGATGCACCCACGTGACAGGTTAATTAGCTATGTTTGTTCATTTCCGTTAGCGACTTTGGTTTCAAGATTATAGACAGCGGCACACGAGCGCGCACTCACAGCCACATTCCAATGTTATCATTGTTGCGTACCAGCCTCTGCCTGGTACGAGGTGAATACAGGGTGTTACACAAATTAGGTTTTAATGACCATAAAGGGTGCCCAAACAATTGTTACATTAAATCAAAAATAGAACCTTCAAAATTGTCCCGTTACAATACCCCCCCAATGAGAGGTTTTCTGCTGAAACAGAAAAACTCTCATTGCTAAACCCTAAGAGGATTGGTGAGGATGTGGTGCCAACAACCCCCCTTTAATTCTTAACACATCATGGGCAAACTACCCCCCTAGCTAGGCGACTATGGCTGTACCCGAACGAGATTACTGGACTTCTCTGTGCGAGATCCCAACACCATAAAATCGGACAGGTACTCATCATAGTACCCCTAACCTTCTAACATTTCACAAAAAAAAAAACTCAGAAACTGGCCTTATACCATACCAGATCGTCAACCGATATGTTCCCCCTTACATTAGTATGCATTGGGTTGCTTTTAGCAAGTACTGGGTGCGTACGCATACTCATTATGACACTGAATATAATATCTATACACTACATTGCTGTTCTTGAATTCATAAAATATTTTATTTTTTTAAATTTCATTTCCTTTTCTCCAATTGACGCTATGTTTTCAAATCAAAAATAAAGCAAACAAATTAAATTTAAATCATTTAAATTTTGTTCAAAAAATTAATCTAAGTCCAATATCAAAGATCCCTATTACCATTAATTTCCTCATCTCCCTCCATTTACTTTCAAAATTTCAAAATCTCTAAAATGAATTTACAGTTCTTCTTAATTAGCTGCTAACAATCATATAAACAAAATAAACTGAACACCGTATTAAATCATAAATTCCCTTACCGTTACATTTGCTTACAACACATATACTGTGAGCAATATAATTCAGTTAATACATTAACATATAATCAACAATATATCCTGGACATCAAAACCCAATCTGTACTTCAAGCAGAAAATAATTTTTTTTTTCATAATTAAATAATAATGTAATAACATGTAATAATGTTTTAATAAAACTGTATTCTGACAATAGAAGGAAAATTATAAAATAAAATATAAATTAAACTTACATTGATTGTTACAAGACCATATGGATTGGTTATCTTGACCATTATACAGTTCATACCAGTCATCAACTGATCTCTCTGGGTCAGGTGAATGACCTTACCCTATATACACTACCCAAATCTATACCATGAAAAATACACAACATATGTTTATAATACTTACACTCTAACACAGTACAACATAATATAGCATATACTAATAACTAATATACTCATAACTAACATTGTTTTTATTACCTTAAAATAAACAATTCACATTTAAGTTTGATCAGAAATTACACACCTTACAGTTTTAATTTTATTTTCAAATTCCATTAAATCTCTTACTTGTTTCATTTATTATTACTTTTTTACTATGATTTTCTTTTATTTAACATTTTCATCATTAATTGGTTTGGGTGATCCCCAATTATCCACAATGATCTACTTTATTGACAAGGCATTAAAATATAATCTTATCCCCTTTCTGACTCTAACAATCACTAACAGATCTACATAGGATGACACCACTCCCTCAAAATATTTATCTCCACTGATTTACTACTCTAACTCACCTCAAATCATTCTACCCTTATAACAAAATACCCTCTACCCTATTTGTATTTAGGATGTGTGTACCCTCCCTATGCTCATTCCCTTATTGGTTCCTGGTCACCCCCCCAGGTAACCCCGCCAATGCACATACGGTTCACCTCCCGCCACAACGCCTTTCGTTGAGGACTCCTTATCACACCACCCCATTTATAAAATTCCTCCATCATCCAATTACATCACTCCCATTACTTTACATATATGCCCTCTCGCTACTGTGTCCCTACTAATACTCAGTTTCTGTACTACTTTTATTCCCAAGAATCTTATTCTGTTTAACACCCTTTTAAAACTTACCTTTGACCAACTTAACTGCCTTATTGATATAATTATTATCACCCAAACATTTTACATTAATTACTACTTCAGTTTAATTTCATTATTTAATTTAAAACCTTTTAAACACATTTAAAATTTATTGTTCGCACATTAATCGTTTTACTTTATTTACTTGTATGATAAAATTCATACTTACATTACATCACTCATATACTCGAATACAACATGATTACTGTCATAGACACCAAAAAATATAAACATTTATCACTACCAAATCATGTACACAACTCCATGTATCTTCTGAAACATTATAACAATCATATGATTCCACAACTAAATACATTTTACATTTATTCATTCATTATTTATTATCAAGTTCCAATCTCCTAAAATCATTTAAATTCATTATCAAAATCTCTTTATACAGCATTTTAAATTACTCAATTAATACATCTCAAATTATTTAGTTTAATCAATTGTTCAAAACATAAATTATTTTAATTACCTTCTTCCAAAACAATTACTGTTCATTTATTATCACCTTCATAATTATTCTCGTTATTTATTTAGTCTGCCAAAATATTATTATTATTACATCAGGTACATTTTACAACACAACATAATTAATTTCACTATCAATTTATTTACAATTCTTCGTCATATCATTTCTGTTTACCACACCTAATTTCATAAGTTAGCCAGGTCATTACCATAAACTAAAATATTTAAAATGTCCATTGACTGATTTTTTATTTAACCCCCATCATCATATAATAATCTAATCTTATGACTACACCATTCATTTACAATTGAATACATATGGCTATTATAATTATAATAGTCATCATTATTACTTTGTTCCATTATATCAGTACTATTGATAATACAAATATTATTGCATACCATTATTTCAAAATTCCTGTCTACATCGGGTAGGGTAATTTCTCCTTTAGTATTTTCTGTCAAAGTAAGGTAAGTTAATAATTCGTCAACATTATCATCTACTTCTGCTACTACCTCAGTCTCACTACCAGGTAAGTACTCGATATAATTCCCAGTGTAATGATACTTCTCTTTTACCATTTGAAAATACTACACTCATCATAATACTCACCACTGCCAGAATTTTACTTACCGTCATAGTCCCCGTTAAACTTATCTTATTAAACTGCCCAGGTCGCCAACATATTTTTTAGATAAATATGTAAACTTAAACACTCTTGCCCTTATAAAAATCCTGCTATCTGACTAACCTTAAAACTCAGAAAACCCCCTAGAACGTTAGACGAGGTTGTCAGCACAGAATACTAGGAAGTGGTAATGACGAAATAACTAACACATTTTATATGATGACATAAATTGGTTTACTGTTCTTCTTCAACAATTAAGACAAAAAACATAGAAATAAATTTTAAAATAGATCTCTTATATTATATAAAACAGCCCAGCCTGCTCGCACGCACATTCATACCATTATAAAACCCCTTTAAAAAAATGTAATTATTTGTTATGGATTACCGCACCGGCGTCCCTTTTCTTATAGCCACATGCTCTTAAAGTCCGAAAGAGTTTATTTACACTTCCACCTTTCCGTCCACTTCACCGACTTACTCATCTGGTTTTATTCACTTTTATTGTCGGACAATACTTCTACGTAATAACTGTAAATTTAGTTAAGGCCCACGAACCTTAGCGAGCGTCGAGCCGACGCCGCGTCGGTAAGTCGACTGATGTCACATGCGGGCGGATGTCACTGCCTTTCCGGCTACCAAATTTCGTCGCTGTTCATAGCCTTCATGTGTCAAATTGTTACCAGTGGCACCGGGAACACTGTTTATTAATGTGTATCAGACGTCGACGAAATCTCACTGCCTTTCTGCACGTCACACAAATGGGCGTGTTCTTAATTATGTTTCCGCCAGCACCGGAGCACATGTTGGGAAAATATCACCTCCAAGCCATGTTGTTTTACCATCTCGGCGTCGGTTGCGCGCCTGCTGGTGTTTGCGCATGTCACACAGTACTACAGTTCATAGAATTGTATTCCGTTGTTGCATACCTGCCGCATTCCATGGTACAGCTACACCTCACTGTTCCTTTGTTTGAACTACAGTTTATATTACCATGGGACTGATCACGCAGATGAAAACGAATTTACAATTTTTTAATAAAATAAAAACCCCTCCTTTTTAGCCCCGTTACAATACCCCCCCAATGAGAGATCTTCTGCCGAAACAGAAGAAATCTCATTGCTAAACCCCTAAGAGGATCGGAGAGGATATGGTGCCAACCACCCCCACTTATTTCTTACACATCATGGGTAAACTACCCCCCTAGCTCGGAGACTATGGCCGCACCTGAACGAGATTACTGGACTTCTCTATCCGAGATCCCAACACCATAAAATCGAACAGACACGCATCACAGCGCACATAACTTTCTAACATGCCACCCCCCAAAATCCAAACCCTTGGTCTTATACCATGCCAGATCCTCAACCGATATGTTCCCCCTTGTCATGCATACTGGGTCGCCTTCAGCAATACTGGGCGCATACATATACTTATTAATACATCCTAACAAAAAATTTATTTTTACATTCGAAAAGTTCATTTAAATTGAAATCAAATTGTTATATTTCCATTACTTTCTCAAAGAATAAAATTAAAAATCTTTTGCATGAATCCATCAACTCTATTAATTCTCTTCAATATTAATAACAATCCTAACGAAACAAATTGAATACCTTATTATACGTGAATTCACTTACTCTAACATTTGTTTACACATATATTCTAAACAATATAATTCAATAAAACACTAGTAATACACATAAACAATAATACACTTGAAATTCAAACATCACCTATATGGCAGGCATAAAAATCAAAATTTTTTTTCCAAAAAAATTTTAATTTACCAAAATACACTTTTCTCTGTATCAAAAAACAAAATTATTTAATTCAATCAATCGACCAAATTGCACCAATCAATTGCCAGAAACTGGTCTTGTCTATAACATCAACCATCAGCTGATCTCTCTGGGTCAAGTCAACGACCTTGACATACCTATGTTATACAAAGCTACATCATAAAGTACATAAAACATCTTTAAAATTTCTTATCTTCAAACATAATACCACATAATAAAATAAGACATTTAAAATTAACATGGCTACTATTACAATAAACAATAAAATTGACATTTAAATTGACCAAATTTACACATTTTATAGCTTTACATTATTCTCAAATTCTATTAAAATTTGTCACTTGTTTCAATTATTTTTTCATTTTGACTATGCCTTTCTTTCTTTAATATTCGCAATCTCAATTAGTTTGGGTGACTTAATTATTCATAATAACTCACTTTATCAACTTGGCATTTATATATAATCTTACCCCCCTTCTGACTCTAACATCTCTAACAGATTTTAACTAACATGACACCCCTCTGTCAAAACATCTACCAACCATTCTTTACCCCTAACTTACTACTCAAGCTCCATTCGCATCATTCTACCCTTATATAAAAAAATACTCTCTACCCCTTTGTACTCAGGATGTGTTCCCCTCCCAGTGCTCACTCCCTTATGTTGGTTCCTGGACTCCCCCTAGGTAACCCTTTCCGGCGCTAATCGGTCCCTTCCCGCCACAACGCTTTTCGTTGAGGACTCCTTATCACACCACCCCCCCTTACGAAATTCCCCATCAACTATTTACTCTCCCAGTACATCACTTTCATCTACAAAATATCTCCACTTATTTATTAACTCAATATATCAATCATTACTTTACATATTTTCCCCATAGCTACTGTGTCACTATTACTTCTCAAATTCTACATTACTTTTATTCATAACAATCTTACTTTATTCAATTCCCCGTTTAAACTCAACTTGGACTGATCTAAATGTCCTAACAAAATAATAATCACCCAAATTCTAACATTTACCACCTTTTACAAACCATTTAAAATTCTTAACTCCCTCAAATTATTTCCATCATTTAAATAAAAATCTTTAACCCATTGAAAATCTATTATTCAATCATGAATTATATTCAAACAGTTAATTACATTGAAAAGTTTGGAAATTATTTGTAAGTGACGTGCTACATTTATAATTCCAGCAATCAGCTGATTTTCTTGGCAAGGTGAATGACCTTACTACAGATATATTTCAAAATTATATCAAGTTTTACTTTACCTAAATTGCATTATAAAATTTATACTTACAGTATATCACTCATACACTGTCATAAATACACAAATATAAACACCAATAACTCCATGTACCTTCTGAAACATTTTAACAATCATGTTATTACACAGACCAAATACAATTTAACATTTATTTATTTATTAATTATTATCAAATTTAAATCTCATAAAATAATTTAAATTCATTAGAACAATTTCTTTATACAACATTTTAAATAAATCAAAATATTTAATCATCTCAAATTATTTACTTCAATCACTTATTAAAAACGCAACATATTTCAATTACCTTACTTCCACAATTACAATTCATTAATTACCAACTCATTATTTCTTTTGTCTGAGAAACTATTATTATTATTAAAATCAATTTCTACTACATACACATTGTTTACATTACATACTTGTTACAATACACACACAGTTAATTTCACTAAATTATTTACAAATCTTCATCATTAATTTTTCAATTTACCACACTTCATTTCCTAACTCAGCAAGGTCATAACCATAAACTAAAATGTTTAGAATGTCCATACACTGCTTTTTTAATTCAACCTCCATCATCGTGTAATAGTCGTATTTTTTTATAACACTTCTCATTCTTACTCACACTCAATTTATTATTATTATTGCAATAACCCTTATCAACATAATATTTGATACCATTATAACCATAACCTATTGATTCATAAAACCGGTCTACATTTGTGATTTCCATTCTGTCTCCGTAAGTATTCTTATTCACTATAAAGTCAGTTATTTTATCATCATCATCAAAATAATTACCCATCTCCATTTTACCAGGTAAGCCACTTTTTTCATCTCTCTCAATATCTAACACCTGCACCAACCTTTCATAACCTCTATTTATTTCAAAAATCTCGTATCTCTCTCTTTCTCTCATCACAACCCCATATCACATTTTCTCTCTCACTCCATACAAAGGGCACCACTAAATACTTATTACCTCTACTACCAGGTAAACCACAAAAAATACAGGGACCATCTGAAGACACCTTGTTTTCCATACAACTACAGGAGGAAACTCTGTCCTCATTGACAACCTGTGAAACCTCTGTTTCAACGTAAACTTGGGGAACATTTGCCCTTTGCCCATTTAACCTCTCTACACACACTCTTATAACCTCATCAACACTTTCTCTGCTCACAACCTTACACTCTAACACCACGTTTTTAATTTCACCACTGTTACTTACCGTATCATTCTTAGATACCCCATTTTCAGCTATATAATCATTATTCTTATTTAACATTATTTCACCATTATAATTACTTATATTAACACCACCACTTACCTTGTCTACTATTCCTTCGTTATTTTTGGTTATATTAGTACCACCACAAACACTTACCTGTTTTAATTCAGCTTCTGAGTTCTCCTTTAATCGGTCTGTCTTTAGTTCCCGCAACCATTCATCCCACTTTTTGTCACTTTCGTCAAACCGTTTATTAATAAGGTTAAATATGTCATTTAATGTATACTCTTTTTCTTCCACCCCTACACTGTCGTCATTTTCCTTAGTCCTATTTACTGTCTTATTTTCTACCACTATCGCTTCAACTATCTTACCGTTACTATTTGTCATCTTGCTACCAATATCATGACTGTGTTTTTTAATTTCAGCAAATATTCCCTCTTCTTGTTCTTCCATTTGTCTAAAATTATCATCTAACTTACCCCACTCCTCGTCTGTCATTTCATCTACCACCCCTCTAAATTCGCTTTCCCACTCCTCCCACGCGAAACCAATATCATTCTCTCGTACTACGCCCATATTCAAAATTTATTTATACAACACCCTTTATATAAAAAAACCACTATTATTATAAAACCAAAACACCTAACAACTGTAAACCATAATAACCCAAACATAACCTATTCACACATACGTAATTATATACGATAACTTTTACATACATACGCCATTACCAATTCCTATTTTCTGTGCTTTGAAACAGGTCTAGTTCCTGTAATATTTATACAAACATCCTGGCAGGGTCGTTGCTGTAATGATACTTCTCTTTTACCATTTTAAAATACTACACTCATCATAATACTCACCGCTGCCAGAATTTTACTTACCGTCATAGGCCCCGTTAAACTTACCTTATTAAACTGCCCAGGTCGCCAACATATTTTTTAGATAAATATGTAAACTTAAACACTCTTGCCCTTATAAAAATCCCGCTATCTGACTAACCTTAAAACTCAGAAAACCCCCTAGAACGTTAGACGAGGTTGTCAGCACAGAATACTAGGAAGTGGTAATGACGAAATAACTAACACATTTTATATGATGACATAAATAGGTTTACTGTTCATCTTAAACAATTAAGACAAAAAAAACATAGAAATAAATTTTAAAATAGATCTCTTATATTATATAAAACAGCCCAGCCTGCTCGCACGCACATTCATACCATTATAAAACCCCTTTAAAAAAATGTAATTATTTGTTATGGATTACCGCACCGGCGTCCATTTTCTTATAGCCACATGCTCTTAAAGTCCGAAAGAGTTTATTTACACTTCCACCTTTCCGTCCACTTCACCGACTCACTCATCTGGTTTTATTCACTTTTATTGTCGGACAACACTTCTACGTAATAACTGTAAATTTAGTTGGGGCCCACGAACCTTAGCGAGCGTCGAGCCGACGCCGCATTGGTAAGTCGACTGATGTCACATGCGGGCGGATGTCACTGCCTTTCCGGCTACCAAATTTCGTCGCTGTTCATAGCCTTCATGTGTCAAATTGTTACCAGTGGCACCGGGAACACTGTTTATTAATGTGTATCAGACGTCGACGAAATCTCACTGCCTTTCTGCACGTCACACAAATGGGCGTGTTCTTAATTATGTTTCCGCCAGCACCGGAGCACATGTTGGGAAAATATCACCTCCAAGCCATGTTGTTTTACCATCTCGGCGTCGGTTGCGCGCCTGCTGGTGTTTGCGCGCGTCACACAGTACTACAGTTCTTAGAATTGTATTGTGTTGTTGCATACCTGCCGCATTCCATCGTACAGCTACACCTCACTGTTCCTTTGTTTGAACTACAATTTGTATTACCATGGGACTGATCACGCAGATGAAAACGAATTTACAATTTTTTAATTAAATAAAAACCCCTCCTTTTTAGCCCCGTTACACCAGCTCTCTCTACATCTAACCTTTCTACAAATTCTTCATAATTTCTATTCACCTTAAATAATTTTATCTCTCTATCTACACACAACTCTCTCTAAATATCTCCCCATAACACCATATCACACTTTCTCTACCATCCCATACAGAGGGCACTAACTCATAAAAATTCAGGGAACAACTCAAAGATCTCATGTCTTCTAATAATAAGGGACTCTTGCCCTTCAACAACAACATTTGTAAAGACCTTGGTTTACAATAAACCTGGGGAAAATTTACCCTCTGCAACCCCTCTACCTCTATACTAGATCTCCACTTTCTCTCTGACTCATCAACACACACTAACATTCCATTATTATATCTTACTCTCTCTAAAATTTCATCAGTACTATCATATTCACAACCCTACTCTCTAACACCACATGTTTAATTAGATCATCGTAATTCTCACCCCTACTTACCTTCTTATATGTCATCTGACCGTCTTTATTTACGTTTAATTTATCTGTTTCTCCACTAATCTTTACCCCCACTATACTCTCAGAATTGTAATTAACCTCATTATCATCACTATTCAATACTTTATTATCTAACACTACCTCTTCCACTATTTTGTCATTATTAATATTTGTCATGACTATAACATTGTCACCTAACTTCTTATTCATTATCTGATTTAATTTACCTTCTAAATTTTTATTCATTTCGTCAACCATCTTCTCACAGTTAGTATTTATAGATTTTATTACCTGTTCTTTAATATTATTAAAACGTGTATTAATTTCATCTACTTGCTTACTAAAATTAAAATTCTGTTGTTTAATTTCATCTCTAATTTCATCAAATTTACTATTTTGTTCATTCAATCTATCTTTGAAACTACTTTTCATTTCTTTAATTTCATTATTTTGAATGTCAACTTTAATATCATTAACATCGAAACGTTTATTGATAAGATTAAATAAGTCATTTATTGACAACTCTTTTTCTTTAGTTATTATAGGGGTAGATTCTGCTTTTGCTTTACTCGTTATTACAGATTCATCTATCAGGCTTGGAGTTGTCTCCTAGAGAGTATTTTTTTTATATAAGGGTAGAATGATGCGAATGGAGCTTGAGTAATAAGTTAGGGGTAAAGAATGGTTGGTAGATGTTTTGACAGAGGGGTGTCATGTTAGTTAAAATCTGTTAGAGATGTTAGAGTCAGAAGGGGGGTAAGATTATATATAAATGCCAAGTTGATAAAGTGAGTTATTATGAATAATTAAGTCACCCAAACTAATTGGGATTGCGAATATTAAAGAAAGAAAGGCATAGTCAAAATGAAAAAATAATTGAAACAAGTGACAAATTTTAATAGAATTTGAGAATAATGTAAAGCTATAAAATGTGTAAATTTGGTCAATTTAAATGTCAATTTTATTGTTTATTGTAATAGTAGCCATGTTAATTTTAAATGTCTTATTTTATTATGTGGTATTATGTTTGAAGATAAGAAATTTTAAAGATGTTTTATGTACTTTATGATGTAGCTTTGTATAACATAGGTATGTCAAGGTCGTTGACTTGACCCAGAGAGGTCAGCTGATGGTTGATGTTATAGACAAGACCAGTTTCTGGCAATTGATTGGTGCAATTTGGTCGATTAATTGAATTAAATAATTTTGTTTTTTGATACAGAGAAAAGTGTATTTTGGTAAATTAAAATTTTTTTGGAAAAAAAAATTTTGATTTTTATGCCTGCCATATAGGTGATGTTTGAATTTCAAGTGTATTATTGTTTATGTGTATTACTAGTGTTTTATTGAATTATATTGTTTAGAATATGTGTGTAAACAAATGTTAGAGTAAGTGAATTCATGTTTAATAAGGTAATTCAATTTGTTTCGTTAGGATTGTTATTAATATTGAAGAGAATTAATAGAGATGATGGATTCATGCAAAAGATTTTTAATTTTATTCTTTGAGAAAGTAATGGATATATAACAATTTGATTTCAATTTAAATGAACTTTTCGAATGTAAAAATAAATTTTTTGTTAGGATGTATTAATATGTATGCGCCCAGTATTGCTGAAGGCGACCCAGTATGCATGACAAGGGGGAACATATCAGTTGAGGATCTGGCATGGTATAAGACCAAGGGTTTGGATTTGGGGGGGTGGCATGTTAGAAAGTTATGTGCGCTGTGTTGCGTGTCTGTTCGATTTTATGATGTTGGGATCTCGGATAGAGAAGTCCAGTAATCTCGTTCAGGTGCGGCCATAGTCTCCGAGCTAGGGGGGTAGTTTACCCATGATGTGTAAGAAATAAATGGGGGGTGGTTGGCACCATATCCTTCACCGATCCTCTTAGGGGTTTAGCAATGAGATTTCTTCTGTTTCGGCAGAAGATCTCTCATTGGGGGGGTATTGTAACGGGGCTAAAAAGGAGGGATTTTTATTTTATTAAAAATAGTAAATTCGTTTTCATCTGCGTGATCAGTCCCATGGTAATATAAATTGTAGTTCAAACAAAGATACAGTGAGGTGTAGCTGTACGATGGAATGCGGCAGGTATGCAACAACGGAATACAATTCTATGAACTGTAGTACTGTGTGACGCGCGCAAACACCAGCAGGCGCGCAAACCGACACCGAGATGGTAAAACAACATGGCTTGGAGGTGATATTTCCCAACATGTGCTCCGGTGCTGGCGGAAACATAATTAAGAACACGCCATTTGTGTGACGTGCAGAAAGGCAGTGAGATTTCGTCGACGCCTGATACACATTAATAAACAGTGTTCCCGGTGCCACTGGTAACAATTTGACACATGAAGGCTATGAACAGCGACGAAATTTGGTAGCCGGAAAGGCAGTGACATCCGCCCGCATGTGACATCAGTCGACTTACCGACGCGGCGTCGGCTCGACGCTCGCTAAGGTTCGTGGGCCTTAACTAAATTTACAGTTATTACGTAGAAGTGTTGTCCGACAATAAAAGTGAATAAAACCAGATGAGTGAGTCGGTGAAGTGTAAATAAACTCTTTCGGACTTTAAGAGCATGTGGCTATAAGAAAAGGGACGCCGGTGGGGTAATCCATAACAAATAATTACAATTTTTTAAAGGGGTTTTATAATGGTATGAATGTGCGTGCGAGCAGGCTGGGCTGTTTTATATAATATAAGAGATCTATTTTAAAATTTATTTCTATGTTTTTTGTCTTAATTGTTGAAGAAGAACAGTAAACCTATTTATGTCATCATATAAAATGTGTTAGTTTAGTTATTTCGTCATTACCACTTCCTAGTATTCTGTGCTGACAACCTCGTCTAACGTTCTAGGGAGTTTTCTGAGTTTTAAGGTTAGTCAGATAGCGGGATTTTTATAAGGGCAAGAGTGTTTAAGTTTACATATTTATCTAAAAAATATGTTGGCGACCTGTGCAGTTTAATAAGGTAAGTTTAACGGGGACTATGACGGTAAGTAAAATTCT
The DNA here is from genome assembly GCA_034769895.1 of Magicicada septendecula. NCBI lineage: Eukaryota > Metazoa > Arthropoda > Insecta > Hemiptera > Cicadidae > Magicicada > Magicicada septendecula. Next base: position 810,513,769 of record CM068368.1, read on the forward strand.
GGCACGTATGCGCGTAGCAGTACGTGACAAACATTCAGTTTATAAACAAGTATCGCAATCTCCAGCTACACTCCGCTCAAAAAGTTACGTCACGGTTCATTGTTTGAATGGAACCTTTTTACATGGTACTTACAATGATGATATTGAATAATTTAATAAAAATAAAAACCCCCTTTTTTGACACATTACACAAAGTACTGGTTTCTTGTCTAATTTGTTAATATACAAATACCTCTGTTCTACATTTATCACTCTTAAATGGAATGCAACATAATAAACATTTCCCATTGCTACATTAAAACAAATATTCCCCTTTGAGTGTACCTAATTACCTCAACTTAGTTTAAGTACATTAATAACTAAGATTTAAACATTTTACCTTGATTTCAAATAAACCTGTAGCTTGACTGTAGAAAATACAATGTCTACATAGCAATATAAACTTAGTATCTGCTTACATCGAATACATAAAAAATCCCATACAAGTTATATATATTGGTAATTTTCTCCCCTAACAAAACACTGTTCCCCGCCAAAAGTACAAGTTGATTACATAAAATGCAAATAAATCATAACAACCGTACTACAAAATACAAGTTACACACACAAGAATACTTCATTATTAATTCACAACGCAGTTTTTTTTTTTTTAACCCCCAATCCTTAGCCCCTGATACCTGTTACAATTTGCTATGTTCTGCACTAGGCGTCTTGGCCATCGCCGGCCTCATCCTAGCCGTAAACCACATCTCCCTCGTGGCCTGTGTAACTTGGTCACCCCCCCCCCCCGTCCACACTCACTATGTGACCCCCCCTGGACTGTAGCGTCCAGTTGCTTCCACAAGGACTAATGAGGAAGGGGTGGACATTTTTTTCTTTTATTCCACCCATCCTTGCTTCAGCGTTACAACAAAATTCGGTATTACATACCTACTAATAATGATTAATACACCCTAATGGACTACCACCCCTATATGGGTGAAATAGCCCTGTTCCAAAAATTGGTAGATTCCCCTAAAAATAGCCCCCCAACTAAATTTAATAAACCACCAGGTTAACAAAACAAAACAAACCATAAGCCGGTTATAACAATTAAAATTTATGATTTGCTATAATTAACTACTTTCTTCACGGTCATGATCCGGTGAGGTCATGACCGCACTTAAACGGGGAATCTACAGTTAAACATATAACATAGGTTTATTATTTATACCAGGTTACATCATCGGTTGTATACACAACTTGTTTTACAAATACTACCTCAGCATCAAGATAAACATTTCCTTCTGGAATTCCAATAGAGTTTACAAATCTGACCACTTTAGCTTCAATTTTCAATCTGAACAAATACTTTAACCGTTTCGTTTTAATCAGTTACTATTTATGTTACAATTCAAATCAAAATAAATTTAAATTTATTACTGACATTCACATTTTAAATTAATTTAATTCCTACTCAAATTTAATTTCATTACCTCATTGTTCAAAACAGTTTCAGTTACTTTAATTACATTATTCAAAACAAATCAACTCCATTTAATTGCATCTTGTATTTATTTTATTTCTTAATAAAATTCATCTATGGCAATTATTCATCAACATAAAATATTATTATTATCACCTCCATCATAACTGTAAACATTAGTCACACAAAACAATATACCTGTTAACAGCATATCAGCTGATGCACTACCAGAATATCAACATCACCTTAACACAATACCCTGAACACAAATAAATACAGTACAAGTTTATTTACAAATTTTTGTCCATCATTTTATTATTTACCACACATCATTACCTAAATCAGCCAAGTAATTATACCATTAACTCAAATGATTAAATGTTCATTCACTATTTATCTAACCACCATCATCGAAAATTAGTCTGATGCCTGCATTACACATTTCCTTTTTGTTTAAATTCATTACATTACTATCGTTAATATAATAACCACATAAATTTGTTTTTTCCATTATACCATTATAATAATTCCCAGGGCTATCCCCTATTATTATTTTATCATAAGCCATGTCTACATCACTATTTTTGGTTAAGTCTCTGTCAGTATTATCTGTCACACTTGAATAGTTTATATTTTCATTACTATAGTCATCAACTATTACTAGTATGCTACCTCTCCCAACAGGTAGGTGTTTATTATTATCAACCTCAATGTAATCATCATTTGCTACTACACAAGGTAAGTCTCTATTATTTATAATAATTCTCTCATTATTTAACTTCTCAGCTAACCCTTTATAACCTCTATTCAACTTAAATCTCTCTCTCTCTCTCTCTCTCTCATCAGTCATTTTTTCCATATACCTCCTGAACCCATCACAGAATTTCTCCCATGTGTCTATTAAGGTTTCTCGTGCCTCTGCCATGTTAACCTAATTTTTTATAATAATAGGCCTACCCTGTATATAATACAATAATTATACATACCCAATCAAAATACTCCACACATAAACTCGTTATCCAAATGTAAAAGGAAACACAATAATTTCACAAGCACGTTACGCTACCAAAACATAACCTAGTTTACACAACGGAATTATATACGATCATTATTCACACATACGCTGTTACCCAAATCCAATTTTCTGTGTCTCAAAACAGGTCTAATTCGTATAATCTATATACAAATATCCTGGCAGGGTCACCACTTGTAACGGTATACACCTTTTACCTTAATAAAATAATACAATAATAATAATAAAACTCACTGCTGCCAGAATATTACTTACCGTTATAATACTTTGAACTTACCTTTTAAACTGCCCAGGTTGCCAACATATTTTATAGATGAATATGTAAACTTAAACACTCTTGCCCTTATAAAAAATTAAAATAATCCCGCTATCTGACTTCCCCTTACTTCAGAAAATTCCCTGGAACGTTAGACGAGGTTTTCAGCACAGAATAGGAAATGGTTATGGCTTAATAACTTACAACTAACACATGTTTAAGTAAAATCGAATATAATTTTATTGATTCAAAAATTATGGTCTCTGTCTCGTTATTTCTTTTTATATTTTTTTAAATGTTACTTCTCTACTCTTACTAACCTCTATTGTATAAAAATGTTCCTATGTTAATCTATACTTACAACCAGTACTCTCGTTAACTTTTCTCTTTCTCCCCATTTTACTTCACACACTCTCCTTATTTTTACACTTTTTATTTACCACCTTTTGTCGTGCTCTTTTAACACTTATTATTCACTGATACACTTCTGGCCAACATAAAAGATAGTTTACATTAACTACGTCGTGATACCTGACAATGCGAGGTTCCCGGTGTTGCACACTATATTGTTTAACTGCTTTTTACGTGAATATTCAAACTTACTCTCTTCAAAACCTTTTTTACACAAACTGTTTGTTGTTACATTATTGAACTCCACTCTTTGGTAGACCTACTTAGACATTTCGGTCTACCAAAACTTTCCCGAGGTGGACGTTACGTTTACTCTGGTTAACAACTGCTATTCAACTGTGTCAAGGTGTTGTGTTGTTCCGTCTGCACGCCAACGTAGGTGTTTTAAAGGCCTTCTCTGATTGGCCGGTTTAAACTGGGCCAACCACTCCTGCAGCTGTTGCCTCCTGATGAAACTGGCTTGTGGTAATTACGTTTTACTGTAATTCACAGGCAGCATGAGTTGCAGACTGACATAAACTTATGTCGGGCCAGGCTGTCTAGACATAAACAGTCTGATGTTTCATAATAAACTTACATGTCTCTTGGTTAAACAGAGGTTCCCCAAAGGTTGTACAATAGTTGAATTAATATTTCTTAAAATTCTTTATGCCCCTAATCTGTCCCGTTACAGTGTGTGTGTGTGTGTGTGTGTGTGTGTGTGTGTGTGTGTGTGTGTGTGTGTGTGTGTGTGTGTGTGTGTGTGTGCATTGGGGGCACGCAGATTCAAGATTCATATTTTGTTTTACATAATTATGTCTTCTATTATAACTGGATGCTGTCTGAGATTAGGAAGAAAAGCTTGTTAAAGGGAATGAATGTTAAGGAGACATTACAAAACATAATTTTTCTGGTTATAAAGTAATTCCATCTATGTCAAGGTGATTTCTGCATCATTAAAAAATGAATGAAGAAAGCATATGTCAATTTAGCATACAACGGAAGATGCTAAACATAACTTAAAGTATATGTTTACCATTGTTGTTGGCTTATTCTGGTGTCCAAGTAACTTGTGTGAAGAGCTAAACTAACCTTTTCAATCTATCTTGTGACTTCTTGATTTACAATTGATGCCAGTTTGTATGGTGCTGACATGGCAACAATTATTTTATTCATTTTGTTTTTTTAATCTTGGACCTGCAGTACTATCTGGACTAAGGAACCCATCAGGGCAAAGGGCGCTTGAATATCTCAGTCTATAATCAGCTTTGATGAACAATAATAGGCTTTCTTTAAACCCTCAGCTTTGCCTTTAGCAGCTATTTATTTATTTTTTTAATATTCTGAGAGTTCTTAGAAGATTGCTAAGATTAGTTCTAGTTTAGTTTAATAAAAATCATCATCGATACAAATTAAAAAGACAGACTACTAATTCCGCATACCATATGCAGTGAATACTACTTACTGAATACAGTAGACTCTCGACTATCCGGCCTCCATACTATCCAGCCTATTTTTGAACCTACGTGCCGTGTAGGTCACAAACACAAGTTGCGACATGAAAAGGGCAGATTTCCTCCCGCTCTGCTATCTGCTCTTTGTTTCGTCAGTTGTGTATTGGATGTCAACAACCGGCAACCACAAGCTTAGGTTGATTTTAATAGCAAAATCAAAGAAATAGAGCTTTTAAAAAACTGGAAAATCAGGAATCACTACCCCTATATTACACACATCAAAAGAAAGCATGGATGAATTCAGAAATCTTTAAAACCTGGTTCCAAAATGAGTTTGTACCGACTGGAGAAAAGCTGTGCTAATTCGTGACAACGCGCCTTCGCATCCGGCCACTGATGAACTCACAGATGGAGACATCAAAGCTTTATTTTTACCAATCAATGTGACGGCTGTTTGTCTGCCGATGGACCAGGGCGTCCTTGAAATGCTAAAGAAAAACTATCGCCAGTGTCTTCTCAGTTGGTTGATATCAGCGATTGATAATAATGAAGACTACTTAACCACTCTGAAAAAGATTGACATGCTAGATGTTAAAAGGTGGTTGGCCGAATCATGGGAAGAGATTTCAAACATATCACTTGTAAGGTCTTGGAAAATTCTTTTGGGCCATGAAGGTGGACATTCCAACCTTGAACCCATGTGTAAAACCAAAGTGGAAGATGAAAACTATAAACTTGTTTCGTTGCTGGAAAATGTACCAGGCTGTGACAATGTCAATGCAGAGGGCATTAGAGAATGGATGGTAAACGACGAAGTTGATGAAATAACTGACAACGATATTGTGGGAATGGTGACAAAGGGAGAAGAAATAGAAGAAGAGGAGGAGGAGGCATCTTTAGATGACAGGAAAAATCTCATCCCAGATTCGGAAGGGTTCAAGACGATTGAGGCCAGCACTGCAGTACATTAGTCAGCAGGAGGAAGCGACGCCAGCTGATATCATCTGGTTGTGTAAGTAGAGGGACATTGTGTCGCAGAAGAGGGCTAAAAGGGAGAAGCAGTTATCTATCAAGGAATTTTTCAAAAAGTAAGTTTTGACTCTTTTATCTTAGGCCTACCTTTTCACATTTTGTAATCATTTATCAATGAACAGTAAAATAAGTTTAAATCATTTATTTAAGAATTAGGCATACGTTTTTAATGCTTTGTTTATTTTAAAATTGTACGTATTCATACTGTACAGTGTACATCATTTTATGTTTCCTGCAATTAAGTTAGACATTATAAAATTTATCTTAAAATGCGTATACAATATTTTTATTCTTGGACTTCCTTTTCGTGTAATAAATTTTTAAAACGTACTGTACAGTACATAACGAACATTTATAAAGTAGTGGCCTCTACTAATAGGTCAGAAAATATGAATAAGAGCGGGTTTTGTTATGAAAAGTGTGTTGTTAATGGTGTGGGTAGGACAGGAAGTGAGTAATTATAGAACTCCAGCCTATCCGGCTTTTTTGTTATCCGGCCTACCCTTCCGCCACATTAGGCCGGATAGTCGGGAGTCTACTGTTCTGGTACTGCTCTATGTATAACTTCTAACAGTTATAAATACAGTAAACCCTCGATTTAACGGACTAATTGGGGCTGAGGGGTGTCCGTAAAATTGAAAGTCCGTTAAATTGCAAATTTTGTTTTTTGATGATATATGTAAATCAAATAGGCCTATAACACTTGAAATTTTAATACTATTAATATCATGCAAATACCGTATTGTTCCGAATACAAGCCACATTTTTTCTCCAAAGAACATGGGTCGCTAATTTGGCCTGTGGCTTGGATTCGCGCGCTAACGAAATTCGAAGCTATACCTGACTTCTGGCGGGATGAACGCTTTTGGTATCTATGAGTTGTTTACTGCCTAAGCAACAGCAGTTTGCCAGGCTGTAGTTAACTCTGGCGTTATGATTTATGACTACAACCGAATGTTTTAACAGCAAACTGAAGAAAGAGTAGGAAGATAAAGTATAAGTGCGTGCGCACGCGCGCGTGCTCGCACCCTACTGTAGGCAGCAAGACAAAGGATAAGTAGAGGGGATGTGAGTAACATGTTTCTAAATAACAGGTAAACTGCCAGTGTGGTTTTCTATTGTAACAGCGACAACATCGCTTATCTGTACTTTGTTTTCATTCGGCATTTTTGTAGTGCGTTTGTGGTATGAGTGATATTGTGGAGACTAAAGGCACGCAGCCAAATCAAATTAAACATAACCCGTACGATGCGAATTATAAATTAATTGTGATACAAAATGTAGAAAAAACATGCAATCGCGAAGCCGCAAGGAAATTCGATATTGATGAATCCTGTATTCGACGATGGAGAAAACAGAAAGAACGACTTTTAAATGCAAATACTGCGTGACGAGCATTCGCGAGACCTCAAGTTGGGCGTTTTGTAGCAGTAGAGTCCAGCGTCTGTGAATACGTACGGCTTTTAAGAAGGCAAGGACTCCCTGTCACTAGACATGTTTTAAAATTAAAAGCTTTAGAAATCGCAGAAGAATTAAAAGTCTCCGGTTTCAAACCCAGCTTCGGGTTTATAAGACGAATAATGGGGCAAAATGGATTTGCGCTTAAATGACGTACATCACTCACGCTAAAACTACCGAGTGACTACGAAGAAAAACTCCTACAGTATCAGTGGTTTGTCATTCATTTACACAAGAAGCATAATTATTCACTTGAACACATGGGAAATGCCGATGAAACAGCCGTATTTTTTATTTACGTATATTTACGGTGGACCAAAAGGGAACCAAATCTGTAACAGTAAAGATTACGGGAAATGAAAAATTACGTGCCACTGTAATGCTTGCTGTATTAGCCGATGGATTTCACAGTGAAATAAGATATATATCAGTGTATATTTTCAGTGTTAGTCATCGTGATGTCTTCCACTGAACGTTGTTACAACACAAATAAGCCACCCCAATACCAGGGATAAAAAAGCAGATTCTAAATATAAAATAATACTTCATATTAAATAAAATGCTTAATTTAAATAAAATATAAAGACAATGACTCGACTAATGATGACATGACCCAACCCAAGTGATTGATCCAACAAAAGGAAATAAAAGAAGAAGGGAACCACGAAAAACAAACGAGAATAAAACCAAAGAAGAGAAGAAAGTGATTAACCAAACCAAAAGAAGAAGGGAAGAGACCAAAACCAAACAAAAATGAAACAAGTTCATGGAATTAAATGACTCAATGTAACACGTTAAAATGAACCCAAAGGAGAAGGTGGAAAAACCAAGGTATTAACCAAATACAATGAAAATGAAGAAGGAGGGAAATAGATAAAAATGAAAACCAATAATGATACACAAACAAGTAATAAAGAATATGAGCAGGAGAAATAATGCACTCAAAAGTAATATTGAAACCAAGACCAATAATTAACCTATGAGAAAGGAAAAAGTAAAGGTCATTATCCATTAATGGACAATAATAATCTAGGGAAGAAACCCTATTAAACTATGTTAAAGATAAATATAAAAAAAAGCAAACTAACCCACAATTTAGAGTTAGATGTAATAATAGAAATGTAAGGACATAAAATTGTTAATAGTATTAAGGAAATATTATAATGAAAGAGATAGTACGGTAGTGAGATAGTAATTAGAGGGATTACCCATTCAGAAACACTTAAAAAACAAAAACATTTGTGAAGTGCAAAATGAAAGTGTAAAAACCCCAAAGTGTAGTAGTAAAGAAGGTACACTAATTAAATTATAATTAACTATAAATAATTTAAAAGTGAAGGTGATGATTGAATGAAAATAGTGTAAGATATAGAATGGAAATATAGTGAAAAATAGTGAATGATAAAATCATTAACAATTAATAAATCCTAATGAAACACTAAATAATTAAAGGTGAAAAATATTAGTAATTAAGAATAGCAGTATAAACTGATAAGACAGTAAGTAGTTAAGAAAGAATGTTGTTATATAATTTAAGTAAGTGCAATTATAATTGAAGGGAAGAAGACCAGATAGTGTTAACATGGAGGGAAGGAAAAGATTGTTTAAAAAGTTAAGGAGTTAGGAACAAATCAAAAAACACCCATGTTATAAGGGATCGTTATAAGTTCATAAAAGTGATGTTGTTTATCACACCAAAAAATAATATAAAATAAGATAAATGGTAAACAAAGATTAGCAAATAATAGTTAAATAATTATTCAATCAAGTGTATGAATTGGATATGGCTGTGAGAATTATACAGACCATAGGCCTAATTATTATATGTAATAAGATAAAAAAGTAGTAAATAATAGCCACATTGTTATTATTGGCAAAGGAAATAAGTAAAAACGTTAAGAAATGTATGACTAGAAAACGTGGAAACCAAATAGTAAACCATTATGTACAAAATAATAGTGACAAGATAATAACACATAAACAGACCCAAAACACAGCACAACCAATTATAATAACAAAATAAAGCCCATTAGGCTGAAATGAAATGTAATTTAAATGAAATAAGTCAAATACCATAATGGCTACTTAGGCCTATGAAAATGCCTAACTGTCAGAAACAAACAACTACAAATTATAACAAATTAACAAAGAAATTAGCAAATCCGAGGTGAAGGATTCACCAAGAATAAATTGTAAATCATTTGTAAAACAAAATATTATAATAAGCATATGAATACAAAAAGAAATGTAATTAACAAGTATTAACGTAATTGTAAAAACATGAAATCTAAAATAACCCAAACTTGTGGGGTATCAAAATAATCTATGAAAGGAACTACATACTATAGTAACAATATTTAATAACCAGGAAGGAAGATAGAGGAATAACAGCAGTCAGAACATATACTAGGAGTTTGAAAAGAATTCAAATTTTGATAACAATGGGTGTATATCAAAATCAGCCAATCAGAATTATTCAGTTACCATAGAAACGGACGTTGGTGGCGAAAATTACCGTTGAATACCGTTACTCGTAAAGCGTCAGTCTAACAGTACAGAAGCCAAAGTTTGGAAGACCAATTTTCCAATAAAATAATATGAAACAGTAAACGAAGTTCATAACCATGACTGTATAAGAAGCAGACGACCTATTAGAGCAGTCCATTGAAGATCCAGGATAATAAAACTGAAAATTAACAGAAAATTATGACCAGACATTATAAGAAAAGGACGCCAGACCTGTTGAAGTCCAAAAATTAAAGAAAAAAGAAATTATTGCAGCCCAATCATATCCCGATCCAATGAACGAAAACACCAAGTCATGCTGATGTGTTAAGTACTATTGAATTACCTATTTCCAAAAACCTAATCACTCTAAATTTTACTAAAAGTAAACTGATCTCACTATAAACCGAATATTTCTCTTTCAAAGATTATTTAAGTAAAATAAACACACTGAAAATTTGTTAACATAAAATCTAACCTACTGTTTAAACATGAACTTTCGGAACACAATTAACAACACTACAGAACAGATTGTAACATCACACCGTATAATTTATGTACATTTAGAATAAGGTAAAATACTTTTATTGTAATCATAGGAATTCTTTATCTCATAATCAAAAGAATCCACTATTTTGGAACAAAATTAATTGTAATAACAAAACGTTCCGCTGCCATGCTGATGCGAGCACATCGTTCCTTAATCGATTTTCGTCAGCCTTGAGGAGAAGTGTTTCATGTAAAAAGTCGGTGCAAATTTATTATAATCTAATTGTCAAATTGAACATTTTAATATCACCCATTAAAAATAACTATTACAGGGAGTAACCGTTGTTATTATTTCATAGGGAGTGCATTATATTACTTGTGTTTATTTACGAAGACTAGGTTTGATGAGCAGCGCTCAAGTCACCATTTGCACAGCTGTATATACGATCCAGAAGGCGGCACGAGCGGGAATCATTTGACTGTCACCGCTGAAAACACTTTATTCAGTAATTTTAATTGTTTTAATAAACAATTTGGCACCACCCGGGATTAACACACCCCTAGAATTATAAACAGGTAAGGTTACTGCCGTGTTATACTGGTGATTACCGCAACGCTACGGACATCGTTAGCGCAAACTTGATGTAACGACCCCAGTGCGAGACGAACGCACTAACACTTTATACACATACAAAACTGGTTCACATTTTACAGACACGACCAGAACTAATCGTTACAACGTGTGCGACGCCTGTGTCAACGACAACGCAAAGACAGGGATCGTGAAGAATTAAATGAATTCTTGATGAATACTCTGTTCTCATCAAATACAATTGAAGATGAGAAAATTTGCGTGTTTCAAAACAAGAAACAAGAAGAAAAGAAACGAAAGAATGCTGCGATAGCCAAGCAATATCGCCAGAACAGGAGTCTGCAGTTTATGCACATTATACGTTTCAAAAGCCTAAAAACATTATCATGCCTTTTTTTTTCCAAATTCTGTCCGTTAAATCCGAAGTCCGTTAAACCGAGGTCCATTAAATCAAGGGTTTACTGTACCAAGAACTGATCTGTAACCACATGTTTAATACATTTGTTTTTATAACAGGTAGTAAAATGTTAATACTAACTTATATTCTTGTGTTCAAGGTCTGATATTGTTCCGTTTTGTTTGTTTTTTTGTGTATTACTATTAAATGTAATAAAGTGGTACAAGTATTATAGAAAAAAATTAATGAGTACTCACTAATAATTGTGAATTTAATGTACTTTGTTTAGGGTAGAGAGTGTCGTGATGAAGCAGTGTTGCAACTGAAGAAACATCTCCGGGAATCTTACATTCCTCGTAGACGTAGATTAATGGTACTATTCCCTGAAGGAGGTTTTCTTAGAAAACGCAGAGAAGCTAGCCAGAGGTTCTGTCTTAATTTATTTTAAATGTTTATTTTAAAATAGTAAAAAAATATATGTAATGGACTGAATTATTTGGTGGCATAACAATAATTAAGCTTCATTTTTTAATAAGAATTTCAGTGTGGCTGCTTTTGTTGCAGAGAATGCATTGACACAGTGTAACTGTAAAGAAGAGCTTCATTCTTTCATTCGTCATTCTGTGACACTATGGCCTCTTGCCTGTCTTGTGCCAGTTGTCTCCATCTTCTAACTCGCATTTGTCTGAGATTATTCTACACCTTATCCATCCTATTTATAGCCTTTCTCTTACACGTCTCCCACCAGGCTGCTCAGCAAAAACCTTTTTCGGGACTCTTCCATCCTCCAGCCTCTGATCATGCCCAAAATAGTAAATAAGGGTTTACTATTTATAATTTCAGTTTGTTTTCTTATGCGAAATATAAAAGAAAATAATTGTGTAATACAGAGTCAACAGCCCATTTATTGTCACTTTAAGGGCATTGTTCCATTTGCAGCAGGATATAAACTATCATACTCGTTTGACGTTTATAGGTAATTTAATAAATTGTATTTAAAATTTGAGGTTAACCTAAATTGTATAGGTAATTTAATTTTTCAGAAACAGGAAGCTTTGCTGAACATGTTAATATTGTAACGTTAATCCTGTTACGGGGTGTTTAATAATTAGTGTTTCTGTAATTCGTTCTATTACTCGTATAGTAAATGTGTGCGTGACGAGCGTTTTTTAATTCGCTCGTTGCGTTCGTGGTATAGTATGGGTGTATAATTGATGTTATTAATCAGTTCAGTTACTTCTGTCAATGTTATTTGCGTGTAGCGAGTCGAGTTCGACCTTTTCTTACCATTTACGGGCAAACCGTATCTCTCGGCGTTTGGTTTGAATATTGCCGCCTCGCCACCTGATTGGCGCACGCCGCCTTGCAGTGTCGACTTCGCTAACTGTGATGTTTTGTTGTTTTCACTTTAATAATTTTCTATGTATTAGCTTATTTTGTACGAATCAAACATACAGCGTTGCAGAACAATAATATTTATTAACCCTTTAATAATTTTCAGTTATTTAGTAGTACATTATTTTATCTTAGCACCGGCTTTTACAATTGCTCAGTTGGCATGCTCAGTTGTCTGTATTATGTATACGCCGCTTGGCGAATAATGTTCGTTTACAATAAAATTGTCACAGGGCGTATTAAAAAGTCCTTTTGACTACAGAAGTTTTGGATTAACGGCTAAAATGCACAAATTTATAATAATTCTTAAAACTAGGTACACAATATTTAATACATTAATACATCCAAGTAAGTAATCATCAATGAGAGTTAGTATATTTTTTGGTTAGGATTTCGACAACAAGTTATGTTTATTAATTATTTATTATAGCTCAGTTTAAATGGTTATTAATTGATTAAAGTTCAATAATAGTGATATTATAAATACTTTCGGTTCTTGTTCAAAATAGTGATCAGTGAAGTGAAAATTGTGATTTGTTATTATGGATAGAAAAATTGGGAATTCGTTTTAGTGAGATTATTGTTTTATACTCATCGGTTCTCGTTGGGGCTTCCTCAATGCTCGTCTACTTCTTCCGGATGGATCTGGTCATCTATTCTTCGGATGTTCATCAATCTCGTTCAGACGGTTTTTCCATAAAGTTCGGCTTCTCTCTCGTTCCGCAGTCGTTCGTTTTCTTGGGTTGAAGTAGGTCACTCCTGGTCTTCCTTCGGGATGAGTCGTCAGCTATGATTCTTGAAGTCTTCTTAATTTCCACGGATAATTTTAGTTTGTGAATATTTTAATAATAACTAGATTATTAGGTGTTCCATAGGTGGCTATTACTATCGTTCTTCCTTCTGATTTCAGTCAAAATTTACTTATTTATGATAAAATTTGGGTTGAGAGCTGCATACATCCGCCCTCCGCATCGGTCAATAATGGATTAATGAAAATTCAACGGTTTTTTGGCAATAAATTTTGGTTGCTATGGTTACCTAATAAATTATGCTAATTCTCATTGGTCGTTAATTTTAAGTCATTGTTATATTCTAACGTCTTATTTTAGTTTAAATCTATAAAATATCTTCAAATTAAGATTTCTTTCTTATATTAATAGCTAGGTTTATTACATGAATACCATTGTTCATAATTTTTGATAAGGATCATTTTGATACCCCTCATGGTTACTTTTGAGTAGCTAATCACATTTTTGTTATTTTTCTTATTTATATTTCATATATATTTTATCTAAAGCTGGGTGTTATTTATATATTTTGGTATTAGGTATACCTACTTAACTTGTTTAAACATTTGGTATCTTCTGCTTTGATATTGGGCTATTGTTTGTCCTTAAATTTACAAAATTCTTCATTAACTGTTAGGCCTAGAGCCTAGATTTTCCTATACTATTATCTAACATTCTTTGTAACTCCTTACCTTTATATATGGTACTTTAAAACAATTTTTTAACTAGGAACACATAATAAACATTGGTGTTTCTAACTACACCTCTTATTATAACAATAAACATTTTCTTGACAGGTTCAAGCCTGAAATAAAACTTCTAACTACCTTTCTGTTCCTTTCTACTGTCTGGTTCAACTGATAATTCATTACATTATATTGGTTTTTTAATCAATAACAACACTCTTATTATACTACTATTAAACTGTACTTTACACAATATACTCTATTCCCTCATTCCTTCACTAGAAAACAGTGTCTATCTTTCTTGTTTACCTTTCATTCCAATGACTTAATTTCTATCTTCCTATTGTAACGGTACAGAATTGTGAGCCACCCCAGTTTAATTTTATATTAATTTAAATCATCATTTTAAGCACTTTCCAAATTGCCAGACTTTCACCTGTGGGGAGCCCCAATGCAACATACTTACAGTTAGCCTAAACAATTGCCCAGACGGATTGCGTAACCACCCCAGCAGCAGGCTTGTGTGAAACCCAGTCTGCAGTGTGTCATTAGAGAGTGAACAACAGACAGCCAGCATCAGACAGTAAAGTTCGTGAATTAACACCAGTGGCCTCGGGCATAAGATAGGCCTAGATTAAAGGGGCCTATCACGGAAAATTGTATTCTTAACAATTTTACGGGGACAAAGTCATATGGTACCCAGGGAGAAATGTAAATTTATAGAAAGCGGTGGTTTTCTTTAGAAGTAAGAAAACATTAAAATATGTAGTAAAGAGCGATAGCTATTCAAAAGACGACCTTGCGTTGACGCCAGTAAGTCGGCTAAGAATTTATATTTTGTCACGGACGGGTCGGACCGTCATAAAACTGTATTATTTTGCTAGGGTGTAAGAAACATTTACTAAGGTTGTAAAAGTTAAGTGCACCTAACAAAAGAGAGCGTATATGTGAAATGGAAGGTGACGCGAAGTTTCATACCACGTGTTCACGCGCATTTTGTGGACGAATAGCGGATAGCGTCATTTTTTGCGCGGGCTGTTCCGTTAAACAGATTGGGTAGTTTTGAATTTAGCGGTAAGTCAGACCAATAGGCGTGTAGTTTGTCGATATTGAGTGTGGGTAGTTTTAGCGAAATATAAAAATACGGAGTGTAAGAAGTTAGGGCAGTCAACGGAGAGATTACAGATATTAGACTCGTATTAGTTGCAATAATAATTTCTCAGTAATTTGATTAAGTATATTTCAATCGCCACGTAAGTCAGTCACGGTAACGCGATATTAAGTATTGTGAAAGCTACATATTATAAACATTTAATAATCGTTTACAAGAATAACGTGCAGAGAAATTAGAGAAGATAAGTTAAAATCGGGTAACATATCCAAGTTTTACTTAACACAGCATCAATCGTTAAATCGAAATACATTGCGATTTAAATGTGTCAACGTCATGGTGCGGGACGGTCGATCAATAAGCAGTTATTAATCTGGTGTTAGACGCACTTAGCTTTGCAAAAGAATATACTGTGTATTCAACAAGTGTATTAGCATACGGCACATGTGTAGTTATCACTAAGTTGTCAAAGTGAATGGTGTTTAATACCTGTGAAACAAGTGTATAAATTAGTGCAAAACTAACAAGGATAAGGGCTCAACGATTAACGTCGGCGACCTGCCTGGAACGTGTAGAATTGATTACATCGCGGCGCAGAGTGGATTCAACATGCAAGTAAATAATAAAATGAACACTTATTGTACTATTGTCTATTAAATTTAAATGTATGTAACTCATACTTGGTGACTCAATTAGTCAAAGAATTCATAGCCAAGAAATAAGCACAAACAAATTTTATAGCAAACTTATTAAAGGTAATGATCTACAAATTTTGTAATATGTAAATATAAATTAGTTATTAAAAACTTAATTAATAACAGTCAAATTGTGTTTATTTATTACTGGCGCCCTGGGATAATTTTTAAGAGTCGGTACACTAAAGTAATTGTTACATTCTGTTGCTGATAATTAGTATGTTATAAATATTAATATTGTCATTGGGTAAATTAGCTTGATAAACTCTTACTTTTCACATGCTCGTAGGCCGAGTGTAGTATGTATAATAGTAACGTGAACTTTTATTAAGGCCTATTTAAAGTGTATTACATTCTGTCGCCCGGAACGTGGGACTATTGAGTCACTAATAGAATAGTAAAATAAGAATAAAATAGAATTAAGAATAACGATAATATAAGATATAGTTGTATGATTACGCGGAGTAAGAGTAGGAAAAACATTAACACACAGAACAACACGCACGGAGAAAACAATAACATGAATACAGAAACAACATCCCACGGTAACGAAATGGACTTCGATATAAACAATCAGATAGGAGATTCGCAGACGATCGCACACATTTCAATGGGGAATGAAGAGTCAAGGACGCGGGGACTGAACGAAGAAAATGCAGAAACACAACATATTACACAAGAAACACTAGTAGAGGTTAGAGAGAGACCAGTATATCAGACATTAACAGAGAAAAACAAAGACACCGATATATGTACAATACTCCAACAACTAGTACAACAAACACAACGAATTGAACAACAATCGAAAGAAACAAAAGAACAACTATTACAACAAACACAACGACTTGAACAACAATCGAAAGAAACAAAAGAACAAATAAAAGAACTGGCGGAAAAAACAACACAACAGCTAACACAACAAGCGACACAACACAAACAACAAATGCAACAATTATCAGAGCACATGCACAAACAAAATATGGAACTAAGAAACGAAGTATTCACGCAACTCAATCAAGAAAGAGCAAATAACCAAAAAGTTCTCCAGGAGTTTAGAGTAGATATTGATAATAAGATCGAAGAAAATTGTGATAAGATTAGTACCGAAATTAGTGCCAATACAAAACAACAAATTAAAGAACTTGACGAAAAATACAATAATAATTTTGAAATAATTATTGAAACAGTAAGTGTAAACAATCAAAGATGTGCAGATAACACGGCAGCTATAAATGAATTAAAGGTCGAAAAACTGAAAGAGTTGGAAACTAAAATCAACAGCAAGTCTGACGAGACACACCTTAAATTACAACAAATACAACAGGAAGTACGAACTAAACTAGCGTCAATAAGCAATACACCATGTAATCGGAGCATGACAAATGAACAGGTGAAGGACATAAAATATAATGGCACGGGTGATTTCCCAATGGAATTTATTAAAGAATTGAATGAAATATTCAGAGAACATTATCAAGAGGCCGGAAACATCAAGTGGATAGCAAGACATCTTGAAGGAGAGGGAGCAGTGTGGTGGAGGTTAGTAAAAGATAACATTAACAATTTTGTGGACTTCACTGACGCATTTATAAGTAAATATTGGAATGACGTCATCCAAGAGAGAGTACGCAATGAACTGGAATTCGGAAGGTATCACGCCGAGAATGGAATGAACATGATCCAGTATTTAGAGCGTAAACTGTTAGAAAATCGTCAATTAATTCCGCCAATACCTGATAAGTACTTAATTAGAAAAATTACTAAACATTATCCTCATGAAATAAGAGTTGCGATAATTACTCGTGGTGTAGTGACAATCAATGAATTCGAGCAGGTCTTGTTAGAATTTATGAGTCTGAGAAGTGACACCAGAGAGGCGAGCCGAGGGTACTATGACGGACGGCGAGATCGTAAATCATGGACGAGGGTTGAAGAGGAGAGAGAGCGACCAGCTGAGCACGGGCGCACAAATGAAAGTGAAAGTAGGCCAGTCACTTCACACTACCCCAAACGAACAAACAAGTTTAAAAATGAGAACGAACCTATTCCATCGACCAGCGGTGCGAACGGTAACAAAGTTAATACCGTTATGCCAAAAAACTAGCTAAGTTCTGTAAATATGAAGTAGACTTAAGTAATATTAGTAAATATATTAACACTACTTTTCTAGATTTAAGAGATGATTTAATGGATGATGATGATGTCAACATAATATGTAAAGTTAATAAATGTCCGGAAGTAAGTGTCTCGTTGAACGGTGTGTCTACATGCGCCTTATTGGACACCAGGAGCCAATTAAACGCTGTCTCAGAACAGTGGTTTAAAGACAATAAAAAGGAATTGGGTGATCTAGAAATGTTAAAATTGTCGAATACCGTAATTAAGGGTGCAACCGGCAATAAGTCAAAAAGGGTTACACAACAAATCCTATTAACTGTTCAAATCGAAAGTTTAAGAGTCGATAGTGTCTTCGTAGTTGTCCCAGAATTAATAAAAGATTGTATCTTAGGCATAGGATTATTGGAAGAAAATGGGTGTGTGATCGACCTGAACAACAAACGATTAATCATTCAGGGAGACAAAAACCAGGAAGGAACTACAGCGGAGATACTACGAGTAGAACTCGCATCTGCCGATGAAGAGATCGAAGAATTGATGGGACAGAAGGTACAAACTATCACAGACATAACCGAAGCTGAACGGAGCGAGCTAAAGCATATTTTGATGGATAATAAAATGGTATTCCGGGATACGCCAGGTAGGATTAACTCGTATCAACATAAATTCGAAGTCACCGATCGGACACCCTACTGTCAGAAAGGTTGGCCGATTCCGATGAGATACAAGGAAGCAGTGAAGGCAGAAATTCAGAAAATGGAGGCGCATGGTGTTATTGAAAGGGCCCAGAGTCCATACGTCAACCCTATGGTTACTGTCGTAAAGAAAGACCAGACGGTTAGATTATGTTTGGACGCCCGTAAGCTGAATTCAGTAACAGTTCCAGACCATGAGGGAGCCATTCCAATTAACGAGATACTGGCAACATGTGGTAACATTAAAGTCATGTCCACAATTGACCTCCGTAGCTCATTTTGGCAAATCCCATTGCATCAGGAATGTAGAGATTTTACTGGGTTTTTGTACGAAGGCAAGTGCTATCGGTACACAGTGACGCCGTTCGGATTGAAGACTAGCCTAGCAAGTTTAACACATGGTTTGGACCGAGTATTGTCGGAAGAAGTGAAGGCATTTACGATCTTATATGTAGATGACTGCTTATGTATCTCGGATAGCGTGGAAGAGCACCTACGGCACTTGAAATTATTATTACGTGACATCAAACAAGCTAATTTAACTGTCAACTTTAAAAAATCGCAGCTGTTTCGTAAAGAGATTGATTACCTGGGATATCGCTTAACAACAGAGGGTATTACCGCCGCACCAGATAAGATTAGAGCCATTCAGGAATTTCGGAAGCCAAAGAATCAAAAACAACTTAAAGGATTTCTGGGCTTAACCAATTTTTACAACCGATTCACCAATAAATACGCCGAAGCGACGCAACCGTTGTTAAACTTATTAAAAAAGAATACCACGTTTAAATGGACAAAGGAAATGGATCAGCATTTTGAGAGAGTCAAGGAATTATTCATCGAAGCAGTGGTTCTTAAGCATCCTGACCCCAACAAGCGTTTCTACCTACAGACGGATGCGAGTCGTTATGCGCTAGGAGGCCAGCTTTACCAGCTAGACGAGAATAACGACATTGGAGTAGTCGCATACACAAGCCGCGTGATACGGGGAGCTGAGCGTAATTACTTCACCACAGAATTAGAGCTACTGAGTGTTGTATACTGTTTGCAAAAATTTAGGACCTACGTACTGGGTAAGCCTTTTACAATCATTACTGACAATAAGGCGTTAATATTCATAAAAAAGTGCCACCTAAATAACTCCCGCATAACGCGATGGATTCTCGCTATACAGGAGTATGATTTCGACATCATTCACTGCAAAGGGCGAGATAACATCGTGGTGGACATCCTGAGCAGGCATCCTGAAGACATGGACGAGGAACAACCAATCGATCGAACCGAGGAGTTAGAGATCAATCTTATCAACATCCGCATCAGTAAGGAGGCTAAGGAGCAGCTCAAGAATATAAGAAGTTATCAACTAGCCGACCTGAAATTGAAGCGAATTATCGACGTAATACGAGCCAATAAACAACATAAACTTGCCCAAAAATACAGTTGGCACAATGACAAATTATACCGAAGCGAAAAAGGGATATGGAAACTTATGTTGACCAATGAACTTTGCCACAATATGATTGCTGAACTACATCAGGCATACAGTCATGTGGGAAATCGTCGTACATATCAACTGTTCAAAGAAAATTTCACGGGGAACTCAGTTAATAAGATTACCAAATTAATTACGAAAACTTGTCAAATATGCCAGAAAAGCAAGGACCCATTACTACACACATGAACACTGATACTACATAGATACTAAACAGATTGTAATAGCACACAACGTCTACATATGTAATAATTGTAAGATTCGAATACTGTTGTAATAAATAAGACAATCATTGTTAATTATTAAATTGTATAAGGATTCCAAAAGATATTAGCGTAGTTATTATGAATGTACTACATTGTAAGAGTAAGTTAAGGGAAGTAGAACGTAAACAGATGTAAGGGCAAAATGTCATTGTAACATGTGTTATGAAAGGGAGAGTAAAGCAAAATATTTTAAAAGTAGTTGTTTGACCAGTTTGTCAAGGGTGGGACGGAGAGTCTGTATGTAAACAAACCTTGAAATGCCGTTGACACTTAGGGTATAACAACAGATCGTAAACTAACTAATATTACCATGTTATGTTAAATAAATTAAAAGTAATTAATATAATGTGATGTACAAACAAATCTAGAGTATAGCAAGGGTTAAACAAATTATTGTTAGTAATATAAAATTTTAGCAGGGGATTAGGGACGCATCAATAGAATCAATCCCAAATTTTATTAAAATTTTGATATGATTCTATCGGGGGACGATATCACGGAAAATTGTATTCTTAACAATTTTACGGGGACAAAGTCATATGGTACCCAGGGAGAAATGTAAATTTATAGAAAGCGGTGGTTTTCTTTAGAAGTAAGAAAACATTAAAATATGTAGTAAAGAGCGATAGCTATTCAAAAGACGACCTTGCGTTGACGCCAGTAAGTCGGCTAAGAATTTATATTTTGTCACGGACGGGTCGGACCGTCATAAAACTGTATTATTTTGCTAGGGTGTAAGAAACATTTACTAAGGTTGTAAAAGTTAAGTGCACCTAACAAAAGAGAGCGTATATGTGAAATGGAAGGTGACGCGAAGTTTCATACCACGTGTTCACGCGCATTTTGTGGACGAATAGCGGATAGCGTCATTTTTTGCGCGGGCTGTTCCGTTAAACAGATTGGGTAGTTTTGAATTTAGCGGTAAGTCAGACCAATAGGCGTGTAGTTTGTCGATATTGAGTGTGGGTAGTTTTAGCGAAATATAAAAATACGGAGTGTAAGAAGTTAGGGCAGTCAACGGAGAGATTACAGATATTAGACTCGTATTAGTTGCAATAATAATTTCTCAGTAATTTGATTAAGTATATTTCAATCGCCACGTAAGTCAGTCACGGTAACGCGATATTAAGTATTGTGAAAGCTACATATTATAAACATTTAATAATCGTTTACAAGAATAACGTGCAGAGAAATTAGAGAAGATAAGTTAAAATCGGGTAACATATCCAAGTTTTACTTAACACAGCATCAATCGTTAAATCGAAATACATTGCGATTTAAATGTGTCAACGTCATGGTGCGGGACGGTCGATCAATAAGCAGTTATTAATCTGGTGTTAGACGCACTTAGCTTTGTAAAAGAATATACTGTGTATTCAACAAGTGTATTAGCATACGGCACATGTGTAGTTATCACTAAGTTGTCAAAGTGAATGGTGTTTAATACCTGTGAAACAAGTGTATAAATTAGTGCAAAACTAACAAGGATAAGGGCTCAACGATTAACGTCGGCGACCTGCCTGGAACGTGTAGAATTGATTACATCGCGGCGCAGAGTGGATTCAACATGCAAGTAAATAATAAAATGAACACTTATTGTACTATTGTCTATTAAATTTAAATGTATGTAACTCATACTTGGTGACTCAATTAGTCAAAGAATTCATAGCCAAGAAATAAGCACAAACAAATTTTATAGCAAACTTATTAAAGGTAATGATCTACAAATTTTGTAATATGTAAATACAAATTAGTTATTAAAAACTTAATTAATAACAGTCAAATTGTGTTTATTTATTACTGGCGCCCTGGGATAATTTTTAAGAGTCGGTACACTAAAGTAATTGTTACATTCTGTTGCTGATAATTAGTATGTTATAAATATTAATATTGTCATTGGGTAAATTAGCTTGATAAACTCTTACTTTTCACATGCTCGTAGGCCGAGTGTAGTATGTATAATAGTAACGTGAACTTTTATTAAGGCCTATTTAAAGTGTATTACAGGCCTATCTATTTAAACCACTTAAAAAACAAGTGCTATTGTAACTCTTGGCCGCGCGGCATGCCTACAACAACATCTCAGTGTTCGAATAGTTACGTCAGCCGACATAATTATTAAATGTGACAAACGTGGTTTTAGTGACCAGTAAAACTTGGTACCAGTTCAAAGACAAAATTACTTTAATGAGCATCAATTGACTTTCAAAGTGAGGCATAAAACACGTGCATCGTTAGTTGGAGTAGAGCAACATCCAGGATGAGTATTATTCAGAATTTTTAAATACATTAACATTTATATTTGCTGACGTTTTCCTAAATCATGAGATCTCAGAGTGGGGTTCAATAGAATGGCCATGTAAAAGAATGAGTGTGTGAGTGTGGGGTGGAATTACGTACTGGTTCATTACAAATATAAGTAGTTTGTCATAGGCTAGTTAAGTAAGAAATATTCATTTTGTCACTTTGTTTGATTTTTACTAATTGTTTCTCATTCAACGAGTATTTAATATAACAGAAAAGAAATAAGAAATTTAAATGTCATAAAAGGGAGACTAAGTAATTAATTTGCATAATAAACTAGAAGCAATTTGTTTTAGCACAAACGGTGTATTGATCTTTACCCATTGTATCTCGAATAATCCTTTCTGCAGCAGTTTCGTCTGTACGACTCTTGGAAAAAACCCGAAGGTAAGAATTAATTATTAATAAGATTTAAGTGAGTTGTCTCAATGGCCCCCGTACAGTGACGCGAGTATGGGGTTTATAACCTATATTCGCCAGACCTAATTAAGCTGCAGAACGGGTTATTTGGGAGTGGGGCGAGGTTGTAAATTGTGACTGTGAAAGCAAAACTAGGCATATTTATATATGTAAAAATAATAAATAAAAATGGAAAGTAATAGTTTGACCGAATCAACAGTCATGAGTGGGTTGGAGGTCCATTCGACCCCAATACCAGTTCAAAATAGAGAATCAAGTAGGTCAGATGAAATAGATGACTCAGGGATTCAGGTAACCCCACCCGTAATGAATCAAAATAAACAATCTGAGGACAATGATATGATAAAAATGATGCAATTGCTTTTCAAAGAACAGAAGAGTGATTCTGATATTAAATTTAATACAATTCATAGCAAATTCCATGAGTTAAAGGGTGATATAAATAATATTGACCAAAAATTTGATAAGCGTTTATGTGAAATGAATACACAAAATGTTAAGTTTGAAATCAGTATGAATAAACGTTTAAAGGAGATGGATGAATGCGTCAACACTATTAAAGAACAAATAGTAGAGTCAATAGGAGAACAGATTAAAAGTAATAGTAATAATGATAATAAAAAAGTAACAAGTGAGAGAAATAATGCTGAAAATGATGATATAATTAAGAATGTGGTATCAGAGAGTGATATGCTGAAACTAGACAGTGAAATAGTGAGTGAGAGAGAGAAAGTTATATGTTGTAACGAGGTAGTAATTAGTGTTGATGAATTAGAAAAAGAATGGAAAGAAAGAGTAGATGAATGTTGTAGGGCAGAGGGTAAATTTTCCCCTTATTTGTGATGAACCAGAGTGTTCAAAAATGTTATTATTGGAGGGCAAGAGACCCTATTTAATGGAAGATTTGAGTTATATCCCTTTTTTGTATAAATTAGTACCCTCTGTGTGGAATGATGGTGAAAGTATGATATGGTGTTATGATGAGAGAGGTTTAGATGGAGAGTTGTGTGATGATAAAGAGATAGAATTATATAAACTAATGAGAGATTATAATGAGTTGAAAGAGATGTTAAATAACTTGAAGTACTTACCTGTTAAAAGAGAGAGTGAAGATTATTTTGATGATACATGTTTAAATAATAATAATTTACTTTATGAAGAAAAAATAACTGACTTGATAATGAATATTACTGATGGAGACTTAACCGATGTACTTAATGTTGACTTGTTTTATGATTATTTTGGTAAAATGAATGAATTTGGTTTTTATGGTGACGACACACAAGACTGTAATTTGTGCGTTAATGAAATTGAACAATGCTATATAAAACAAAGACTTATCTATGACGATGGAGGCTGAAATTCATAAATGGACAATTTTAAATAGTTTGCTTATTAGTTCTGACCTCGCAACCTTGGACATTGAAGTGTGATATAACTGAATAATTAATGATGAAGAATTGTAAATAAGTGTAGTGAATTTAATTGTCTGTATTATAAAACGTTAGATAACCAATGTATGTATGTAGTAGAACTTGTGAATATTAATATTTTGCAGCTTAAATAAATAACAAAAATAATTTGGAAGAGGATAACTAATGAGTTGTAATTAAGGCCGTATTTAGTGAAAGTAATTCAATAATTGATCTAATTAAAATAATTCGAAATGTAAATACTTTGTTTGATTTAAATGTTATATGGTATGATTGTTTGTATGAAATAACATTGTTGTTAAATGTTTCAGAGGTTACGCGGAGATATTGGTGTGTGTGTGGTGTGTATTTTGTGTTCATGTCAATAGGTGGATAATGTATTGTAAGTATAAAGTTCATAATACTAATCAGATAGAATAAAATGCTTACAGGTGTGAAAAAATGTTGATTCAATAATATGAATTGAGATAATAGTATTAAATAGAAATTGTAAAAAAAAAAAAAAAAAAAAGTAACAACTAAAAGGGTGAATTAAAATTATATTTGGCTGAACTGTAAGAAATAGACATCGATAAATATGTTATCTAAAAGATTTATAAAAATCGAAAAGTGAAGTACAGGTGTTAGTATGATGTAACCATGAATGCTGAAACTGAGAATGTTTATTACTGTGTTTATGAAAACAAGTCTGGCTCACAACTGTTTATGTAAACAGGTGTGTTGTGACTAATGTCTGTGGTCATGTTGAGTTGATAATAACAACTGTTGTAGTCTGCTGAATAATTGCCAGTAGGAAAATCCTATTATGAAATAAAAAGACATACCATATGTGAAGAAAGGAATGTAAATTTTTGAATAATGTAGGTAATATTTTTGTAGGGTCTTTTTGTAAAATGTAAGTAAAACAAATGAAATTGTTTTGAACAAATAAAATAATAATGAGGTAATTATTGCAACTTAGAGTTTGAGAAATCAAATACAATTGGTAATTAAATTAATAGAAAAGATGATTTTTAATAATGAACTTGTAATAACGAATTTAACTTTATTTTCAAATTGGAATTATAAATTAAATACTAATTGATGGAAAAAAAAGAAAAAAAAATTTAGTAGTTAAGGATACCTTGTATAATCTATGTATTATTTTGGAGGGTAATATTGTACGGGGAATATTATTCAATTTAACTGGAATTTATGTGTACTACTGTAAACCTATATTGTTTTAGCAATACTATTTTTTGGGGTTTATAATATAAAATGAGCCAGTACGTTGTCAATGAACCAGTACGGCTAAGAGGAAACAAATCAGTTGTGGGATATGGAGTGATGGAAGGCCGTTTGTTGATTTTTTAATTGAATGTTTTAAAAGTCAGGCGATACTGGGTCGGGTATCTGTTCAATTTTTCGGTGTTGGGATCTCGAACAGAGAAGTCCAGTAAGATCGGATGGGTGCTGTCGCAGTCGCCAGACTAGGGGGGTAAGAACCCACAATTTTAGTAGAGTGTTCCGGGGGGTTGCGGCGCCATATCCTCACTGATCTCTTAGGGTTTAGGCAATAAGAGTTTGAACGCTAGGGCCTTCAATCTCTTATTGGGGGGGTATTGTAACGGTACAGAATTGTGAGCCACCCCAGTTTAATTTTATATTAATTTAAATCATCATTTTAAGCACTTTCCAAATTGCCAGACTTTCACCTGTGGGGAGCCCCAATGCAACATACTTACAGTTAGCCTAAACAATTGCCCAGACGGATTGCGTAACCACCCCAGCAGCAGGCTTGTGTGAAACCCAGTCTGCAGTGTGTCATTAGAGAGTGAACAACAGACAGCCAGCATCGGACAGTAAAGTTCGTGAATTAACACCAGTGGCCTCGGGCATAAGATAGGCCTAGATTAAAGGGGCCTATCTATTTAAACCACTTAAAAAACAAGTGCTATTGTAACTCTTGGCCACGCGGCCCGCCTACAACAACATCTCAGTGTTCGAATAGTTACGTCAGCCGACATAATTATTAAATGTGACAAACGTGGTTTTAGTGACCAGTAAAAAAACTTGGTACCAGTTCAAAGACAAAATTACTTTAATGAGCATCAATTGACTTTCAAAGTGAGGCATAAAACACGTGCATCGTTAGTTGGAATAGAGCAACATCCAGGATGAGTATTATTCAGAATTTTTAAATACATTAACATTTATATTTGCTGACGTTTTCCTAAATCATAAGATCTCAGAGTGGGGTTCAATAGAATGGCCATGTAAAAGAATGAGTGTGTGAGTGTGGGGTGGAATTACGTACTGGTTCATTACAAATATAAGTAGTTTGTCATAGGCTAGTTAAGTAAGAAATATTCATTTTGTCACTTTGTTTGATTTTTACTAACTGTTTCTCATTCAACGAGTATTTAATATAACAGAAAAGAAATAAGAAATTTAAATGTCATAAAAGGGAGACTAAGTAATTAATTTGCATAATAAACTAGAAGCAATTTGTTTTAGCACAAACGGTGTATTGATCTTTACCCATTGTATCTCGAATAATCCTTTCTGCAGCAGTTTCGTCTGTACGACTCTTGGAAAAAACCCGAAGGTAAGAATTAATTATTAATAAGATTTAAGTGAGTTGTCTCACTATCTTATTTTATAATTCTTATTAACTATTGCTTAACTTAATCACAGTATAATGAGTTCATCTTACTTGCTAGCACAAAGTTTATCACAGGTCTTTCAGTTATTCTAATACAGTCTACTAACTAAAATACCTTTTTATATTCACCCACTACACTTTTTCCTTCATAGAAGGTTTTTTTTTTTTCACTTTTATATGTAACATGCTCTAACTGCATGTCACCACTTTTGTATTAATACACTCCTTCTTCCACTCACTTGATATTATTCACTAGGTTGTTTATTTTGTTAACATCATTATGGGGTTACTGGTTATAAGTATTTATTTTATTTTCCCTTCACTAATGATCACTTTTGATTATTAACTGTGGCCTTTATTTGCCTCAGGGTATTGTTTACTGGTTTTGATTATATTTATCACTATTCATTTGGGTGTGTTTATTATTAACTCCCTATCTTATATTTATGAGTACATTCCTTCAGTAATAAAATATACATAACATTACTATCTTTCTTATTTGTCATTATTACCCTAGGTACATCTCATCTATGTTCTAACTACATTAGTGCATTTGGTAACATACATTTTATGGTCATTAATAGGGAATTACAATGTTCGTTATCAATTTCTTGATTACATTTGGTTCTTGGTTCCTTCTTCCTTGTTCCATTGTGCTTCTTGTATTTATCCAATCTATTGAGTCAAGTCATCGTCAGTTTATTAGTCATTTGTCGTTTTGTCATTAGGTTATTAATCTCTGAGTTTATAAGTTCTTGACCTTTATTCTTGTCTTCAGCTTCTTTGTTTTATAATTAATTATCAATGTATCTTCACTACCTTATGTCATGTTACATAATGCATCGCCACCAAAATTGATTATTTTGAAACAAAGATCATTGTTTTTTCTGAAATCATCAATATAGTTCATTTAATCAAGTTGTTATTATTCAGGAATTCATCAATCGCTACTTTCTTCTTTATTTATTTTTTATTAAGTCATGGTTATGATATGGTATTTGGTATTATTTTATTACGAGTGTTATCCCTTGTATGTTCTATTTCCCTAAAATTTTTCTTCTCTCCCATTCATATAAATTGGTACTAGCCAGAGGGCACGTGTGGCTCTATTACTCTGCTATCCATTTATACACATTTTGAGTTCAGAGGTCTTGCCTATCTGCTCAATAACATAAATAATTGTTGGACATATCTCAACATAAAATCATCACATAATAATATTCATAATAATTATAATAATAGTCGTCTGGTTTCGACTCATATAATATCAATACAATAAAACACTTTTGGTATTAATTATTCTCTCTTTTATACATCTCATGACCTTTTCATCTCAGTGACTTATTTGGATTCCTTTTTCTAAGCTTATGGCGATATTTAATAGGCATTTTGCATTGTTTCATCAGCTTACTTCATATGGTAGTGATTTTATTTGTTATCACTTTATTTCTCATTTATACTCAAAATTAACATTGTAGCTGGTTTCTGGCTTATATTTTTTCATCATTGATTGTTCAGTTAATATGTCATTGTCATTTTTTTTTGTCTTGTCTTTTCTTTTGTGAAACGATAATTCTTTATTATTCCCTTTTGTGATAGGGTTAGTTAATGATGTTATGTAGCGTCATCATTATTTGTTTAACATTTTATTATTTTGTGTCAATTTTTTATGATATTTCATTATATACTGTATATGATTTTTCAAAATTACATGGGTTTACACATTTTGTTTCACACTTGGTTGTAAGTTTGTACTTACTTTGTTTTGAATTTAGCTAATCTTTCTTCTAAATTCCTTTTCATTCATATAATAATTTCAATCAAATACTTATTGTAAGTTGTGCTTACTTTAATTTTTGAATTTAGATAATGGTTACTCTCCAAATTCTTTTCTTCTCATTTATACATTAATTGGTTCGCATGGTCGGTCTACTTAAAATCAGTCCCATTTCTCAGTGTTCCTCCGCACTTGGTTTAGCCATGGTCCATGATTATATGAGTTACCCCTATTGTTAGGATTGCTGTCGTTTTCAGTATGACTTCTGTTCTTGTCCACTTTCTTGCTACTATCTTGTATTTAAATGTTTCTATCATAGAATTTTCACTGGTTTCCATTCCTATCTCAATCATTTCATTATCTTGTTTATACAACGAATAGGTCATTGCTATTTCCATCGTAGATGCTATCGTTGATATTGGATTGTGCCTGTCTATTAAGTGTCTTCTCCTTCTTGTTCTGTTACACACTGTTTTGTGGTGATTCCTTTCTAAAGTTTCTAGTAAGTTCCTTCTGTTATTTTTAAAATTCATTATTTCATTCTGGTCGTTAATTGGTACATTAAACGTCTCAAGTAGTCCATTCTTCATCATCTCCAATTCTTCTCTGGTATTTATGAGTTTCCTTGGATGCCTCTTCTTAGTCGTCACGTCCATGATTTGGATATTCTCCTTGTGGCTGTTATTTTTATTTGCAGGTAATAGTATGCTATTGTCTTCTTTTAATTCTGTTTCCTTCTTACTATCTTCTGTTTTCATAATTACCGGTTCCTCAACACTTTTGGAATCCCTGTCTAGTGTTTCACTCAATTTCTTGAAACCGTTATCCAAAGTTTCACTTATCATTCTATAATGTTCATTCAATAAATCCATGGTTTTTTGTACCTCTTCTTGTGTGAGTACCATTATTTTCTTCTGTTGTTTCACTTCCACGTCCTTGACTATTTCTTTTTGTAATTGAACCTTTGATTGTTCCAAGTTTTTATTATTTGGTGTTTCGCTGAACCCTTTTATTTGATTTTGTTTCTTCCTCCAATTACACATATCTTCTCTGGATAGCTCGAACATAACCCTTATCCATTCTCTTAGCTCTGTGTTTTCTGTTTGTATCGGTTTTTCTGGTAGTTTTATTAACTGTCTCCATTGTTCATACTCCTCCGGTGTATATTCCTCCGTCACCTGTGCGTATACTCCCGTTCTTTTGTTTTTCATTTGTTCTTCATTACTGTACCATCTCTCCCAATCATCCTGTCATTTTCTCCACCTTTTTATCGCTTTTCCCGTGGGCTGTCCCGATAGTCTCTTCTTTATTGCACTTGGTGTCCAGCTTGCACACTTCATCATAAATTTCTTCCAATGACATTTCGTCGTTTGGCGTTCCCCTTGCATTTGCGCGACTCATTTGTGCTCGTTCATGGTCAGTGGTGTTCTTCTCGATGTACTCCATCTCTCTGCTAAACTTTTTAAATAGTGCTGTCATCCATTCTGCATAGCTGAATCGTTTTTCTTCTATCTCCTTTTCTAATCTCTTTGCTTCCTTTTCCGCCTCCTTCTCGCGTATCTTAGTCTGGTATCTCGTATCGTGCTTTGCCGGTTCCATTTCTGTAATCGCCGCTAGAATCTGTAAGGTTTAATGGTATAATTTCCTAATTATTCTAGCCCTACTAGTTGGCGCGCCACTTTGTAACGTTAATCCTG
The DNA here is from genome assembly GCA_034769895.1 of Magicicada septendecula. Lineage (NCBI taxonomy): Eukaryota > Metazoa > Arthropoda > Insecta > Hemiptera > Cicadidae > Magicicada > Magicicada septendecula. The sequence continues at coordinate 810,544,361 of CM068368.1, forward strand.
TTACGGGGTGTTTAATAATTAGTGTTTCTGTAATTCGTTCTATTACTCGTATAGTAAATGTGTGCGTGACGAGCGTTTTTTAATTCGCTCGTTGCGTTCGTGGTATAGTATGGGTGTATAATTGATGTTATTAATCAGTTCAGTTACTTCTGTCAATGTTATTTGCGTGTAGCGAGTCGAGTTGTACCTTTTCTTACCATTTACGGGCAAACCGTATCTCTCGGCGTTTGGTTTGAATATTGCCGCCTCGCCACCTGATTGGCGCACGCCGTCTTGCAGTGTCGACTTCGCTAACTGTGATGTTTTGTTGTTTTCACTTTAATAATTTTCTATGTATTAGCTTATTTTGTACGAATCAAACATACAGCGTTGCAGAACAATATTTATTAACCCTTTAATAATTTTCAGTTATTTAGTAGTACATTATTTTATCTTAGCACCGGCTTTTACAATTGCTCAGTTGGCATGCTCAGTTGTCTGTATTATGTACACGCCGCTTGGCGAATAATGTTCGTTTACAATAAAATTGTCACAGGCCGTATTAAAAAGTCCTTTTGACTACAGAAGTTTTGGATTAACGGCTAAAATGCACAAATTTATAATAATTCTTAAAACTAGGTACACAATATTTAATACATTAATACATCCAAGTAAGTAATCATCAATGAGAGTTAGTATATTTTTTGGTTAGGATTTCGACAACAAGTTATGTTTATTATTAATTATTTATTATAGCTCAGTTTAAATGGTTATTAATTGATTAAAGTTCAATAATAGTGATATTATAAATACTTTCGGTTCTTGTTCAAAATAGTGATCAGTGAAGTGAAAATTGTGATTTGTTATTATGGATAGAAAAATTGGGAATTCGTTTTAGTGAGATTATTGTTTTATACTCATCGGTTCTCGTTGGTGCTTCCTCGATGCTCGTCTACTTCTTCCGGATGGATCTGGTCGTCTTCTATTCTTCGGATGTTCATCAATCTCATTCAGACGGTTTTTCCATAAAGTTCGGCTTCTCTCTATTTCCGCAGTCGTTCGTTTTCTTGGGTTGAAGTAGGTCACTCCTGGTCTTCCTTCGGGATGAGTCGTCAGCTATGATTCTTGAAGTCTTCTTAATTTTCACGGAATTTTAGTTTGTGAATATTTTAATAATAACTAGATTATTAGGATATTATTATCGTGGCTATTATATTACTAGATATCGTGGCTATATTACTAGATAGGTGGCTATTACTATCGTTCTTCCTTCTGATTTCAGTCAAAATTTACTTATTTATGATAAAATTTGGGTTGAGAGCTGCATACATCCACCCTCCGCGTCGGTCAATAATGGATTAATGAAAATTCAACGGTTTTTTGGCAATAAATTTCGGTTGCTATGGTTACCTAATAAATTATGCTAATTCTCATTGGTCGTTAATTTTAAGTCATTGTTATATTCTAACGTCTTATTTTAGTTTAAATCTATAAAATATCTTCAAATTAAGATTTCTTTCTTATATTAATAGCTAGGTTTATTACATGAATACCATTGTTTATAATTTTTGATAAGGATCATTTTGATACCCCTCATGGTTACTTTTGAGTAGCTAATCACATTTTTGTTATTTTTCTTGTTTATATTTCATATATATTTTATCTAAAGCTGGGTGTTATTTATATATTTTGGTATTAGGTATACCTACTTAACTTGTTTAAACATTTGGTATCTTCTGCTTTGATATTGGGCTATTGTTTGTCCTTAAATTTACAAAATTCTTCATTAACTGTTAGGCCTAGAGCCTAGATTTTCCTATACTATTATCTAACATTCTTTGTAACTCCTTACCTTTATATATGGTACTTTAAAACAATTTTTTAACTAGGAACACATAATAAACATTGGCGTTTCTAACTACACCTCTTATTATAACAATAAACATTTTCTTGACAGGTTCAAGCCTGAAATAAAACTTCTAACTACCTTTCTGTTCCTTTCTACTGTCTGGTTCAACTGATAATGCATTACATTATATTGGTTTTTTAAACAATAACAACACTCTTATTATACTACTATTAAACTGTACTTTACACAATATACTCTATTCCCTCATTCCTTCACTAGAAAACAGTGTCTATCTTTCTTGTTTACCTTTCATTCCAATGACTTAATTTCTATCTTTCTATCTTATTTTATAATTCTTATTAAGTATTGCTTAACTTAATCCCAGTATAATGAATTCATCTTACTTGCTAGCACAAAGTTTATCACAGGTCTTTCAGTTATTCTAATACAGTCTACTAACTAAAATACCTTTTTATATTCACCCACTACACTTTTTCCTTCATAGGTTTTTTTTTTGTTTTTTTTTCACTTTTATATGTAACATGCTCTAACTGCATGTCACCACTTTTGTATTAATACACTCCTTCTTCCACTCACTTGATATTATTCACTAGGTTGTTTATTTTGTTAACATCATCATGGGGTTACTGGTTATAAGTATTTATTTTATTTTCCCTTCACTAATGATCACTTTTGATTATTAACTGTGGCCTTTATTTGCCTCAGGGTATTGTTTACTGGTTTTGATTATATTTATCACTATTCATTTGGGTGTGTTTATTATTAACTCCCTATCTTATATTTATGAGTCATTCTTCAGTAATAAAATATACATAACATTACTATCTTTCTTATTTGTCATTATTACCCTAGGTACATCTCATTATGTTCTAACTACATTAGTGCATTTGTTAACATACATTTTATGGTCATTAATAGGGAATTACAATGTTCGTTATCAATTTCTTGATTACATTTGGTTCTTGGTTTCTTCTTCCTTGTTCCATTGTTCTTCTTGTATTTATCCAATCTATTGAGTCAAGTCATCGTCAGTTTATTAGTCATTTGTCGTTTTGTCATTAGGTTATTAATCTCTGAGTTTACAAGTTCTTGACCTTTATTCTTATCTTCAGCTTCTTTGTTTTATAATTAATTATCAATGTATCTTCAATACCTTATGTCACGTTAGAATATATAAATTATGTGTACTGCCTAAACATCGAGTTCACTTTGAAAATATAAAAGTATGAAAAATCCCAGTTATTACCACTCTTTCCCCAGTAGTTGGCACATTTCTGTCCAGTAGCTGGCACTTACCTTTTATGTTGATTATCTATAGTGATGGATGTAACTACGAGTCAATATTAGATGAAATGCTTTAATAAAGCTATATTCTAATTTTCTGCTTGGTTTTAATGTGTGTGTGTGTGTGTGTGTGTGTGTGTGTGTGTGTGTGTGTGTGTGTGTGTGTGTGTGTGTGTGTGTGTGTGTGTGTGTGTGTGTGTGTGTGTGTGTGTGTGTGTGTGTTGGGGGGGGGCACTGTAGTAAAATATTTCATTTGTCATCTTTACAATTTACAAAAAAAAATTAACACTAAAGTTATAAAAATAAAAAGATTTACTCCCAGTTCAAAGAAACAATTATATGAAAATATATTTTTTACACTAGGCTATAAACGTAGTGGTTGGTACAATATAATATCAGAATATATATGGTATTTATTAGAAATTACATTTAAATTAAAACAACCTTAAAATCAAACAAATAGTATGCAAAAATTAAATATTCATATCAAAATGAAACCTACCTGATAAAAGAATTTAAATCCGTGCTGTTTGGCCATAGTCGATTGCTTTGTTCAGTCATTTTATAAACATTGCCCCCACCTGAAACGTTTAGAAATTGACTGAACAAATCAATCAACCACGGCCAAACAGCCTGGCTATAAATTCTTTTATCATTGACTCCGCCCATTATAGGCTACGTAATATACAGAAACCAATCCGTTGATTAGAAAATAATTTTGATTTTATGGTGAGCAACAAAGTTATGAGTGAGAAGAGTGCAAAACAATAATATTTTAAAGTCAATACTGTTTTTTATTGTTATTTTATTTATTTGTACTGTATAAAAATTATTGTAAATGCGAATAAGAAATAATACCTCTATTCAAGCAGTACAACAGATACAGCGTACAGTATAACGCTCTTCTGCGGACTGGCCAAAAAGCACTATATATATCAAGGGTCGCTTTATATAAAGGTCCCAAGTTTAACTATTTAATTTGCCGGGACCGTGAAAAATGAGCATTACATCAAGGGTCACGTTTTGTCACAGGGGTGTTATATCAAGGTCCCTCTATAATAAGAAATTCATATGCATTATTAATTACATTAAATAATTAACTTGTTTTTTGGATATCAGTACAATACTTACGAACAATTCATCATCAAAATCATATAGAATTTTAAAAGAATTGTGGTGTATTAACAGGTGTTGTGTGGATCATCTTCCAAGTTATCTGGCATATGAACTTTGTGACTTTAGGGAAACAGAGCGGCAAATTTTATCACACATTGAACAAGTTCTACCTCCTCTTACATTTCCAGTACAAACGTAATACATTCCTAGTAGGTATCTGTGCAGTTGTCTGTTGACTTTCATTAGCTATTGTTTTAGCCCCAGAATCAGGTTTAAATACATATGCTACAAGGTATACTTGCACAAGCTGTTACATCTGAACAGTATGAAATTATTTTTGTTTTAATTCATCAAATAAATTAATTTATCTGGCATGACTGTACACTGATACAGTAAACCCTCGATTTAATGGACCTCGGTTTAACGGACTTCGGATTTAACGGACAGAATTTGAAAAAAAAAAATCACGATTAAGTTTTTGAAGTCCATGGTTGTGATTCAAATTTGGCAGTAGTTCATAACCATAGCAACGCATTTTCACTCTTGAATATTCGGCTATCTTCGTGATAATTCGTATGCACGCGCAGTTCACATTCGTACAGCGTCGCATCAGTTTATTCAGAGAACGCAGCGTGTACACTACATGTGTTCCTATAGTACGAACCTTGCACGTGTTAAATAGAGAGTGTTAACGAGTTTATACTTGTGTTGTTACAGCAAGGTCCATTACTTTATTAGTGAATTACAGCATAAGTATGTCTGGCGTTAAAAAAAACGTGTGACCTTGAGTATAAAGCAAAAGCTTGAACTAATAAGTAAACTTGAAGGTGGCGCATCTGTTGCACATGTTTGTGAACTGTACGGCGTAAAGAAACAAACTGTTTCAGACATTCGAAAGAATAAAGATAAACTTATTCAGTTTTCGCTAAAGTACAGTGTTGATAGTTCAAAGAATGAGGGAGAAAGAAAACACATTAAATTAGCCAAACACAAACAATTAGAGGATGCTGTGTACAAATGGTGTAATCAACAACATTCTAGTGGCGTCGTTGTTCGTAGTGTGGAGTTGCGGGCTGCTGCTGATAAACTGGCGAAACATATGGGCATCCAGTTTCAGGCGAGTGATGGGTGGCTTTGGCGTTTTCGTAAACGGCATGGCATCACAAATGGATCAACATGTGGTGAAGCGCTGAGTGCAGACACTGAACAAGTTGAGCCTTTTCGTCAACATATAAAGGAAACGATCGAATCTGAGGGTCTCATTTTGTCTCATGTCTACAATGCTGATGAGACTGGTCTCTACTTTTGTGCTGTGCCTGAAAATACTCTGGCACACAAACATGAAACTAGCACACCAGGCCATAAACTCAACAAGGAGTGGATTTCTGCCATACTGTGTGCGAATGCTGATGGTTCGCATCGACTTACTCCATTCATATTCGGAAACGCAAAGAAACCTCGTGCGATAAAGAACATAATGAACCAGTGGCCAGTCATTTATGAAAGTTCAAAAAATGCTTGGTTTACCTTCAGTATTTTTTCAGACTAGTTTTTTAATCATTTTGTGCCAGAAGTGCGAAATTTCAAGAGGAGACTATGAAAATTCCATTGCATGCAGTGAAAGCCATCTTACTACTGGACAATGCACCGGCCCATCGCAACTCTGATAAGTTAGTTAGCAACGACGGAAAAATAAAATAAGTCTTCCTTCCTCCAAACACCACTTCAATTTTACAGCCAATGGACCGAAGAGTCATTGTTGCCTGCAAAAGGCTGTACAAGAAGAAGTTTCTTGAAGAGGTGATGGTTGTCTTGGAGGACGAACAAGACCGTGAAAACGACACGAGAGGAGCTAGAACGCTGCAAAATCTGCGTGCATACAACATCGAGTCCGCCATCTTTAATTTTGCTGCCGCATGGAAGGAGATGAAGGAAACAACATTGGCTAATAGGTGGACACAGTTACTGAATGGGACTGAACCGGAGTATGATTTCAGAGGATTTGAAACATCCGATTTCTGTGAAACCGTAAAGAAGGCTGGTGAAGAAGTAAACTAGAATGACATAGAACAGTGGCTAAACTTGGACGAGGGTGGTCCAGGCTACCAAATCCTGAATCAGGAAGAGATCGTGGAATCTGTTCTACACGACGATCAAGAAGATGGTGATGATGATGATGGCGAGAATGAAGAAACATCTGTTACAGGAGGTCCTAAATTATCAGCGATAAGAAACAGCATGGACGAAATTATCGCGTACATAGGGGTCTTCAGATCCGGAATTGTGCTTATTATGATCATTTTAGACAGTTTAGATCTTTAATAATAAAGAAGCAACATTCTGGTGGAAAACAACTGACTCTTGATGCTTTTATCCAGTATAAATAAAGGTGTGTACATAACATATATTTGCATGATATTAATAATATTAAAATTTCAAGTGTTATAGGCCTATTTGATTTAAATATATCCCCAAAAAACAAAATTTGCTATTTAACGGACTTTCGATTTTACGGACACCCCTCAGCCCCAATTAGTCCGTTAAATTGAGGGTTTACTGTATTTCCTCTTGAGAAAATTCTACTTTTTCTTTATTTGTCTTTCTAGCATTCTCTTTCCTTTTTTTCTTCTTCCTAAAAATTTTCCTTCTCTTTTCCTGCTGTATTTCGTTCCACTTGTCAGAAATAAGAACAAATGGGATTCTTTCCATTGATCTCGTACCTTAGGGGAGGGGTTCAGGTCACATTAGAATGTTTAATTGTATATGTATATTTTTTTCAAGACTTATCTGAGTGTTAGCTTCCTCTGTCTTTGGAATTGAACTAATATTTTTTGTAACACTTGCAGAATTGTTTTCAGGAAGTCCCAACACTTTACTGCATAAAAATAGATTGTTTATGAGAATTATTTCCTTAATTCTTTATTGTTAGTTTCTCTTTGACTGACATCACTTTCATTGACTTCTTAAAATTTGTTCATATTTTACAAAGAGTGAAGAAAT
>CM068368.1:810552109-810787109 GCA_034769895.1 Magicicada septendecula
TCTCTCTCTCTCTCTCTCTCTCTCTCTCTCTCTCTCTCTCTCTCTCTCTCTCTCTCTCTCTCTCTCTCTCCTCTCTCTCTCTCTCTCTCTCTCTCTCGGTACAATTTGTTATTATATGAGCTCATTTGTTTTAAAAGTGACATCTTGAATAATTGAATTGATATGTTATTTGGTCATTTTAATGAAATTTGATGTGGAAATAAAATATTTGTGTGTGTGTGTCGGAACGTTCTCACCAAATTCGTGTAGGCCTCCTCGCACTGCTAGTATCGTCCAGATTAGCACAATCGGTAAAGTTTTACGGCGCACCATCGTGTCGACCTACGTAACACCTCGGACCGATTCTATACGCCGATCTACATGGGACGATCCATCGGCCGATGACACCTACACGAAGCCGAACTTTTAACGTTCTTCACCACATATTTAAGATATTTATACTGTTTATTAACCACTTACAGTGGCTAAAAAGTTAAAATTCACTAGTGAGTGAACGGGTTGCCGGCCGGCGTTGATCACTGCTGCAGCTGAAATGACGAAGAGTCTTTGTTATATGTTGCCGAGGTGGGGTGAACCTACGTCACACTTCCTTTGTTAAAGCTGTTGACAGCATCGTGTTGTTGATGTAAACACATTCTCAGCCGCTGACGTAATTAAGGATCGGCACTCTTATCGCAACAACTTACATACTGTTTTTGTGATGCTTCACGGTTTTTTGCTATGAATCGGTCCAAATCCTGGCAAATATTATTATACACTCCACTCATTATATATTCATACCGGTTATTTAAGGTTGGTTTGATTATGACCAAATTAAGAAAATACAATAGTTATGGTTTTATTTACCATATTTAAGGTAATTCTAAAACGTACCATGATTGTACCATCACAAATATAGTAATTAAAACAAACACACTCACTACTGTCAATAACACACGAAGTAACCTCAGAAAACCTGCAAACCTCATATAAACAAAAACATCAACTTCCACCTTGAACACGCAAAATGTAAACAAAGATATGACTCTTGCCAACTGTACAAATTATTTCCTAAAAACTATTTTCTTCAGTCAGTGCTGCAATCTGATGGGAGAAACATGAACTAAAATGTCAAATAAAACTTCTGCATTCGTTCTGTAGCGTAATAGTAAGATGCGAAGCGTTTGAAAGCATTGAAAAGTGAGCGTCGTAAATGTATGCCGTCTGTCAAAATACCAAGTCCACTGGTGCGCAATATTAATCCTCAAAGTGTTTATCTGTTTGTTTTGATATAAGAATTTGGGTTAGTTGGAACTATTTTTAATTTTGATTTCATAGTAAGAATTGAATTTGTCATTAAATGGAGTTGAATATTACCATAATATGTCTTTGTAATGTGGAATTGAATATTTTATGGTAAGCTAATACGCTGATAATTTGGGATAGTTTCTGAATTCATTAAAAAAAAATGATGTAAATTTGTGTATATACAATTTGCTTTCTTAGTAGAATTTTTATTTGCAATCGAAATGTGAGCTACAATGATTTATGTGTGTAAGTATTTAAAACACAGGTGATTGTATATGTATATGTATTATAGGATGAAGCTTAAACCTGGCCCACCAAGTAACTCAATTGTATGTCTTGTCTGTCTGATATTGCACCATGTGGTCTCAAATATGAAGAACGACATACTTCAGACCTTTTTTAATTTTTAGTGTTTCCATTGTTGCCATTTCTCTTGTTTAAAACCATGCTGTTTGAGTGGGTGAATGTGCAGTAAGTCAGTTTTAAGTTGCTTGCTCTGTAGTACAGTGCATATATGCAAAACAGAACATAAATAAATCTATTATAAACCAATTACTGTTTTACATACATACATATCCTATTCCTCTGATTATAAGATACACCTATTTTCCAGTGTTTGATAAAGTAGTCTTCGAGTTACATGCAAATGGTTGAATTGTACTTGAGCAGTATGTACATTATCACAAGAATATAATTGACAGTCATTTCAATTATCCATTTTACAGTCGACAGCGTTTCTATTAGATTATGGCATTTGTGTGTTACTGTACATTCAGAATATACAGAATCACAAACTGTAATGCATTTGTGTGTTTAGCTGGCCTAAAGGTAATCGTGCATCTGTGAATTCTCATGATACAGAAACTGAAAACAAAAATTGTTCAGGAGGCCACAATCTACATAGTAACTCTGATGCTGTTGGAAAACTCATATTATTGCCTTGTTTCAAGCTAGTTCCAATTAGTATAGGAATTCCTGCGTTATGTGCATTCTGTTTGTTAATATTATGTTTGTTGAAGACTGAATCGTAATATTGTGATATTGAGATGTCATGTAATATTGAATTGCATGAACAAATCGAATAGATGATTTGTCAACATGGGTGCAATGCAGATTTTAAGTTAACGGTGGTAAACCACACAAAGAAGCACAACTGTGACACAAGTCTTACTGTTGAAAAGTAATGTAAGTTAATGATCGTCATTGGATTCTTACAAAACTCATACTTAATCATCATAACGATAAAAGGGTTTTTTGGTTTCTTTAGTTTTATGCCTAAAGGCAATATTGAACAGCCTCATGTAGCAATTATATGTGAATGGATTGAGACGTCCTGGAATAATACAAAACCTGAAATTGTAATAATTGAATTTAAATAACACTTTTTCTACTTTCAACACCTTCCAAATTGGGAGTTGTTTTCTCTTCAGAGTCAACTTACAAATAGGTAAATACAGTAAATGTGTACAGAAAATTTGTATCTATTAACAAAATGTTTAGGGCTTCATTTCATTGCATTGAACACAAATACAGTCAATTATTTTCTGTATTTTGTCTCCAAATGACGTAGAATTTTTCGTGCAGCCTTTCAGTGTGAAGATGTGTTAAGCTCCATTGTATTATGTTAGGTGTCATTGTATTAATTGTTTATGCCATTATAGTATTAGGTTTTTTCCCCATAGTTTGACTATTGCTTCTTGGAAATGAGAAATTGGGAGTGGACTGCCTTTTCAATTTTCTTTTATGTAAATTTTGCCAGGCTCTACTGAATATGTCTGGCAGCCCCTGCAGAAATCTGCAGAATCACAACCTACTGTCTGGCACATGAGGCCATGTTACTGAATGTGTGGGACTTAAAAACAGCTGGTTATCAAGATTGTGCTATACATGTACGTATATGTATTACATATATAGGGTGCGTCAGCTAAATCCGGACAAAACAAACAGTTTATTAAAACAATAATAGAACAATATTATTTAATCATTTATTATTTATATAAAACAATAATATTTATTCGATATAACCCCCGTTTGCTGTGATCACTGCCTTGATCCTTGTTCTGAAGCGCGAGCACGCTCTCTTCAACTGCTCCTTGTCTAAATCTGCAAATACTGCCTCAACACTGGCCTGAAGGGTTGCCATGTTGGGGTGCTGGACTTGTTAGACACCCTTTCAATAATGCCCCAAACGTAGTAATCAAGGGGGTTTAAATCAAGACTATTGGGAGGCCAGAATTCCTTAGACCAGAATGTGTCCATGTTATCAGAAAGCCAGTTCTGCACTAAACGGCTTGTGTGAGCAGGTGCACCGTCCTGTTGAAAGATGTACGGTCCCCCGGAGGCCACAGTTTCCATCCATGGCTTCACTACAGTTCACAGAATCTGGAGGTAAATGTCCATCGTGATGGTTTCTCCCTTTTTAAAGAAATGTGGCGGCATGACGTCACCCTCACTGGAGATGATGCTTAAGACATGACGTCACCCTCACTGGAGATGATGCTTAAGACATGAACACTGGCTGGAAACTTCGTCCTGGCTACTACAGGGACATCCTCGGGATCATGCGCGAGCCAACGGTCGTTTCTTCGGTTCACTTTTGCATCAACAGTAAAAATGTTTTCATCAGAAAAAAACCTAGGCGAGACCCGCAGCTTCATGCTTCAATGAACAAAGAAGCAAATTGCTGCGGGCAACTCTCTTGACCTTGGCAGCCTCAGACAGCATGTGTCATACCTTGAGCACATAAGACGTGTATCTCAGGTCCTTTTCTGCGATTCGACGCATGGTGCCCTCACTCACCCCAAGTGTGGTGAACAATTTACGAAGCGGCACCCCTGGGTCTTCTGAAATGAGCTCTTGAGCCCTTTGGACGACATTTGGGGTCCTAGCAGTCTTCTCTCTTGAATGGCTTTGCCTTGCAGGGTTCACAGAATCTTCTTCGGACTTCGTGTCTGCATATTTTTGCACGATGTCATAAACGGACGATTGCGGGTACCCGAAGAAGCGAATAATTTCGGTCGGTGAACGCCCAACGCGAAGCGCTTCAATTACTCCCACTTGTCGATTATATTCCGCACTTGATCTCACAGACTCACCCATTTTGAGGTTAAGCACGTCTTACACATACATCTGGCTTACCTAAATGCCAACAATCGACTACTTCTGAAGTCAAATGTGGCGAGAAATTCAAATTGAATTTTGTCCGGATTTAGCTGACGCACCCTGTATATTTATATTTGTCAAAAAATACACATTTATATATTAAATAGAATTTGCATATTATATGAGGTTTCCTTGTCTGTCATCAGTGTCATTATCGTTGTCTTCCTCCTCCTCATCTCCCCTACCGCCACCATCACCATCACCATCTCTTCTTTGGTCTTTCTGTATTTCTCTTCCTGTCCAGTCTCCACTCCCTTACTCTCCTTGCATTTCTACCAGCCTCCAGTCTACACAAGTGATCCAACTACCACATTCTATGACTTTTAATAAACCTGACTATGTTTGTCCTTAGTATGAGATTTCCAAGTTTATGATTCGTTCTTATTCTGTATTTCCCATCATCCTGCATTGCTCCAAACATGTACAGTTTTTCTGCGTCTCTAATTGTAATATGCCTTAATTTCTCTATATATTTATAATTAATCCCTTCAAAGTAATCACCGTTAGGTAAAATTCACTTATGCTAATGGTTTTTTAGTCTTCAAAATATTACTGGAACACACATTGTACGAGGGTGGTCTGAAAAGTTCACGGCCTCGATCATAGACATCAACTCTATGAGCAAGATTTTTTTTCTTAGGTTGGTATACCTGTCACAACAATTCATGTGAAATTGCGAGTCAATCTATCATATAGTTTTTTGTATACAGCTATTTGAAGTAGAGTAATTGTGTATATTTTGTACAATGGATAAAATTGAATATCGGGCAGTGATACATTTTTTTGTAAAAAGAAGGTTTGATGCCGAATGAAATTCATTCAAAGTTCACAGAAGTTTATGGGGAATCTTCTCCTTCATTTTCGACAATTAAGAAATGAGCTGCTGAGTTTAAACGTGGCCGTACCAGCCTTGAAGATGATCCACGTGAGGGACGCCCAAAAAGTGCAACAACATCAGAAATCATCGAACAAATACACGATTTAGTATTGGATGACCGACAGATTAAAGTGCGTGAAATTGCTGAAGCTGTGAGCATTTCGAAAGAACGTGTAGGTTATGTTTGCATGAAGAATTGCATATGAAAAAGCTTTGCACAAGATGGGTGCCGCGCATGCTCCCAGCAGATCAAAAACGCATTCGCATGAAAATCTGTGGAGCATTTTTACAAAAATAAAACTGATTTTGTGTGTCGGTTTATTACTATGGATGAAACGTGGATTCGCCATTACACACCAGAATCTAAACAGCAGTCAAAATAGTGGACAGAAGCTGGCTGTTCAGCGCCAAAGAAAGCAAAGTCGGTCCCATCAGCTGGAAAGGTCATGGCATCAGTGTTTTGGGATGCTAAAGGCATTTTGTTAATCGATTACCTCGAAAAGGGTAGAACAATAACCGGAGAATATTATAATCTTTTAACCAAACTAGACAAAAAAATTCGTGAGAAAAGACCTGGTTTGGAGAAGAAAAAATCATCTTTCATCACGACAATGCACCCGCCCACAAAAGTGTTTTGGCAATGGGAAAATTGACAGATCTGCGCTATGAATTGCTAGAGCATCCACCCTATTCTCCAGATCTGGCTCCCTCTGACTTTCATCTCTTTCCGAAACTCAAGCACTTTCTCACAGGAGAGTGATTTTCTTCTAATGAAGAGGTGGTTGCAGCTGTACAGGGGTATTTTGCGGACCTTCCAGAGAATCAAACAGTGATGGGATAATGGCATTAGAGCATCACTGGAACAAGTGTATTAGTCTTAAGGGAGATTATGTTGAAAAATAAAAACGATTCTGAAATTATAAAAATATTTTTTCATTGTTAGGCCGAGAACTTTTCAGACCACCCTCGTATATCCTCAAGGTTGCTCAGTGATTTTTTTGTTGGTCTTCAAAAAGGAAACCTTTCAAGGTCTTCAACAGTTAACCTTTTCATGATTATTTTTAGTCTTGGGAAGAGAAAAAGTAGATGTTACTATGGCGGTCTTGTGAAAAAAGTCGCTGTCTTGTGACTGTGGCAGTTGCATCATCACAACAGTGTTATTTTTGGTAAAGATTTTTTGAATAAGCAATAACGTGTGTGCTGGTGCATTGTCATGGTGAATTTTCATAAATTATCTCTTCATTAGAGCCTCCTGGTGGTCTCATGGCTAGCGCGGGCGCTTGATGCGCTCGTGGTACCGGGTTCAATTCCCGGCGGAGGCTCCGTACGGCGTGCACTCAGCGTCGTGAGGCCGAACTGAGTAGGCGCGTTGTACTAGCCATGCAACCGTCACTTTGCACACAACAGCTGCGCGGTACGCCTTGGTCCTTTCAGGGACTGTTGCGCGGAGGTTTGACTTTTGATTTCTTCATTAGCCGAGACATTGTGTATCAATACTTTCGAGCATGACGTAAACTGACTAAACACTGTATCCTTTATTGACCATAACAACTAGTAATAAAAATTTGTAAAACTCAATACAACAATCTTCAGCTTAGTATCATGATCTTCAACTTATTCACTAATGTTTTTAAGCTAATGCATATGAGACTCACTAAAGGCCTTCTGCAAAATTTGTTCTTTCATTAGAATAGTTTATCACATTCTTTAAGCAAAATGTAATGCAACCTCTTCAATTTTTAGTTGTAGAATGTGAAAGAAAACAACTGATTCAATTAGCTGTCGCATCTAATCATATGGCTACAGACTTAGACAATTATCATAGATAGGTATATCAAGATCATAAAAAATCAATTTTTGCACGAACTTTTTGATCAAACCTCACATGATGTTAAATGCATATGGTTGTTAAAGTTAAATTTATGTAAAATTGATTTACTCATGTAATGTAGGAAACTACTTGGAGTATTGTTTCTTGTATGGAGTTTTATTTCCTTCATTACTCTGTTTTGTTTCAATAAAACAAATAGATATGTTCAAATTTCATCTTGGCTTTGACGAACGTAAAGAAGTACAGCAGTGTTCGTTTCAGTTTATTTGGTTATAAAATTGTAGTGTTGATTGCATCATTGTGTTCTAGTATACACTTGTGGACTGTCTAATATATAACAACTTGTTATTAATATAACATTAATTGTATTTTTTTTTCTTGTTTAGGTATGCTTTGAAAAATAATCTGCCAGTATTGACTCACGTATCATTGCCAAGACTGGGTGCAATGCAGGGGATCATTGATGTTTTGGGAGAATCTAAAGAATCAAAAATTAATTCATCAAACAATAATGCAATAACACATGGTAAGTTTTCAGTTGATTCTGTTATACATATGTGCAGGGGATATTTTCATTCGACAGCTGCCCTAGGCCGGTTGGTAACTGTTCCGAACTCATTATAGCACTTGATAGTTGTTGAATATATGTTTTAGACACTGCGAGCATATTACCTGTTTGCTTTTTTTATTTGCCCTTAATTCCATCTGATACCGATTTTCCCCATATTGTCTTTTATACAAATGAGGAATTGGCATGCACCAATAACCTCAAACTGTCACAATAACATTAAAATCAGCCGATTAGAAAGAAAAAAGAAGTGCTAACCCACCATCATAAACATGTAAAATAAAATATTGCTACCACATGAAGAAAGTGGGAAATTTTAAAAATCCATAAAACAAATATTATTGTTTTGAATTTTTTGTCAAAGTTCAAAACGTTAGCTCCCTTAATGAGTCAGTAAAAATGAACAACAACAAAATCATCCCATTTGTGTGAAAGAGAAACATAAATTGTCTGTGGAAATGAAAAATTGTAGCTTTGCATGGAGCCATTTTTGAATTACAATTTCTTGTTTTTTAAAAATGTGCAATTTTAGTAGTTAAGCCAGAATCTTAAAAGTAGCCATATGTTTTGAACCAGTTAAGCCTCAGGAATTTTATTTTGACCAAGATCTTTAATTATCAACCTAGATTGTTGTAAAGATTTTAGTTAGTTAATATAAAAACAGGTTTAAGGTAAGACCTTATACCCTATCTTCCCCGTGTTATTTTTAGTAATTTTATGCGTTTTTTCAAAAACTATAAAAGATAGGGAGCTGAAATTTTTACAAGTTACTTTTATGATCTTTTTGTCCATATGGAAGCAGAATTATACTTTGGAGCCATTTCAGAAAAATTTTGATTTTTTTAAGTTTTAAATTAAAAAAATTTTTTTGTTGAATATGTTTCATCGTAATTCTTGTTCCATGTATGTA
The DNA here is from genome assembly GCA_034769895.1 of Magicicada septendecula. Classification (NCBI taxonomy): domain Eukaryota; kingdom Metazoa; phylum Arthropoda; class Insecta; order Hemiptera; family Cicadidae; genus Magicicada; species Magicicada septendecula. The sequence goes on from CM068368.1 coordinate 810,560,745, forward strand.
ATCTTATGAAATTTAGCTACAGTAAAAATTTCAAGTCTATCTTTTATAGTTCCTGAGAAGAAGGTACATATGTGAAATAAAAACACAGTTTTTCAGGAAACTTTTTCAAGTTAAAGAAGATATTTTTAATGCCTTTGTGCTAAATAGTGAGCAACTAACACTTTAAAACAGTCCAGCTCTATAATCTTTGGGTTTTCATCTTCTTCTTCCTTCCTTTTTCATGTCTCGTTTATCTCCTCTCTTCTTTTTTCATCTACATTGAATTTTTTATCAGCTTTTTGCACAAGCATTCTGTTGATTTACTGTAATCGCACTTTACAATTTTCACTATATTTTAATCACAAAGCGCTAAGCACATCCTGTTTTCCCACTGCACCTTTATTAAATGATATAACTGCATCATACACCCCCTACTTTTAGTGTTGTGATGCAGACAGAAATAGTTTTTGGCAGTCATTTCCAAATCACCTTATTGAATGATTCGTTTGGATTCTGGGTCTTTCCCAAACAACATTTACGTTAGAGAGATTTTTGAAAAGTGGTTTTGTTTGATTTAAAACTGTTTCAGAGAGGTAATGGTAATGGTAAAAACAAATGTTTACCAGAAGTGTAGCTAAAAATGCTTGATGAATGTTCAAACTCGTGAGGCAGCATGGTAGACCCAGTAAAGTGACGCAGATATTCTGTGCACGAGTCTCTTTATTTTATTTTTTTAATGAGGTTACAACATTTTTTAACATGGAAATGTTATATATCATTTTGTTCAGAACATTCCAGTATATAATAATGAACAAAACCCGAAAATGGAAAAAAAAAATATTTTTTGGGTGTAAGGTCCCCCCCCCCCCAAGACCAGCAGATAATCTAGTGGTTTTGTAGGGGTGGTCTCAGACTTTTTTCTGACACTGTATAAATACTTTTAAAAAGAAAAGAAAAAAGTTCAAACAATTCAGTTGACAGACATTCAGTTCTGATATTTGACCATCTGTCTACCTTATGCAGAGATACTGTTTGTTGTAATGCTATTTCAAAGTAGTTGTATATTAGTATTGTTTTTTTTGTTATACCGAAATAAATAATAAATATGTTATTAAAAACAGATAATTTATCATATTTGGTTAACTCTGAATAATACGAGGGTCATTTGAAAAGTTCACGGCCTACCATAGAAACGAATGTGTGGCGTTTCTGTTTTTTACCACATCGAGGCGCCACGTTTGCCCCACGAACAGCTCTGAAGCATCAAGTCAATACTCTGTCACCCTGTTGAGGAAGTCTGATTCTTCTAGTTCTAGTTCCTCATAATAACCGTTTACTGCCACTTTCAATTCGTCATATGAGGAAAATCGCTTCCCCCCCAAACATTTTTTGAGGTTTGGGAATAGATGAAAGTCAGATGGTGCTAAATCAGGTGAGATTGTACTTCAGCTCGGCGATTTTTGCCATAGACAACGCATATGTGAGGGCATGCATTATCCTGATGGAAAATGATCTTATTTGCTAAACCTGGTTTTTCTCTCAAATTTTTATATATAATTGGCCCAAAAAGTTAGCGTAATACTCTCTATTTATCGTTTAACCCTTTTCAAGGCAATCTAGTCACAGTATTCCCTTAGCATCCCAGAAAAATGGATCCATACACTTTCCAGCCGACAAAATTGATTTTACCGTTTTTGGAGGTGGCGAATCACTATGCATCCATTGTTTCGACTGTTGCTGTTGCTGTTGTTTCTGGAGTGAAGTAATGGACCCAGTTTTTATCAGTTGTTACAAATCTACGAATAAAATCTTTTGAATTTTCTTAAAATGGTCCAGATATTCCTGGGAAGCTTGCATTTGCATGCGTTTTTGGTCACTTGTCATCAAACGTGGCTCTCTTCTTGGAGACAGCTTTTTCATACCTAATTCCTCAGTAAGAATGTGATGTACCCTTTCATCTGAGATGCCCACAGTCTTAACAATTTCAGACACCTGCAAACGCCGATCTTCCAAAACAATATCATGGACTTTGTTGATTTCTGGTGTAGTAGCACTTTTCGGACGCCCAGGTCGTCTTCCAAACTTACACGACCACGTTTAAATTCAGTAGCCCATTTTTTCAGTAAATTAGGGGCCAGCATCACCCAACACATTCTTCATCTCATCAGAAATTTCTGTTGGTGTTAAACCGTTCTTAACAAAAAATTTGATGTTCAGATTTCTCCATTTTCAGCATTGCTGTAAGATAACCTTATTTATACAGCTGTTACTCCGCAACAATAACTTGACCCAACTTGATGCTTCACAGCTGTTCGTGGGGCGAACGTGGTGCAACGGTGTGGTAAAAAACAAACGCCACACATTCGCTTATATGGTAGGCTGCAAACTTTTTAAATCGCCCTCGTATTAGTTTTTTATTTACAATAAGAATCTGAATTCTTCAGTAAATCATAACATAGTCAGTCAATAAAGCCAAAAAATGGCCTTGACCTTGCAAAAGGTCGAGGAAAGTGTATATTTGGTATAATTGTGAAGTTTGACGTATAAATTAATATTCTGAGTTTTCAACATTGAGGTGTTGCCACTCGCGACGCCATATTGGAAAAATGGTGTCAAAATTCATTTTTTCGTGAATATTTCATTTCCGGTGTGAATCATGTAAAAAATAGTTACAAAAAATGTAGGTTGTTCAATTTCCTACATTTTTTTGTATAAAACGTTCTTCTCTTAAATAAATAGTTTTTGAGATACACGAGAGTTAAGTTGGATATTTTTTGAATCTGTTGAAATATTATATTTCTTATTTGGTATTTAAGATAATTACTACAGTTTTTTTGTCTTTCATTTCCACACCACCACAGAGGTAGAGTAAAAGGCGCATGTTTTTTTTAAGTGGTTTCCCCAGTAGGCCTAATTAACTTTTTATCACGTTAAGTTCAGGATTTCAGTTTTTTTGATCTCATAGATGGACCAGGTTGATTGATATCTGGCTCAGAATCTTCTTCATCCTCGTTCTCATCTTCAGAGCAACTATCATTCATCGTAATAGTGAGAAATTGATCAACATCGGTAGTTTCCTCATATTCATCATCTGATTCTGATAAAGCTTCGGGAATATTGTCACACGAGTCTCCATTACAAAAAGAACATAATACAGAGCACTTCAACCCCATTTTCCTACATCCACAAGCTCGACCACATCCTTTTTTACATTTGCATGAGATAAATTTCAAGAGTGTTTCAGAAGCAGGATCTTTCATGGTACTTATTGGAGTAAGGGCAATTTTACTCTTTTTGCATCCCCAGTCTAGTGGATTTTTTGACTCTTACTATAATTGAACTTGATGGTAGGTTCAAAGCGAATGAAATTGTGCAGCATTGCTTGTATGGGGTAAGGAGGCAAAATGAAATTTATTTTTTGTTACAGATTTCGCCTTACTGTTTATAGTGGAGAGTATCTAAAGCAGTGTTGTCATTGAAATCTTTGTAAAGTGCAGTCAAAAATTGTTCGCCAGCAGAGATAATAGCTTGTCGATCTGCATTTTTATCCTTGAACACTTGTACAACTTGGTTTAGCAATTCACACTTATTCATGGTATTTAAAACCCTTATTTTGCCTTTATTAAAAAGGGCAGATGTACTATCGCAACCGCTGAACGCATGTAAAAATATATTTTCGGCTATTGTTTCCCCATATTGCAAGCTTCAAGGAGAGTATATTTTCTCCTCAATTTTTCCTTTGCCAGGTTTTCAGAAATACACATTTGGGAGATGTCTTGCCAGTGCTGTTAAAAGAACGAGAAGATATATCTTCTCCGATAACAAAAATTGAATCAAATGATGAGGACATACTGATCGCTGTGTTGATAATTAATGTATCGGCCTCTTCTATACCCTGCATTACTACAAAATTAGATTCATCGAATTTCTTCTGTAGTATGGCAATCAAACGATTTTTATTTGTTTCGTTAGATAAAAATGTTTCTTGGGAAACTGTTGCATCATTGACTCATCGAAATTTATCTCAGCTGAATTTTGCTTTCTTGATTGTCTAAATCTTTCTGCGCTCTTGGTGCTCTTGTCCGCTGGATCAGTTGGATATCCGTCGAAAATAACGATTGCATTGGTGCCATAATGTCTCTTTACATACTGAACATAATTGGCGCAGATTGTTGCAAAAGATTCATTTTGGTGCCATACGACTCTATGAAGAAGATATGGAGGTGTCTACAATATTAATAGAATTTCCACATGTAATGTTACCATCCACAGGCAAGAAAGCTCTTTGAAAAGGGAAGATTTTGTACCTTTACGCATTCCAGTATTGTCAAACAATGATAGCGGGTATGGAGCAAGCTCATAATATTGAAGATATTCCTGCAGTTCTTCATCTGACTGTTTGGCAACACAAATTCTTCGAAATAACATTTGTGGATCAACGGGAATGACATTATCACAGATTTTTACATTTTTGTTGACAGCTGCTAAGCTTAAAACTTGATTTTCACGTTGAAGTTTCACAGAATCGAAGTTGTTGCCAATTATTTTTGAAATTCCAAGTAGATCAATCTCACGAGACATATGACAATTAATATCTTCAGTTCTAACAACACCAGTACTGGTAGACATCAACTCATCTACCCCTGGCAAAGGAGGATGCAAAGAGAACCAGTCCATCAGTTTTTCTAAATCTTTATTGTCACGAACAACGCGTGAACTTCTCATGTCCACGTGCTGCTTTGTCGTTTCAATTGAAATTCCTGAAAATTTTTCGATTTCATCGCACACATTGTGCAAATATACCATTCCTAATGTCCACATGGTCAGAACATTATCGGTTATTCCGCGTCCCCGTGTGAGGCCACCAAGATTTTTTATTGATCTCATTAATGTTTGTTCGATAGTCATGTCTGACCAAATGCCAGGCCAAAATTTATCGGACCGTCTAATGGTAAAAAATCCTCATTGTGTAAAATCGTGATACTCCAATGGGTCCATGTCTTCTTCTAAATGAAGCATATCCTGTAAATATAGATGACAAGACTTAGCATAGTTAAAATGCCCACTAGCATGAAAATATGGTAGCATTTTCTGTGTGGTGTCTAAGTGCAGTTGCCAACAGCCCATTCTCTCAGCCTCGATAAACTGTTTCATTAAAGTGACCATATGGAAGTATTGGACCCAAAGTTTTGCTGTAGCTCCTCTGTTCTCAAGTACCGAAAAGCTTCTTTTAAATTTTTCAAAAACAACGTGGTAAGTCTCATCCTCTTCTACCTCGAGAATTACTGACGGATCGATATTGTTAAGTATTGATTCCATAGTATGACGATCTTCTTGCATGAACTCAATCGTTTCTAAGATTATTTGTGCCAACGCAAGATGAGTTAGGATATGAGCTCTGACAGCTCGGGCATACGCATGCCCTGTCAACATCTTTTCTACAGAATTCTGCGCATAAATAATACTTAAGAGTTCTTTCAGCCCACTACCAGCCATAATAAATCCAATACAACCCATAAAGGACATCAACAATTGAAATCCTCCAAGTCTCACAACGACATTATTCAGAGAAGACTGGTAGAAATGATATCTCTTGGGTTTTTATATAAAGGCTGATCAAACGTGACGAAGCAAGTCTTGTGATTTAATGATTTACATTTCTCAGAAGCAGAATGAAGAGCGGTGACAATAGTATCATAGTCTCCAGGTCGAGCATTTATGAACAGCAGACATAATAGTACCTTTGACACTTCGTATGGTTTTGTCATTGTAACTTGCTCCATAAAGCCATTCCAGCCAGGTATTGATGGATAACTTTGCCCATTTTCCATACAACCAAAGAAAATCATAAGCGATGGCACTACATCACGAGACAGGATGCATAGATTCCAATTCCGCAGTTACAATGGCCTTCAAACCTGTTGATTCCTTATTTCGCTGATAAATTTGCATCCGCAAGGATCCATATTTTCCGATGACTTTTGCTGATGGCATTCTAGCTAAACGAGGAATAATTTGGTCTGATTATAGCCTGTATTGCGAAGGCTTATTATCAGACTCTACAATCAGAATGTCATCTCCGTATTTTTTGAGTAATCTAGTTTTCACGGTACGAATATCCAGATGATATTCCCCCTCGATTTGGTTCAACAAATCATCCAGAGAAAACTGACATTTTTCGGCATTTTCTTCTAGGTATAAATAAATTGATTCCATAGCTTCATCTGCATTTAAAGATTCAAAATTAGTCTGTCTTCTGTACGGTGATGATGAATTCGAATTACCTCGCAGACTGGCGGGTACTCGAATTTCGCTTGTCTTTGGATGTGTTGTTGTTGCTGGTCGATAACCTCTTTTTTCCAGATGATGGTGAAGAATAAAATTTTTTCATGCATGTGTTATGATATTTTGCATCGACTGCAACTAAATCCGCGACATGTTGAATTTGCTCAATTATTATTTGACCCCACTCATCATTTCAATTTTTTGCTACTGCCAAAATAGTTTCTTTCATCGACAGTTTTTGAACATTTAAAACTATTTCACAGTCGCGCAATCGAGTTTTCTTTTGCTTCTGTAGAAATACTTCATCTATTTTTTCGTTGCACATGAAACAATTCCCTTCGAAATCAAAAGAAGGTACAGCTGATCTTAAAGATGTTGAGGGTGATGGTAAGGAGGGAACGTTGGTTCCTCGGTGGATTGATGCAGCAATTAATTTTTCGTTGGTGGGTGTAATTTTTCTGATAAAAATCATGCACAACAATGGATAATAAACCTTTTAAAAATCGCTCACTCTTACTGTCATTACGCTTGATACTTGATTCCTTAATAGTTTTCAAACTTCTTTCTTTTCAGGCACTAAAACACCTTCATTTAAAGTACGTTCACAGATAAAACAAATATTACTTGAAGTAGCCATGACGCACGTATTATGTTGAAGCAGGCATTCAACGCACTAAAGTTTAGTGACTCAACGGACGTTTCGTATTGACTGATGTTTGACTGTGAGCACCCCCCTCCCTTCTAATTCTCTGTCGAGGTTACATCAGGGCCCTATAATACAAAATACAACAAAATTAATAAAATTCCAAGAGCAAAATAAAATATTTCAACAGATTCAAAAAAATGTCCGACTTTACCCTCGTGTATCTCAAAAACTATTTATCTGAGAGAGAAAAGTTTTATACAAAAAATGTAGGAAATTGAGCAATCTACTTTTTTGCTAATAACTATTTTTTACGTAATTCACACAAGAAACGAAATATTCGCGAAAAATGAATTTTGACACCATTTTTCCAATATGGCATCGCGAGCGGCAACGCCTCAAGGTTGAAAACTCAGAATATTAATTTATACGTCAAACGTAACAAGTATACCAAATACAAACTTTCCTCGACCTTTTGCAAGGTCACACCTACCTATTGACTGGACTAACAGTGTACAGTAGCAGCTTGGTAGGGTAAGCGGCATAAGAAAGTGAGAAAATCTGAGCTTGATCTTGGAGCGCCCAATAAAAGTCAAAACGAGACTAGTAATACATCTCTAGTTAGCTGTTCATAGCTGACATTAAACTGCAACTTTGTTTACTTATGAGAGAATGTATAAAACACACACTCCACACCCAATCCCACTAATGATGATGATATCAGAAGAGACAGAAACTGTAAACTCAACAAAATACTTAATAAGGATGATTTACACAATAGTATTGTTTGTTTATTATAAACATTATGGTCTTGTTAACAGGAGACAAACTTGCTTGGGTCTTGGATATTACTATAGCTTACCCAGAAGGTAAACCTTTAGATCTTCCCACAATCATTACAGGATGGAGGAAACCATGCCAGACATTGTTTTTCTATAGACTTTATCCTTGCACTCAGGTATGGTTTTTCTTTATTTTTATTGTATTTTTTGTTTGTTAGTATAAGTTAAAACATACTGCATACTAATAATGTATACCAGTGTGATGTGTATTTAATCTAAAACATGTTGGTTTACTTAATACCAAAATAATTTCAGATGTATGTGTATTTATTTAAATCACTATATAATAAATAAATGATTGTAAAGGTCATTCTGTGTCAGATTGACCAATAAAAGTGTACATATGAAATTTATGGCAACCAGTTGGCAGTTGATGAAACTCACAGCATTGGTATTAACAATAAATATTTTTCAATCGTTACTTTTTTGTGTATAATTACTAGCAACGTGAAAAAGCCAATTTATTAAGGAAACTCACGAGGTCGCGCATCGGGAGCTGCCAAGCAGTCAGACAGAAAATCTGTGCCCGAATCCGGCCAAATAGTTTGTCAATTCCCTTTAAAAGGAGAGTGCAGAAATGATTTTAAGTCATGCGGAAAATCTTTGAATGAATCTGACCAAACAGATTTCTCAGACTCCCCTGTCGATGGAGCAGGAAGATGTCTAATGTCTCGTGCAAATTCTATAAACAAATTCAACAAAACGAATTCATTCAACTCACCGGTGATTAAGGGAGGAGTTAGTATAGTGTTTTGCAGACAGTCTTTCATTATTGTGAAAATTATAAAACTTGGTAGACTCAGGTGGGCTGGACATGTGATCAGAATGGGGGAGAATGAAATACCCAAAAAGGCACTCACAGAACAGATCTGTGGCACTAGGACAGTTGGTAGATCCAAATCACGTTGGCGAAGTCAGTGTGAACTATGATGCGCGCCATATCTTTGGGATCTGGAACTGGAGAGTAGTTTCACTTGACCGGGACAACTGGCTGAGGCTGTTAAAGGAGCCCTTCACTCAGTAATGGATTGTTGTGCCACTGAAGAAGAAGAAGATGACGATGACAGTCTTTCATGGAATGCGGTGAAACGGATTCAGCCATGTCTTGACCTTGAACTCATAATAACATGCGCCCGTTGCTTACGCAAAACACAGGCAGCGAATCATACAAAATACGGTATACTATTTGAGGTACAAACACAAAATTTTTATGTGTTGTGTTGCACATATAAGACAGGTACAGTTTTCTAAAGCCATTTTAAGGAGAAAATCACCTTATATTCAGGACAACCCGGTAATTGGGTTAATGTTTCACTTTGTTGGTAAATGGCTGTTTTGAAGTCACTTATTGGAACAATAAGATTAGGGACTGGAAGTAATACTGGAGCTTCTTGGGCAACTTGATGGACTACAGTATTGCCAGGAATGCTTGAGTGGCTAGGTATCCTTGCAAAACAAGTATGTGCATTAAAAGTCGATAACAAAATAAGATCTTTGAAATGGGGTGTATCCCAGTCCCCTAGATACCTTCAAGGGCATCTAAGGTGGAGAGTGAATCAGAGCGTATGAGAAATTTGTGATTAGTATTGTCATCCACTGTGCAGGCACATAACTTGGCGGAGAACACTGTGAAGAACTGTGGGAAGGAAAACGGGTAATTTCATTGTTTACCACCACTGAGCATCCAACTTCTGAACTAGATTTATAGACTCGTCCATGAATATAATACAAGAGTCAGTATACTTCTCTATAATTTCATGGTAGGCCAGTAGGATTACACAGTTGTGTAGTTTTGGGGAGAAACGTGAAGGATATCTCAATGTTCACATAAACGGGCCCCATGGATGTTCAGGGAGGGAGGCAGAGAGTTGAATGTCCAGAAATATAAAGTAATTATTTTTGAAAATGTAAAAGTAATTTATCAGCATGCGGATTGTCTTTTCCTAGTTCTGAGTAAGTAGGCAAAGGTAGATCGGCAGCAGATTTTGCATAATGAAGGCAGTAATTGTTAGTTACTGCCAGACTATTCTGGCAATTCAACAAGTAAAGTCAGCTGGGGAGGTGTGAAAGGCTCTTGAGACGAGTCTTAACACAGTGTCATGGTGTGAAGGAATGAATAAAAGAGAAACCCTGGGTCGTCACTCACACTTGACAGACAGCGTGTGAGAGCCGTATCACAAGCCCAACTTACAACGGACAAGCTAATTGATTACTTACCAGAAGGGGGGAAACCCAAGTCCGTTTAAGTGAGTACTTAAACTGGTACTTTGTACCGTTACAATGGATAGTGTAGAGTGTATACTGGTGTACAGTTATAGTGCACAATTGTACAGGGTGGGGCAGAATAACAGGCGATTTTGAAAAGGTTGGCAATCCTGCTGCACTGAAGGGAGGGGATTAGAAAGCTGTCGGCCATGTTCTACACACCGTAGCATTTAGTTACGATGGAGCGGTGGACCGGTGTACAACGAGCGTATGCTGTCAAAGTGTTTTATCAAAATGGTAGCTCTTACGAATGTGCGCAGTCATTTCAAAATCGCCCGTTATTCTGCCCCACCCTGTATTATTAAAAGAAAACCGTAGTGACATTGGTTTCTTTCATAATTGCTTTTGTGTGTTAGTCTAATTAGTGTTATGCCCTCTGTTTGCAGAAAACAAGTTATACCATGCACTTTACAGTAGGCAGAAAAACAAGTGATGTGTTCCAAGCTAGTAGAATAGATCTAAGCAAATTAGTTGGGTTAGAACGTAAAAATATAAATATTGCTGGTGGCTACTATGCATCCATACCACAGTCACTGCTGGGGCAACAAGCTTGTGTATCCCTGCTGATATTATAACTTCTATATAGATAATCAGAAGTTAAAATTTTTGAATAACCTTCAAAAGTATAGATAAAAAAACTAAAACAATTGTAGTGTTATATTTTGTATTTTAATATATATGTTGTAATGCAACGTTGTTAGTTAATTAATTTTCAAATGTGACAGTAGTATTTTGTAGAGCCCCACGTTGTTGGTGCCAATTTTGTAATATTCATTTAATTTATATTTCTTAAATACGTATAATGGGTGTATGTAGCTGCTATGGTTATACTAACCTTTTAATGCTTTTGATGCCCTACGTCCTTGGGATTCCAATTTGTAATATAAAATATACTCTAACAAATGTGTAATTAATTTTCTTTAAATGGGTATTCATATAATTATACTACAAATGAGAACACACTTCTTTTGCTGCTCTGAATCATTAAATATTCATTCCTGCTTTCTTATTATAGTAAGTTACCCCTTTTTTTATTTTCTATTAATTAACAAATCATTTTCCCTTTTTTAAGGTTTCAGCTCCATCTAGGTATCGGATGCATGAACAAATTTTTATATCACGGTTTTAACAACATAAAAAATCGTCTTCAGTAATATTATAAATTCACCTAACAAGTATTATACTAATAACATACATGAATAAAAAATTTGAACATGAAGTAAATAATTGTTGTTTGTGTATGATGGTTGTATGTGAGTTCTTGTGATTATACAAAAGAAATAATTAAATAATTTTAGAACTTAATATTACCCATTACAAATATGACATTAATAAAACAATGAAAATAATTAATTATCAGACATTAGGAATACAATTGACGCCATCTTGCTTTTTGTGGTCTGCACTGTGACTCTACACTTTTTAATTAATAAAATTTTGATACATAAAATACTTAAAAACTGTTAACTCCCAAAATTCTTACCTGATTGTGGTCCAGGGTCTTATATGCGAACTCGTGACCTGTAAGAGTGGTTATTGGGTTTCGTTATGCAATAAATCTCTACTCTCATTTATCACCTTTAAACCAACTCATTTATTTACTCACTTTAACATACTTTAACATCTCTATCTGCTTTCTTTCTCTTTATATTCTTTACAAAACAGTTATTTCTTTTTATCTCTTATATATTTCTCAAACGTTGTTTACTTTACTTATAGAATAAACAACTGTTCTAAATAAGTTTTTACTTCCTTACTCTTTACTTTCTTTCTCAAAGTTATTACGGACTCTTATTCACCTTTCAAAACAAAACAAATATTAATGAACTTAATTATTAAAATAGCTATATCTTTATTATATAAGACGATCCAGTACTTTGCTCTCTCTCTCTCTCTCTCTCTCTCTCTCTCTCTCTCTCTCTCTCTCTCTCTCTCTCTCTCTCTCTCTTACTTTTCACCCCCCCCCCCCCCCCCGAATAATAGATCTCTTTAATATTGATTCATTTTAGTGGGTCTGTGTATACTGCAGTATTAATTTATTATTGAAGGTTTTAAATTGTACTCATCCTGCTCGTTGTTACGTCAACACTGTTTTACGCTTGAATGTCCGAAAGATAACTTGCACTGTTTGTAATTTAGTAATTTGTAACTTTTCTTACTTGCCCACTATTAATTTCACTTTTGTTTATTAAAATTAACTGTGTATGCGACTACTTTGAGACGCCATCTTTAAGTATTGCCAACTATAACAAATAAATTGTTACTTACCAGGGTCCGGTTAGACGAACGGGATAACAGAATGGGTTATTTAATGAAGAACAGATTGATTCTTTCTATACACTTATTGTTTTCTTTTATTTTTCTTTTCTCATTTCTACATAAATTCACTTTCTTTGTTAGAAACAGTTTACGTTTCTTTCATTATCGTCGTAAACCCAAAATACGTTTTCTCCCTACCTTACATCTATTATGCTTTAAGCAATACAACAAGACATTGATTTTATTGTTGGTTATACCCAACTTTCAAATTAGAAAAGGAAAATAAATCTAGAAAATTTATGAATGTATTATATCAACTTAAATCTATTTAACGCAAACCAGTGCTTATTCTGTAATCTTTCATTCACACACATATACGCTTTCATAACTTACATATTTTTGAAACCACCTTTGTGAACTCACTATCTTTTGAATTATACGTATATATTTTAAGCTGTCATCTCTTTTCCTTTAATTTTGAAAATTTCTTTATTTCATTTTCTCCAAGAGTCTACTTATCTGACGATGTCCAGAAGATATCATCTTGCCACACACGCACTGTAAAGATTATTCCACATGCGTTTCACTGAGTCTTAACGGTTTTCTAGAAAACAACTAACTGTTAAGTTTTTCTAATGACGGTTTAACTTGTGATACTTTTACATTTTTGTACTTTTGGAGTTGGGCGCGCCCGTAATTCGTTCCGGAACTTTGTTAGCGACCGGCCGGCTCAAAGGTGTATTTTAGACTGGGGCTGCTGAAACTGCGTTGATTTCTGAGGTGGAGGGGGTTCACGTGATCTCATTGCTTTGTGTTATGAATATGACGAAGACAGATTCTGAGGCGGACTTGAACGTGCCTTGCATACCAAACTGACGTAAACAAGGTTTGCCCCTGACGTCATATGTTGCATTGTTTAATATACAAAGTTCACAGTTCATATTGCTAAAAATAGCTCTCTCCTGCGTTAGACTGACGACCTTGACAATAATATGTTGACATTGTGCACTATGTTTATTATTCCCAAGTAAAATTTATAATTTCCATTTATTTATGTTTATATTTCCCCAAAATATCCATGGGTGGGTTACCCGTCCCGTTACAAATTGTACTTCTGATGCTGCTGTTGCACTTTTTATTAACACATTTTCACAATTTTACTATATCTTGGCTCGCGAGCACTATCACATTGAACCACGCGGTTCCGGTGACTGACGCTAAGTGAAGTGTCTTCAAAATGGCTAGCGTCACTCTGGGCTCGGCTACTTGGTTTTTGATTGTCTGACGAGCGTCTCGCTACGTCTTGTTATTTCTCGTACTATCGTAGGCGGTGGCAAGGAAAACCGTGCGTGACTTTCACTCTGTCAAAGTCAACACACGCGCGCTCGTACACATTCCGATGCTCCAGATTATGTCGCACCTCACCTGGCTTATTCACAGACTGACCACTGGGTGTTTACAAAAGTTAAGCTTTGGTTATCAAAACCGGGGCTCAGTGTGGGTGACTCCACCTTATTACAGTTAGTGTGGAATTAAAATAAATCCCCATAGTTTGTCCCGTTACAATACCCCCCCCCCCAATGAAAGGGTTTCTGTCGAAACAGAAAAACTCTCATTGCCTAAAAACCTAAGAGGATCAGCTAGGATATGGCTCCATTGACCCCCCGTTAATTCTTATTAAAATCATGAGTAAATTACCCCCCTAGTCCGGCGACTATGGCTGCACCTGAATGACCTTACTGGAATTCCCTCTCAGGATCCCAACACCGCAAAGTCAGACAGGCACCCGCCACAGTATCACCTGACTGTAAAATTTCAAACAAATTTTCAATAATTGGCCTTCCACCAAACCAGATCCTCAACTGATTTATTTCCCTCTTAGATGTACTGGATTGCTTTTAGCAAAGTACTGGTTGAGTATATATGTGCCTTCCTAATATAAACATATGTAGTGGTACAAACACTTTACCACTTTTTAATTAATAATAATAAAACACACTTTACTTACCTTTTACAGGCCAGAGTCCTTCACACAAACCATGTGGACTATAAATGTGATTTAGGGTTTGCGTCATTAATGTACTCGACTCTCATTGCCATTGTTAATTAATTCAACCTTTATTAGACGTGTGATTTAACATGCTATCTTTTATTTTGAAGATAAAATATAAATTTTATTCTGTATCCATTCGGATTTAAATCTTACAAATATTAATGTTGAGACTCATGCTCAATTTAACCAAGACAAAAAAAAAACAAAATTTACAACTTTCCTTAACATACTTGAAATTCAAATGGTTCATTATCTTATATTAGTTAAAGGCGACCCAGCATTTGCATACACTCACATTCATTCATTTTACCCCATTTACTATAGAGAGCTCTTTTAATTTAAATTTTCATAATGGATTGGATGTGATACATTTACGTCTTTAACGGCATCACTGCTGCCCATATGCTGCACTCCGCATTTTTACCACTATTTGTACGAAAAATGTTACACTGTTTTAATTTCGAAAACTGGTTGATTAAATTGGTTCACTGCATCAAATGTTACATTCTGCACTGTTTTACTTGAGTTATATCACATTTTATACCGGTTTTAAGAAATTTTCGGCTCGCGAGCCTTTATGCTGAACCACTCGGTTGATCACTGGGGTAAGACAACAGAAGCCAACTGTGTTTTTGAAGATGGCAAAACGCCTTCATCCTGACCAGCTTGCCCTGTAATTCGCTAAAAAGAATCACGTGACACAATAATTAATTAGAATTCGTCTTCCTTCTGTTACGCAGTTCGGGTTGAAGACTACATACTTTCTCATGTCCTTTTGTCCTCTGAGCACATGTTGCCAAAACAACAGCACACACGCGCGCTCTTCCACATTCCTCGACACTTAATTGTTCTCGTACCTCGCTCGGCCTGACCACCGAGCTAACCACAGGGTGTTAAACAAATCAAACTTGTGATAATAAATGTTGCCCCGCCAAGTTGGCCCCAGATTATTACAATTATTATAAAAAATAGAAAAATAAACCCTCAGCTTTATTTGCCCCGTTACAATACCCCCCCCCCCCAATGAGAGGTTTTCTGCCGAAGCAGAAAAACTCATTGCTAACCCTAAGAGAATCAGTGAGTACATGGTGCCAACAACCCCCCTTTAATTCTCTAACACATCATGGGTAATCTACCCCACTAGCTCGGCGACCATGGCTGCACCTGCACTTACGATCCCCCCCCCCAATGAGAGGTTTTCTGCCGAAGCAGAAAAACTCTCATTGCTAACCCTAAGAGAATCAGTAAATACATGGTGCCAACAACCCCCCTTTAATTCTCTAACACATCATGGGTAATCTACCCCACTAGCTCGGCGACCATGGCTGCACCTGCATGATATTACTGGACTTCTCTGTTCGAGATCCCAACACCGTAAAATCGGACAGGCACTCACCACAGTACCACCTCACCTTATAACATTCCTAATAAAATTCCAAAAACTGGCATTATACGATACCAGATCCTCAACCGATATGTCTCCCCTTACATACATACTGGGTTGCCTTTAGCAAATACTGGGTGCGTACACATATTCATTATCAAACTACACACTATCTCCACATTAATTATTAACATAAAATTCAAATGTTGTTCAAATAGTGAAATAAACCCAAGTCCACTATCAAAAATTTACATTGATGTTAATTTACATCATCTCTCTCCATTAATTAATTTCATCCCAAATTTTAAATCTTTCCAAAAATTTCCAAAATCTTTTACAGGAATTTGCATTATCATTCTTGTTAACTAAATGCTAACAATTATAATAAACAAATAAAAATAAACAACTTACTTCTATCATAAATTCAAACATAACTACACTTGATTACAAAAGATAACATAAGATAAACATCATGAATCAGCTGACACCTTCTCTACGTATAGTGAACATTATAATTTAAAATAAAATTCTTTACTGCAAAGAACAAATTTTTTTTTTTTTCAAAAAAATTTAATTTCCAAAAAAAAACTATTTTGCCAATTAATAAAAACTAGTGGTCGCCCAGTGGTCGAAATTCGACCGTAATTCATTAAATTTTTAAGTTTGAACGTTATTGAGGTTCTTTTGTCAAAGAGTATACCTCTATAATCATTGCATATAATTTTTTTGAATTTTGTTCTATTACGTCAGCTGCGAGCGTGTACAAATACGTCATTAGCGTGTGTTGTTTGCCTTAATTCCCTGCAATACCTATGAAATTTAAAATTTAATGTTAGTAACAGATGAAAAAAAAAACACAATTACAGCTTGTATTCGTATTTATTTTTTGATATAATTCATTGTCAGTTTTAATTTTTTCATGTTATTATTGAATCAAATAAACGCTAATAAAAACGAGACTTGACATTCATAGAAGTATAAGATACATTGTTTTCAGTTCCAGTGGATTACATTTCATTTTTGGTAAGGTACAAAATTCGAAAACAGTTTGAAGATTATCTGCTACAAAGCTTATATAATTTTTTAATTTTTTTTTCTATGCATTAATTTTCGAGTTATTTGAAAAATATGAAAGATAGGAAAAATGAGGTTTAGCTTGGCTAAGCCATATTTAAAAAGCAATAACGCGTTTTTTGACATTTCCTTGGGTTTTTTTTATTGCCATACTGACCAGGTTTTGCCAAGGCTAACCTTGGAATTGGAAATTGAGTTCTTTGAAAGTTAAATGGTAAAACAGTACCAGAATATGTTAAATTTATATGTGGAATCAAAATTCTTTTATTGCGTGCGGTTCCATTTAAAACTTCGCAATCAATAGCATTACGATGCATACACTTGATGCGCATTCTTGTTCCATTGACTAATGCTTCCTTTGTATTTAAGTTTCTGATCAGTAAAACGATGCAATTAACTTTCAATACTAACTTATGTGGTGGCAAACCACTAATAGTCAAAGAATTCAAAAACTCTACTGGATAGTTATTGATTTCATTGTCATCATCACAAATTATTTTATCGTAGCTATGATATGTTTTCTGTTCACCTGGTATTCGATTAAGTATATCAGTATTAATAAAAGTACAATCATCATTTTTAGGTGCTAAAATAACTGACTTCAATATGTTATCTGAGAGTATGTTTTCGGAAATATTTCCATACACCTCATTAATAATATTATTTTCATCTCCTATTAATTGCTGAGGTATTTCAATAATATTTTCACCAAACTGAGGGAATTGTGGGGCTTCATCATTACCAATTTTTTTCAAGAATTCGACAAATTCTATTTCACTTGGTAAGGCTCTCATATTTTGATTAAACGTTACTTTATGAAAATAAATTTATGCCAACTCGTGACACAATTTTCAATTAAAGTTGCACGTGATCCATGTGGGACAACTGGTAAGATTTGCCGAAAATCACCGCACAGAAGTATCGTTTTCACTCAAAATGGTTTATGTTTATCATTTTCATCGCATAGATCCTGCAATAATCTATCTATGATTTTCAACACTTGCAGTGGGCACATAGTAATTTCATCCATAATTATCAATGATGATGAATTTATGTAACGTCCATAGCTACTATTTGCGGTAATATTCGCTACAGAATTTTCCAAAATGGATATAGGCAATTTAAACACATTGTGTAAAGTTCTACCTCCAAGTAATAGAGTTGAAGCTATGCCACTGAACGCTGTTGCAATGCAACTAAGATTAAGCAAATTTAATTTGTGAATGATTGCTGTTTGTGTGAATGTTTTTCCACAACCTGCATGAGCGGTTAAACAAAAAACATTAGATCCAGTATCATGGTGCAAAACTTCACGAATCACACGATCAATTAGATTACGCTGTTCAATATTTGCAGTTTCATAATGCTCACAACAGAAACTCTTGTTCTATTGGATCAATAGCATTTGCTTCGTCTGTTCTCTGCGAATACGTGGGAACTGGTAAACCAAGTTCGTGACATGACAAATTATGAACATTCAAAATATCTTCAATTTCTAATAGAGCTGTGTTAAAGGATACTTCTTCGTTGTAATCTCTCAAAAAATCTTCACTAAGATATACTTTAAATTCATTCCATAACGCCAATGCATTGGCTGGCACATTTAATGCACAAATGTAACCAAATAAATTTTGCATTTGTTTTGGTGAATGTAATTCTTTTGCTTCATTTAAACATTCACGCCATTCATTATCATTTGAAGCAATGCCGCGACATGGCACGCTTCAACAAAAGAAGTGTGTATAATTCCATTGTATGTTCTAACATCCTCAAATGATTTTGGACCACAGACATGTAATAAAAGCAATCGTAAATGGAAAAGTTCTATGTCTTTTGGTGATACTACATATATGCGTGTAATGATTTTATCACCTCCACGCCTTATCTTCTTCCATTTTTTTGGGAATCTTCCCACACAATAATGCAAAGGAATTTCAATATACTTATATTCATGCGCTGATGGATCTGATCGATTCAATTCAAAAAAATGCTAATAATTTTGTTTGTCTTGCATTTTCAATTGCTTGACGTTCTTGCCCTTATCGAAAGTAAACATTCTGTCTACGCGGTAAATGAATGTCAAGTCTAACGATGACATGTGATTGAAAATGCATTGGTAATTCATAGATGCGCCATACAGCTTCAGTTGATCCGACATAACGGCCATTTAAAAAATTTTTAACTTCATCAATTTGTATTTCTTGACCTGGTTCATTTCTCTCTGAACCTAATTCAACAGATGCACTGTCATAGCCTTTATACACGTATTTATAAATGTATTTAACACTTTTAACTGTAGTGCATACTTCAACATTTATATGGCAATTAAATTTGGCAAGTAAATACGGATTGTATGGTACAACATAACGATTGTCGAGGTAAGTACCGCGAACTTCAGCATTAATACCATTATCACGCCTTCTGTATAATG
Organism: Magicicada septendecula; assembly: GCA_034769895.1. NCBI lineage: Eukaryota > Metazoa > Arthropoda > Insecta > Hemiptera > Cicadidae > Magicicada > Magicicada septendecula. The sequence continues at coordinate 810,579,960 of CM068368.1, forward strand.
GATATCCATTTAATGATTCACATGTAAATTCATTAAATCGTTTTGGATAATCTTTTGTGCATTTTCCATCTCTCATACATACAGAATTTGGATTAAGTACACCGCATGGACCATGCATCATGTGTTTTACAACATATTCATGTAATGTAGGATGTGTTTGAATATTAGGAATCTCCGCAGATACAACTTTATCAATATCGGTAGCGTTAACAATTTTATCTTGCTCATTTAAAGAGAGTAAAATGTGAGCATGAGGCAATCCTCTCTTTTGAAACTCAATTGTATAAATGAGTGCTTCAACTTTACCGAAGATTTTTTTTAGTGTAAGGCCCTCAATTAATGCTTTCAGTTTGGACTTGAATACACGCACAACAATATCAGGTCGAAAATTAGCTGACTCACCTACACCAATATTGCTAACTATTTCAGGCCAACTTGGATTGCAAGTCATTGTAATAAACAAAGAAGGCTTTCCGAAATGTTGTACAATTGACATTTCATCTAAATAATTCTGATACATATTTCTTGGAGTTCCATTGAATGAAGATGGTAAAATTACTCTATGGCCAACATTATTGGCATTGGGGTTCAATTCTAAATAATCTGTTAAATTGTTGTAAACTTCAGACCTAAGACTTGTTTGATTTTGTCGAATGAAATGTAACCTTGTGCCCTCTATTCTCACATACATATCAACTATCCACTGCAGAAATAATTTTTGTGAATGGTGCAACATGCTAAAATCTTCTCTAATTGCAAGTCGATAGGCTGCATACTGAAGCATGGTTAATTTATTTCTGGGCGCTCTTGAATTAGATGTAGTTGGTACATTATGAGAAATATTGAGATGCCACCCAGTATCACCATTTGGAAAACGTAATGGATACGCTGAAGGGTCCAATGATGCATCCAAAACAGAGATATTTTTAATGGTACCATTAACTTTTGAAAACGAAACCATATTTCGTTCAAAGGGTGGCTCACCATCAACTGTACTAAATATTACTGCTACATCAGTTTGAACTGCATCATTATAATGGCGTAGATCTAAAACACGATTTACTTTAATGAGCATACAAATTTCTTTATTTTGATTTTCAACTCTCTGACAATGATCTTTCATTGCAATGAATGACCGAACGAAAGGATTAATGCGTTCCAATTCAAGAGAGATTTCGCGCATTATATTGTTATTGCATGTTTGATTATAGTGTTCACGTAATCTATAATTGACAGCAGTGTCAACATGATAAAAATATAATTGTGCATAACATGGTGAGCGAACATATCCAGCAGTCGTTGGACCTGATCTGTGATAAAAAAACATCATGTATTTTAAAATGATACACTCCACGCGTAACTGTATCCGAAATTGTAGCTTCTGAGCTAACCATAGCAAATGATGAATTGTATTTACGAATGTTTTCAAAATAATTTTTTGACTTTCTTTTTATTGAAGGTTCATTTGAAGTAAGTCCATCATACAATGATTTAAAGTATTCATTTTGACTTAAGGCCGGTAATATTGCTTTACCCTTATGACAACATGAAGTTAATGCAGTCCTTTCACCTAAAGTGACCTCAGATTCGAAATGTTTTGCATTGCAAAAACCTGCATTGTAAATGCATTAATCCACAATCAAAAGTATTAAAATTTCTTGGAATGACATTCAGTGCGCATTTAAATGTATCCCTCAAAATAATTTCATCATTTTGTATACTATTTACACTATTTAAATTTGCATTTGGTCTATTATCATTTTGACTTTCACGCGAATATATATTCCTTCTTCTTTGTCTCTCACTCCGACCCGTCAGTGTTCTATGTCGAGGCATAATGGAAGTATGTGCGAATATCTGAATGTAAAAAAAAACATGTAATGAAATTACTGAAACTAAGATTAGACAGGGTTTAATTTAAAAATAATAAAATGTACTCACTTTTTTGAAACCACCAATAATAATTAGGCGAGAGTAAGTCAATTCAAATTGCTGCTACAAAATTTTCCTTTTGCAATAGGTATATATTAAGCAAGCTGTATTTCACTTTCAACTGTACATTAATATATAAAACACAAATATCTAACATACAAAATATAAAATAAACGCTTTTTTGCCTTGACATACACTCCACAGACTATTGAAAAAGGAACATTTGAAATCACACAAAATTCACAGCTCATTCAGTCAATCTGTCAGTAATTATTTGTTGGCGACATTTTAAAATTCTTTGGCGACAATCTCTACTCTGTGCGACTGTTTGACCACAGAGTATTATGTGTTTGACATTGGCCGTATGAACGTACGCTAAAATGAAAAAATAATAATTTTATTGCCTGGCAACAAGATTATTTTATTTTTAACAATTACCATAGTTTGAAAAAGTTTAAATGAATTTTCAAGTGCAAATGAATGTTTTATTTTATTTTATTTAATGTATTTGTAACACATATTATATATAAATTTTAGCTTTCTGCACTCCTTCTCCATATAAACTTTAACTATGCCAAATCTCACACTCCCCCGTGCGCGCAATATGCTTAAAAAGGGGTACAAAGTTTTCTCTTCACGTATTAATTTATTAATAATTATTCAATCATTTAATTAAATTGATTAACAAAAGAATCTATGAATCAATTATAAGAAACATACTACATCTCTAATACCAGTCATCAGCTGATACCTTATGGTCAGGTGAATGACCTTACCCTAGACACACTACACAAAATTATACAATGTAAAATACATAACACATGTTTATAATTCCTACACTCTAACACAGTACAACCTAATAAAACATATAAACACTTTCCCTCCTAGAAGTAATCTTTCAAACCAATAAATTCATCTATAAAATTATCATATAGAGCAAAACATATTTAAATCAACTACTTCTGAACAAATTATCTACTTGAAAACGTTAATCATCTTCCATTGTCATAATATTTCTTAACTCAAAATACAATCATTTAGTTATTTCATCAGCTCATTAACATACTTCAGTTTAAGAGTTTATTGCGTTACTACCCTTAGTAACCACACACACTATGGCCTCCCTGGACTGTAGCGCCCAGTTGCTTCCACAAGGACTGAAATTAGGGAGGAATTTTGGCATCTCCTGTCCTTGCTTCAGCCTTATATTTTTTTTTAAATTCAGATATAATACCTGATTACATAGTCACAACCTTAAGACGGGTCTATCACCCTTTTATTTGTTCCCACGCGTACAAGGTGATAGCCGCTGTTCCATAGTTCCGGGGATTTCCCCTTGAGTCACCCCCCCCCCCCGTTAATTTCAAATTCACACCAATTTTCAAGGCAACCAACCATGGTCAGTTTTACAATTTCTGTCCACAGCTGATTGTCGTCCAAAACCACGATTAGTGCTGGTGAAACAGTAATCACCCAAAAAGGCGGGGAAATCTTGTCATTAGCATGTTTTTACTTCATCATTTCTCTATACACTGTACGTAGTAAATTCACATATAATGTAATATTATATAAGGTTGTACAGTGTATTTTACGCCCTATTTAGGCCTCCGATGATGGTAACATACTTTGATGTTGCTCATCAACACTTACCGCTATCTACAGTGACACATGCCGCCACTGCAATAGCCTAACTTATAACTAAACTTATGTCCTTCATTTACTAACACCACACTCCACAATTTATTTTCTCATCTGTTGACAACTAACAACCCCCCAAAATCACCCATTAATCTTGCACAATAACAAGTTTTTTTTCCAATAAAATTTTAATATAGACATGTTTTGCAAGGCTCATCTTTCATTTCGTACAAATAGTGAGTACCACAAAATATTCACTTGTTTACTTACTAATTTATTCATGATTTTACAACCTAGCACCAACTAATGATTTTACCATTAATTACAATAATTTACAATTTAATAAAAGGAAATTACTCTCTCTCCTTCCATTAAAATAAACATTTGATTTGCATCTGAAATAAAATTACAAACATTATATACATAAGATATTATGAATCTTGATTTTACCGCAAACCATGGTCCGCCTCCAAAATTATGTTATATCGAGATAGACAGGGAGACGGTCAGACACCACACGTGAATTCACGTCCCCCTCTTCTACCACTAAATTACATTACCTTATTTTTATTACTGTTGCTACATTAATTGCAATACAAAAATTTACTCTCTTTCTCATTTATCTAAGCCCGCCGTCTGACCATCTCCAAGCCCATCTCCACAAAACTCTTTTTGGTTAGAATACTGAAAATTTTAATTTGTATATCATAATCTACAAATTACACTGGTAATATAATACTTGAAAAATTGCCTCACTTTCTTTTTGTTTTAATACACTCTCTTAGGCAATTGTTAGTACGTGGGGTGGTGCGCATCTTATGCACCTTGAGTGTAAAAATATTTTTCTCCACGTACCTTAGGGGTCCCCCTCCCCGTTCAATAATCTGGATTAATTTCTACTTGTTACCAATTTTGTGAAGCCGGACCATCATCGCTTTCACCACCAGATGGAAGTTCCGCCAACCATGGTCCGCCTCCAAAGTGCCAAAACCCATGGTCAGGATTGGTAAGTTCGTGACCGCCCGAAAATGGGGGAGGATCCCTTCTGAAAACAAACAAAATATCTCAAAAAACCCCAAAAAAAATTTATTTAAATTTACCATGACCAATAACGCTTTAAATTTGTTGCGTTATGTGTACCCACTATTTCTCTTGTCGTCTGGTTTTGCAGAACATATGCATTGTCCATTTTGACCTCTATCACTTCATATGGTCCCTCATACAACAAAAAGAATTTCTTATTTCTTTATCTTGTGCATTCGATAAATCATGCCTTCTCACTAGTACCAACTGACCTACCTCATATCTTGTCCACTTGCCTTTAGCATCATGCCGCTGCTTTCTTCTTTCTCCCTTAGTTAATAGGTTTTCATTGGCGAGTTTAAGTTTTACTTCCAGACCTCAGGTGTTGCTCTCCGGTGGATAGTGGAACAGCTGTTCTAGAATCCTAGGAGGACGTGTTCCCTTGACTAACTGGTATGGTGTGAACCCAGTTGATTCATGGGTGGTACAATTTAACCATTCTTCAATTCTCCCCACATATGCTGGCCATTCGCTGTGCTTAGCATGGCAATACGCCCGAAAAATTCTCCCTAATTCTCGCATGACTCTTTCAGCTTGGTTCGACTGAGGATGGTATACCACCGTGTGTTTGGGTATAATGCCTTCCCAACCCAAAGTTTGTCGCCATATTCCACTAATAAATTGGGGCCTATGATCAGATAGTATTATTTTAGGTTTACCGGTTTTAATCATGTAGTCCTTTGTTATCTTTTCGCTTAATACTTTACCAGTCGGTCTCTTCACGCTGTACAGTCTTACAAATTTCGTGAATGCATCTAAAACCACAAAAATGTACATTACGCCTCCCCTTCCCTTTGGTAGAGGGCCAAACAAATCCACCGCAACTAAATCAAAAGGTTTCTCGACTTTGATGCACCTCATTTCTCCCTCTAATCGATAATTAACTACTTTTGACTTCTGACATAAATCGCACCCCCGGAGCAAAGTTCTAACTCTCCGTTCCATATTTTTAAATAAACATGATTCTTTTAATACATTTACACACTTCCTAGCACCGAAATGTCCATACCGAACATGACAATCCCAAACTATTTTATCTACCAAACCTTCCGGTATAACCAATCTTCAATCACGCTCTCCCCCCTCTACTTTCTTAAACAGACTCCCTTGATAGATCTGAAAATATTGGCTATACCCCAAGTCATCGAAATTGGACTCTAAACTGGTTATTATTTTATTTAATTTAACATCTGTTCTCTGCATGCTATTAATATGTTTCAATTCCTCCCCAAAAAGCTTATCTTCTCTACTTAGCCTATATATCTCTATTTCTTTTAAATCTATCCCTGTGAAAGTGTATCCGGTACCTTGTTTTCCACTCCTCTTATGTGTTCCCAAGAAAAATTATACTCTTGTAAAGCGCTAGCTAACCCACCTGGTTATTCTGCTGTGTGTTAATTTGCAGGTGTTTAGGAAAGATAATGCCTTGTGGTCAGTCCTGATGATGGTAGAATTTCCCAACAGATATGTCTGAAACTTCTTCACCGCGAAGACGATGCTAAGTAATTCCTTCTCGGTTGTTGTGTAATTTCTTTCGGCAACTAACAATGTACGGCTGGCGAACGCAATGGTGTGGTGTTCCTTTTCGTCGTCCTCCTGGTACAACTCAGCACCTAGAGCAATTTTGCTGGCGTCTGTCTGTAAGTAAAATGTGCGTTCAAAGTTAGGGTGATTCATCATGATCATGTTAGCAATATGGTCCTTTATCTCATTAAATGCATCTCGTTCCTTTTCCCCCCATCTCCATTGCTTACTCTTTTGTAACACCTCACTCAATTTCGAAGTTATATGAGCATAGTTTTTCTGAAATTTTCTATAAAAATTGCATAACCCTAAAAAACTTTGTAATTGCTTAATATTTCTAGGTTCGGGGAATTTTAAAATTGACTCTACCTTCTCTGGGTTGGCTTTTATCCCTTCTGGTGTTATTATGAAACCTAAAAAATGCATTTCGGTTTGTAAAAATTAAGATTTTTCCCAGTTGACAGTCATACCCCCTTTCTGCAATTTGTCTAACACATATTCTAAATGCTCTATGTGCTCCGTGAACGTGCGTGATGCTATTAGTATATCATCTACATAAATTGTCAAAAAATCTTAAGTTTTGGGGTTGTAAAATCTCATCTAAACATTTTATAAAAACTGGCTACGCTGGTGTTCAGTCCGAACGGTAATTGTTTAAACTGGTAGTTCTTTCCATTAAATAAAAATGCTGTATATTTACGACTGTTTACGGCTAACGGTACTTGCCAGTATCCTGCGGTCAGATCTAATGAAGTCATGTACTTTACACCGCTAAATTTCTGAAATATTTCATCAATCGCTTCCGGCGTCTCCCGGTCAGGAACTATTATTTGGTTGATACGACGGGCATGTAAACACAGTCTCACTCTACCGTCTTTTTTGATTACCACTACTAACGGGTTTGAATAAGTTGATACCGATCTCTCTATGATACCCCCCTCTAACATTTTATCCAACTCTTCTTGAACGGCCTTTCGTTTGGAAAATGGCACCGGATAACTTCTTTGTACACAGGGTGCGTGTTCCCTTACCTTTAACTCACACTCGTAGTTCCTGGCCCTTCCAGGTAACTCTGCAAACACCTCTTTAAAACTCTCTACGACCCGCCACAATGCTCTACGTTGGGGACTCCCTATCACGCCACCCTCACTACAAAACCTGTGTGCCCTTTTTTCCCAAAGTTGCTCTTCCCGTTCATCATTCTCTCTCTCTCTCTCTCTCTCTCTCTCTCTCTCTCTCTCTCTCTCTCTCTCTCTCTCTCTCTCTCTCTCTCTCTCTCTCTCTCTCTCTCTCTCTCTCTCTCTCTCTCTCTCTCTCTCTCTCTCTCTACATGCATTCTTTTATCACTACCCCGATTTTGTATCACCCTTAGTCCTGATACTCTAACCGCGTCTGAAACCCGCTCAAAACTGACCCTGATTGGTTGACTCTCATGACTTAATTCTACTATCTGCTTCTTAAAATCAGTTACCGCACTATGCCGGTTAAAAAATCGTTACCTAGTATGACCTCTAAATTTAAACCGCGTACCACCAAAAATGAGTTTTCATATGCTCCACCGTTTATTATCATGTGTAGTTGTACTTGTTTTGTTACTCGTTTACTTCTAACCCCAGTAACACCTACAATGCTAACCCCCGCAACTGGTAAAGAAGGAATGTGTTTGTTGTTTTCCCTTATTTCATCTAATATATGCTCTGAAATTATGGAGACCTTGCTCCCAGTGTCTACTAAAGTTTTAACTTCCTTACCTTCTATGCTGACCTTAATTTCTGTTAATCCCTGCTCCTGTCTTACTGCCTCCATGTCTTCTTCCTCCATCAGTTCCTTGGACATATCTGTAATGATGGTATTGCTCTGGTAGTTGTATTCTTCTTGGACCCCACTGCTACCTGCTGACAATGGCTGGGCCCGGTTCCCCATTGTCTCGTCTAGTTTCCCGTGGACGTACCCGCCACAGCTTGGTTGTATCCTCCTCTACCTCTCATCGCATCTCCACCTCCTCTGCCATTACCTCCGCCTCGTTGCTGTTGATTGTGATGAGTGGAGGCCACGCTGCTCCGTTGGCAATCTCTCACCTTGTTGCATCTGTAACATACTGTTCGGATAGCAAAATTTTCGTACTCACAATTCAGACATTTCCACATCTCGCCTCTATGGTTACTACTATCCACCCTCGCACCCCTGTATGCCGTAGGATACCCCCTTGTTTGGTAGTAATTTCCGTGATTGAATGTTACCGGCGGATTCGGACGCCTGCCTATCTCTCTCTCTCTGATGTTCTGAAAAATATCCAATATTTTTTCTAGTTCATTTATTTCAGCTATCTCCCATGTCATTAACGATATTTGTACCTCCTGGGGTAAATGTTTGCTGATGTGTCTCACAAACAGTCTGAAAGGTAGTGGAGGTTCGAGGTATTTAGCCTCATTATATAGTCTTGTAACGTATATGGTGACATTATTATTATGACCCCCAAAATTACGCGGGCCCATAATTCGACTTCTTAAAACTTCCTGATCTTCTTCCGACCAGTATTTTTCTCGGAATGCCCTTTCAAAACTTTCATAATCTCCCCACTCGGTTCTATGAGCCTCCGCCCATATCGCAGAACTGCCCTGGAAACACTTAATTATCTTTAATAATTGTACTTGCCAATTATTATGATTAAACTTATTGAATTCTCTCACCCGATTCAGAAATTGCATGGGGTGTACCCCCCTACCGTCGCAACTGAATGATTCTAGTTCTACGTCATTATTGACATCTCGCGTTACTAATATTCTCTCAGCAACGTTATTAATCTTCTGGCTTATGGCCACTTGCAATTCGTCTTTAACATTGTTTATGCTCTGTTCAATTGAACAGAATTTCTTATCATTAGTACATTCAGACTGTATGCTGTTTTTGGTTATTATATTGACTGACTCTTGTAACGATTGTATTTCTGTTTTACAGGTATTTTCGATTTCATTAAGTTTAACATCAGTATTACTTCTATACTCATTGATATTTTGATTAACTTTTTCAATTTTATACACTACACTACTATACTTATATTCAGTGTCAGTATTTACATTTATTTATTTTAGATTCAAAATTTTCAGTCACCTCATGTATTTGTTTATCATTCTTTCTGACATACTACTATCTATCTCATTAATTCTATTATTCATACTTTTTAATGTCTGACTCAATTTTTCGTTTAATTCGTATTTTAATTTGTTAAAATTACTCTCACATTTATTCTTTACAGCATTGATATCAATGTTCGTTAAATTTAACATTTACTTCCTCAAAATTTCTACTCTGTTCATCAAATTTGCTATCGAATTTCTTATTTTGTTCGTTCAATTCATCAAATTTTATATCACTACTATCAAAACGTCTACTCATAAAATTCATGATATCGTCCATTGACCATTCTTTGTCTTTTGTTTTTGTTACCAAGGGAGTCGATTTTGCTCCCGCCTCACTAATTATTACAGATTGTGTTAAATTATTATCATCTATTATGCTTGGAGTGGTCTCCATTCCTGAATCATTTATTTCATCTGATTCATTTAAAACGCTTTCTTTGATCACATTAGGCTCTGAATGAATTTCTACCTCCCCCGTGATAGTTACATCAATCATACTAACTTTATTTTCATTTTCCATTTTGATCTTATTTATGAGATTTTGCTCTACATAAAAATTCAATCTTAAATGTATTCAGTATTATTCAGTATAGTATAATATACCACTTAACTATAACTTAACATCACTTCTTTATACGTAATTAGTACGCATTACCATTTAACCTAAAAATCACGCTTATACCGACGAGTAAGTGTGGTTTGTAAAAAATTGAATTTGTAAAAACTGTCCCTGTTCGGGCGCCAATTGTAGTGATACAAACACTTTACCACTTTTTAATTAATAATAAAACACACTTTACTTACCTTTTACAGGCCAGAGTCCTTCACACGAACCATATGGACTATAAACGTGATTTAGGGTTTGCGTCATTAATGTACTCTACTCTCATTGCCATTGTTAAATAATTCAACCTTTATTAGACATGTGATTTAACATGCTATCTTTTATTTTGAAAATACAATATAAATTTTATTCTGTATCCATTCGGATTTAAATCTGACAAATATTAATGTTGAGACTCATGCTCAATTTAACCAAGACAAAAAAAAAACAAAATTTACAACTTTCCTTAACATACTTGAAATTCAAATGGTTCATTATCTTATATTAGTTAAAGGCGACGCAGCATTTGCATACACTCACATTCATTCATTTTACCCCATTTACTGTAGAGAGCTCTTTTAATTTAAATTTTCATAATGGATTGGATGTGATACATTTACGTCTTTAACGGCGTCACTGCTGCCCATGTGCTGCACTCTGCATTTTTACCACTATTTGTCCGAAAAATGTTACACTGTTTTAATTTCGAAAAGTGGTTGATTAAATTGGTTCACTGCATCAAATGTTACATTCTGCACTGTTTTACTTGAGTTATTTCACATTTTATACCAGTTTTAAGAAATTTTCGGCTCGCGAGCCTTAATGCTGAACCACGCGGTTCGATCACTGGGGTAAGACAACAGACGCCAACTCTGTTTTTCAAGATGGCAAAACGCCTTCATCCTGACCAGCTTGCCCTGTAATTCGCTAAAAAGAATCACGTGACACGATAATTAATTAGAATTCGTCTTCCTTCCGTTACGCAGTTCGGGTTGGAGACTACATACTTTCTCATGTCCTTTTGTCCTCTGAGCACATGTCGCCAAAACAACAGCACACATGCGCGCTCTTCCACATTCCTCGACACTTAATTGTTCTCGTACCTCGCTCGGCCTGACCACCGAGCTAACCACAGGGTGTTAAACAAATCAAACTTTTGTGATAATAAATGTTGCACCGCCAAGTTGGCCCCAGATTATTACAATTATTATAAAAAATAGAAAAATAAACCCTCAGCTTTATTTGCCCTGTTACAATCACCCCCCCAATGAGAGGTTTTCTGCTGAAGCAGAAAAACTCTCATTGCTAACCCTAAGAGAATCAGTGAGTACATGGTGCCAACAACCCCCCTTTAATTCTCTAACACATCATGGGTAATCTACCCCACTAGCTCGGCGACCATGGCTGCACCTGCACGATATTACTGGACTTCTCTGTTCGAGATCCCAACACCGTAAAATCGAACAGGCACCCACCACAGTACCACCTTACCTTATAACATTCCTAATAAAATTCCAAAAACTGGCCTTATACCATACCAAATCCTCAACCGATATGTCTCCCCTTACATACATACTGGGTTGCCTTTAGCAAAACACTGGATGTGTACACATATTCATTATCAAACTACACACTATCTCCACATTAATTATTAACATAAAATTCAAATTTTGTTCAAATAGTGAAATAAACCTAAGTCCACTATCAAAAATTTACATTGATTTTAATTTACATCATCTCTCTCCATTAATTAATTTCATCACAAATTTTAAATCTTTCCAAAAATTTCCAAAATCTTTTACAGGAGTTTGCTTTATCATTCTTATTAAGTAAATGCTAACAATTATAATAAACAAATAAAAATAAACAACTTACTTCTATCATAAATTCAAACATAACTACTCTTGATTACAAAAGATAACATAAGATAAACATCATGAATCAGCTGACACCTTCTCTACCTATAGTGAACATTATAATTTAAAATAAAATTCTTTACTGCAAAGAACAATTTTTTTTTTGTTTCAAAAAATGTATTTCCAAAAAAAAACTTTTGCCAATAAATAAAAATAATTATTCAATCATTTAATTAAATTGATTAACAAAAGAATCTATGAATCAATTATAAGAAACATACTACATCTCTAACACCAGTCATCAGCTGATACCTTATGGTCAGGTGAATGACCTTACCCTAGACACACTACACAAAATTATACAATGTAAAATACATAACACATGTTTATAATTCCTACACTCTAACACAGTACAACCTAATAACACATATAAACACTTTCCCTCCTAGAAGTAATCTTTCAAACCAATAAATTCCTATAAAATTATCATATAGAGCAAAACATATTTAAATCAACTACTTCTGAACAAATTATCTACTTGAAAACGTTAATCATCTTCCATTGTCATAATATTTCTTGACTCAAAATACAATCATTTAGTTCTTTCATCAGCTCATCAACATACTTCAGTTTAAGAGTTCATTGCATTACTACCCTTAGTAACCACACACACTATGGCCCCCCTGGACTGTAGCGCCCAGTTGCTTCCACAAGGATTGAAGTTAGGGAGGAATTTTGGCATCTCCTGTCCTTGCTTCGGAAGAACCTATCTGTAGAATTTCCCAACAGATATGTTCGGAATTTCTTCACGGCAAAGACAATACTTAGTAATTCCTTCTTGGTTGTTGTATAATTCCTTTCGGCCGCTAGCAAGGTACGGCTGGCGAAAGCGATGGTGTGATGTTCCTTGTGGTTGTCCTCCTGGTACAACTCAGCACCTAGAGTGACATTGCTAGCATCTGTCTGTAAGTAAAATTTGCGTTCAAAGTTAGGGTGAGTCATCATGATCATGTTAACAAAATGGTCCTTTATCTCGCTAAATGCATCTCTTTCTTTTCCCCCCCATCTCCACTGTTTATTCTTTTGTAACACCGTACTCAATTTTGAAGTTATATGGGCATAGTTTTTCTGAAACTTTCTATAAAAATTGCATAACCCTAAAAAACTTTGCAATTGTTTGATATTTCTAGGTTCAGGGAATTTCAAAATTGATTTTACATTCTCTGGGTTGACTTTTATCTTTCCGTAAAAATTCAGATTTTACCCAGTTGACAGTCAAAACCCCCCTTTCTGCAATTTGTCTAACACATATTCTAAATGCTCCATGTGCTCTGAGAACGTGCTTGAGGCTATCAGTATTTCATCTACATAAATGGTTAAAAATTCTAAATTGTTTGGTTGAAATATCTCATGTAAACACTTTATAAAACTGGCTACACTGGTATTCAGCCCGAAGGGTAACCGTTTAAATTGGTAATTTTTCCCATTGAAAAGGAACGCCGTGTATTTCGTACTTTCACATGCTAACGGGACTTGCCAATACCCCGCGGTTAAATCTAATGAGGTCATGTATTTAACTCCACTAAATTTTTGAAATATCTCATCTATTGGTTCGGGTGACTCCCGGTCCGGAATGATGATCTGATTTATTTTACGGGCATCTAAGCACAATCTTACCCTCCCATCTTTCTTTATAACTACAACTAACGGGTTAGAATACGGGGACACCGATCTCTCAATAATATCTCCCTCCAACATTCTATCCAACCAGACTTGAACCGCTCTTCTTTTTGAATATGGTACGGGATAACTTCTTTGTACGTAGGGTGCGTGTTCCCTTACTTTTAGCACACACTCGTAGTTCCTGGCTCGACCAGGCAACTCTGCGAACACCTCTTTAAAACTTTTCACAACCCGCCACAACGCCTCACGTTGGGGACTCTTTACAGCGCCACCCTCACTACAAAATTTATACTCCCGTTCCTCCCATATTCGTTCTTCACTTTCAACGCTCTCGCTTTCTCTACACACATTCACTCTTGCTATTGTGTCCACATTTTCGACCCAATGTTGTATCACTTTTATACCTGAAACTCTTATTGTGCCCACTACCCATTCAAAACTAATTCTGACTGGCTCAATCTCATTATATAATTCTAATACCCGTTTATGGAAATCAAATCACCGCTTTGTGCCTTATTAAAAAATCGTTACCTAAAATAACCTCTAAATTTAAACCACGTACGACTAAAAATGTATTTACATATTCCACCCCCCCTCCCCGTTTACGACCATGTTTAACTGAACTTGTTTTGTGACCTGCTTACTCCTCACCCCTGTAATCCCTATTATAGTAACACCTGCTGAGGGTAATGACGGAATATTTTTGTTTACCCCTTTTAATTCCTCTAAAATATGTTCTGAAATTACTGACACCTCGCTCCCTGTATCTACCAAGGTTTTCACTTTCTTACCTTCTATGGTGATCATTACCTCAGTCAATCCGACCTCTGGTTTCCTCATGTTGAAGTTGTCCTCTTCTATTAGTTCCTGGGATATATCAGTTAATATGAGGTGACTCTGGTAGCTGTTGTCATCCTGGACCACGCTGTTATTTAGTGACAGTGGCTGGGTCCCTTCCTCCATTGTCCTCTCTAGTTTCCCGGTTGAACTGTTGTACCATCCTGCACGTACCCACTCCCATTACCGGTGCTATTCCCGCTATTCCTCGGCGCTCTGTGGCGTCCATCCTCTCCTCGCTGATTTGTATTGGTGTGTTGTGGTAGCGTTCCTTGTCTCCGACCATTCCTCGCCTGTCTACATCTATAACAGAATATGTGTTGAGCAAAATTTTCAAATTTACACCCCTGACATGTCCAATATTCGTTTCGACTATTATCTTCTCCCCTTGCATCTCGATGTACGTGTGGTGGCCCCCTTATTTGATTACAGTTTTCATTAGTTTGGGACCCCGGTGGGTTCAGACGCCTACCCATCATTTCACGGTCTCTTATATTTTGGAAAATGTCCAAAATTTTTTCTAATTCACTTATCTCTGCTATCTTTCGGGTCATCAACGATATCTGTACCTCCCGTGGTAAATGTTTGCAGATGTGTCTCACGAACGATCTAAATGGTAGCGGAGGTTCAAGGTATTTAGCTTCATTAAAAATTTTCATTACATAGATGGTCACATTGTCCTTATCCATACCAAAATTCCCCGTTCCCATTATCCTACTCCTCAACACCTCCTGATCCTCTTCCGACCAATATTTTTCTCGGAAAGCCTGTTCAAACTTCTCATAACTCTCCCATTCGTTTTTATGAACCTCCGCCCAGATCGCGGAACTCCCCTTAAAGCATTTGCTGATTTTTAGTAGTTGTACTTCCCAGCTGTTATTGTTAAATCGATTAAACTCTTGGACCTGATTCAAAAAATGCATAGGATGCACACCCTGATTGTCGCAACTAAATTTTTCTAGTTCAATTTCATTGTTTAAATCTCGAGTAACTATTACCCATTCCATAATATTATTTATTTTCTGGCTTATAGCCACTTGCAACTCATCTTTAACCTCGATAATACTTTGTTCTATTGACATAATTTTGTTATTGTTAATACCTTCGAACTGAATGCTATGTTTGTTCATAACATCCATGTTCTCTTGTATTGACTGTATTTCTAAGTTATACTTATTCTCTATTTCTTTAAATTTAAGATTAGTATTGTTTTTATACTGCTGAATATTCTTACTTATTTCGTCTACCTGAACTACAGTGTTCTGTTTACATTCATTTATTTTACATTCTATTTCATTGTTGTACTCATTTATTTTACTTACTAATTTTTCGTTTTCTCATTTATTTGTTCATTGAACTTGGTATTTACTGATTCTATTACATGTTCCTTAATTGTATGGAAACGCTCATTAATTTCATTTATGATCTCACTCTTGACTCTATTGACTCGAATATTTACGTCGTTAATATTACTACTTAGTTCATTGAGTCTGGTATTTAGTTCATTAATGTCACTACTTATTTCATTGAACTTTGCATTTTGTTCATTTAATTTGACATTTACTTCATCGAACTTACTGTTTTGTTCATTAAACTTCAGGTCATTAATATCAAAGCGTTTATTTAATTCATCAAACTTGCTTCGAATTTCTCATTTTGTTCATCAAATTTACCATTTACTTCATCAGACTTATTATTTAACACTGTGTGTTGCTTTTCTGAACTTTCTTTCATACTACATACAGTGTTGCCAAAAAGTTTAGGGACACCCCTTGAAATCGGTTCATTTCATCTCGTCCCTAAACATACAATTAATTTGCTTTTTGACTATTTTTGCCTTCATGTGCACTGAAAACAAAGTATTTTGCTGCTTATTTCAGTACTGTAAGTAAAAAATTACCTGAGATATATATTATTTTGTGTTTTCAATATTTTGCAGGAAAATCCTGTTTTTCAAAGTATTAAAATTTGTAACTTCTTAACTACAAATTGTATCAACTTGATTTTTGGTTTAATGCCTTGGCATAACAAATGGAACATTTAAAAAATATTACGTACACTGAAAAAATTACACACAAAGTGGTGGAGTGCCAAACTTGTTTTAGTTTTTTCAAATTTCACTTGTTGAAACCTGCAACTTAAGCGCACCATAGCTCGTGAACGGAGCGAGCTAGGAATAATCTGAGCACACCGGCGTGTTCAGTGCGAGCCGGTGTAGGGGGGGAGAGCTGCGCGCGCACCTGTCACTGGCACTGTCAGTTGCTGTTCGTCCGCTTACAGCTCGCCATTTTTGTTCTGCGTTTGTACGAAGTGATTTTGTTTTCAATTGGTCGTCACGCTGTTAGTGTGGAAGTTCAGTGGCAGGTAGTTGGCATGCATAAGATGGGTATGTCTTATAGACAAATAGCAAGTGCTTTAAATGTGTCTAAAACTTGTGTTGAGAACACGGTTAAGCGATATGCAGAGTCTGGTAGTGTCCTGGAAGCACCTCGGAGTGGTCGCCCACGTAAAACAAGCCCTCGTCAAGACCGAAAACTGTTAAACTTAAGCCGTAGAAATCGCAATGTGAGTGCAAGTGATCTGTTAACAAAAATGAATCAAGATGGTGATAATGTTAACATTTGTGTGTCAACTGTGTCATCAAGACTTCGAGACCAAGGTATGCATTCTTACTTTGCTTTGCGCAAGTCTTTGTTGAACAGTCTTGCTCAGAAAAGGCGAAAGATTTGGTGTAGGGAACGCCATAATTGGCTCAAGGAAGCCTGGAGGCGTGTGATTTTTTCTGATGAATGCTGTTTCGAGCTATTTCCTCGCAGAAAAATCAGAGTGCGTCGTACCAAAACGGAAAAATTTTTACCAGCTTGTGTGGCCCCAGCTGTCCAGATAGGTGGGGAAGCCCTCATGGTGTGGGGTTGCATCACCTCCGAGGGACCAGGAGAGCTTTATTTTGTTGATGGTACCGTGAATAGCACTACTTATTGCCAGATCTTGGAAGAGACCATGCTTCCATCAGCTGCAAGGTTGTTGGGGGAAAACTTCATCTTCCAACAAGACAACGCGCCATGCCACAAGTCACGGCAAACCATGGCATGGTTAGCAGATCATGATGTTGAGGTTCTCCCTTGGCCAGCCAGGAGTCCAGACCTCAACCCAATTGAAAACATTTGGAATACCATGGCTGTGCGGCTGGCAAAGCACAAACCATCGAACAAGACTGAACTGCGCTTCCTGGTGGCTAACATTTGGCGTCAGATCTCCAAGGAGGAATGCTGCAAACTTATTGACAGCATGCCGAAGAGGGTTGATGCCTGCAGGAAAGCTAAGGGTGGCCCTATCGACTACTAAACATGTATGTAACATTTTTTCAATGATTTGTAAACCTTAAAGTTTTTTTTGTTATCATTACATACATTTGAAATGAAAAATCGTGTTTTTTTCACCCTGTCCCTAAACTTTTTGGCAACACTGTATTATACTATACAAATCTTTTAACATACCACTGTCATCAGCTTTCTTATTTTGACTAATTGAAATTGGCGTTGAATGAATTTCAACTTCATCCATTATTTTTGATTCGGTTAAGTTACGTTCATTTGTTAGCATTAAAGCTGTTTGGATTCCCGAGTCGCTCGTATCAGCTGACTCGGTTGACATATTTTCTGTGTTTATAATCATTGACCTATTTTCAGATTCATCGCTGATGGTTACATCAGTTTCATTTATTTTACTCTCTGTGTTTTCCATATTTTAAATTCTGAAATTTTCATATACTAAAAAACTGACGCTTAGGATTATTTTACCACTCACTTAACTATAACATAACATAACATCATTTATTTGTACGTAATTTATACGTAATCTGCCTTAACCTCCAATAACTTCTCTTACATACACGAGTAGGCATAGTTTGTACCAAATAAATTTGTACAAACCGTCCTAAGTTCGGGCGCCATTGTGACTCTACACTTTTAATTAATAAAATGTTGATACATAAAATACTTAAAAACTGTCAACTTCCAAAATTCTTACCTTCACAGGGATCCAGGGTCCTATATGCGAACTCGTGACCTGTAAGAGTGGTTATTGGGTTTCGTTACACAATAAATCTCTACTCTCATTTATCACCTTTAAACCAACTCGTTTATTTACTAGCTTTAACATACTTTAACATCTCTATCTGCTTTCTTTCTCTTTATATTCTTTACAAAGTTATTACAGACTCTTATTCACCTTTCAGAACAAAACAAATATTAATGAACTTAATTATTAAAATAGCTATATCTTTATTATATAAGACGATCCAATACTTTGCTCACTCTCTCTCTCTCTCTCTCTCTCTCTCTCTCTCTCTCTCTCTCTCTCTCTCTCTCTCTCTCTCTCATACTTTCACCCCCCCCCCCGAATAAGAGATCTCTTTAATATTGATTCATTTTAGTGGGTCTGTGTATACTGCAGTATTAATTTATTATTGAAGGTTTTAAATTGTACTCATCCTGCTCATTGTTACGCCAACACTGTTTTACGCTTGAATGTCCGAAAGTTAACTTGCACTGTTTGTAATTTAGTAATTGTACTTCTGACGCTGCTGTTGCACTTTTTATTAACACATTTTCACAATTTTACTATATCTTGGCTCGCGAGCACTATCACATTGAACCGCGCGGTTCCGGGGACTGACGCTAAGCATGTTCACATGCTGATAAGACAGCATTGTGACTCTACACTTTTTAATTAATAAAATTTTGATACATAAAATACTTAAAAATTGTTAACTCCCAAAATTCTTACCTGATCATGGTCCAGGGTTTTATATGCGAACTCGTGACCTGTAAGAGTGGTTATTGGGTTTCGTTACGCAATAAATCTCTACTCTCATTTATCACCTTTAAACCAACTCATTTATTTACTCACTTTAACATACTTTAACATCTCTATCTGCTTTCTTTCTCTTTATATTCTTTACAAAACGGTTATTTCTTTTTATCTCTTATACATTTCTCAAACGTTGTTTACCTTACTTATAGAATAAACAACTGTTCTAAATAAGTTTTTACTTCCTTACTCTTTACTTTCTTTCTCAAAGTTATTACGGACTCTTATTCACCTTTCAAAACAAAACAAATATTAATGAACTTAATTATTAAAATAGCTATATCTGTATTATATAATACGATCCAGTACTTTGCTCTCTCTCTCTCTCTCTCTCTCTCTCTCTCTCATACTTTTTACCCCCCCCCCCCAAAAAAAAGAGATCTCTTTTAATATTGATTCATTTTACTGGGTCTGTGTACTGCAGTATTAAGTTACTATTGAAGGTTTTAAATTGTACTCATCCTGCTCGTTGTTACGCCAACACTGTTTTACGCTTGAATGTCCGAAAGATAATTTGCACTGTTTGTAATTTAGTAATTGTCCTTGTGACGCTGCTGTTGCACTTTTTATTAACACATTTTCACAATTTTACTATATCTTGGCTCGCGAGCACTATTCACATTGAACCGCGCGGTTGCGGGGACTAACGCTAAGTGAAGTGTCTTCAAAATGGCTAGCGTCACTCTGGGCTCGGCTACTGGGTTTTTGATTGGCTGACGAGCGTCTCGTTATTTCTCGTACTATCGTAGGCGGTGGCAAGGAAAACCGTGCGAAATTTTCATTCTGTCAAAGTTAGCACATGTGCACTCGTACACATTCCTATGCTCCAGATTACGTCGCACCTCGCCTGGCTTATTCACAGACTGACCACTGGGTGTTTACAAAAGTTAAGCTTTGGTTATCAAAACCGGGGCTCAGTGCGGGTGACTCCATCTTATTACAGTTAGTGTGGAATTAAAATAAATCCCCATAGTTCGTCCCGTTACAGCACAATATTGAATGCTAATAAAATTTATACGAGTTCTACACTTCTGTTGGTTCAAAATAAGTTTGTGTCACTCACTTTTGATATATATTATGTTTAGAAATGTAGTCACGCTAAATGTGTTCACTTTTTAGTTTATATTGAAGTGTTGTGTAAAATGTTAATACTTGTCAATATGGTTATAAGCTTGGAAGGATCTCACCGAATTCAAGATGTATTACACCAGTTAGGATAGTAATTTCAGGTTTTCTTCTCCAGGTGGGTTGAACACAACTTGTACGTTAGTTTACTGATAATTTCTATAACTTTACTTGGCTTTTTTACTACACTCTTCTTATTTAATCTTGATTGGATTGGCAACTACTTCAGTTTCTTCCTTCTTCATGGGACGCCAACATTAGACAAAACCTTCTTCCTTGTAACAATCAATTTTAGATTCATCTATAACAGGCCTTGGTTTGTTGGTATATTTTTCAGTCTCAGGACTGTTTTATCTGCCTCCAGTAAACATAAGTTTTTAATATAACCTTACTTTTCCTGATTATTTTACATAATCCCATTTATGCTTTTATTTCACTTAATTTTATATTGTCACTTGCACTAATGAAGTTGATTTTATTGTTATTTGTTCACTTCATATAAAATACATGCCATTCTCACCTTATGGTCATATTTGGTTCACAACACTTTATATTTTTATCATTGTTTACACTGTCTCATTTGCACTGTTTTATTATCACTATTTATCACTTTTCTATTAGAATAAACACAATTATAAAAATAATTATCTTGTTTTTACCATGACACTATCTATTAGCTAATTACAAATACAGTCTTAGGTTTAAGACCTAGCTTGACTTTAGGCTGGTTATACAAATGATTTTTCTTAACCCTAAATACATTTCTCACTTACATACTAAAACATTAGTATTGACAATATTATAACAAGATATATAAAATCACTTCCCTAATCTGTTGGGTAATTTTTGTGTCAAAGACACCGTCCAGTGTAGTCTTTTTTTATGTCTGTTTTGTCAAGTTATTTATTATGTTTGTTTACAAGGCTAATTCCTGTTTTGAATTTATTCATACATCTGTAACACGTATTCTTTATTTATTGTTCATGGTTTATTGGTTTAGTTATTATAATTCTGCCTTTATATTATTTTTGGTTGTTCTCATTTGATCACTCATTGTCTATTGTACTCCTCATTCAGTTACATAGTATTTATCTATTTGAGTAGTTTCCCTATATTTTTGATAATTAAATTGACTTTCCTGGTTTGTACCATCTTGTGATGCTACATATTGCCTCCCCACCAAAAATGATTATTTCTGAAAGCAAATTTATATGGTTGAGGAAATTATCATTTATATTGACTTATTTTCTTCATAATATTTCTTCAACGAAGCCTGGTTATATGTTCCTTTAGTCTTCTTATTAATGAATAAGCGATGAGGTAAGATGTCTTATGGAATTCAACGGGTTTTCTGAATGTTAACTTACATTGATAACCCTTGACCTTACCGGATGCATCTGAAAAAATATGCCGATATTTATTATAGATTAATATTAGTTTTTCTACCTGTTCTTCACTCAACTTTACTCCCGTCTTTTTTTGTTGAAATTTTTTGATCTCTTCTAATTTACAACGCCATAATTCGTTATTGTCATCCTGATATTTAATTCTGTCGTCTGGTATATAATCCCTATAATAATCATCTTCCCTAACATGATAGCTGGCTCGGTTCTGAGGGGCACATTGGCTTCCAATTAACTCAGCCGTCCATACTATACCATTTGAGGTCAGAGACACCTTCTCTCTGCTCAGGTCAATGATTGCTGAATATTGTCTCAACATATCACATCCTATTAGTATATTGAAAGGTAGACCGTTTGCTACCATACCATGGGGATGATTACACCATTGCTTCTTAGATCTAACAAAACTTGTTTTTTCATTGACTTATTTTGGCGTCCTGTAGCTCCAATTAATATGATGTTGTTCACAGGTAAAGTTGGTAAGATTTTTCTACATTCCTTCTGAATTCTATCTAATTCTGTGCTATCTATCAGCGACACATTTGCATCAGTATCAATCATTATCTTCATTGGAATTGCATTTACCTCAGCTGTTATGTAATTTCATTACTGTGATTTGTGGTATTGGCAGACTCTTCCTCCAGTAAGTCATCTCTAATATTTTTTAAATAGTTGTTTTTTATTATCGTTATCGTCTTACCTGTTGTCTTATTGTTTTGTCTATAATAACATGCTGTTATAATAATATGCTATAATAATTATAGTTTTGTTATGTAATATGCTGTCGGTGATTTGCCATGCGGATCATACTTGCCATTACAGATGTTATCCCTAACTATATTCTGTGTTGATTCCGACCAGTATTTGGCTTTGAACAGTGTTTTAAATTCCTGGTAATCCTGAATGTCGTGTCTGGTTGCAGTCCACCAGTTATCGTTTATGTCCTTGAAGTGCTCATCTAGCATGCTCCTGATAGATGTCCATCTCGTTTCTCGGTGTCTGGCAATATTTTCTTTGATTCTTTCGAGGAACTCCATTGGGTTTTTCTTGTAGTTCTTGAAGTTGATTACTTCTCTATTCTCGGTGGGTTGTACACGAGAGACACAAAACGGCCTACTTCTAATCATCTCTAGCTCTTCTCTGATGTTCACTAATTCCCATTGATGAATCTCTTCTATCTTCTCTTTATTATTAATTACTTGACCCTTCACATTATTCTTGTTGGCATTAATGTCTTCAATTCTTTCTCCTATCCTTGCTTGTACTCTTACTAGGTCTTCTTGGGTTTCCTTCTGCAACGATCTTCTTCTACATTGTTTATCCATATGTGGACCTCTTCCTTAACTTGCTTAGTTCCTGATTTGTCTGGTTCCACTTCTCATTAGTTTCTGAAATTTGTTGTCTTAGGTTTTTATTATTCTCCTCCATCTGATTTTTCATTTCCCTTCTGATTTCTGTCATTTGTTCTTCTATCTTCTTACTCATTTTTTCATTGTTATCTTCTATTTTCTTACTTAGTGTTTCTTGCAATTGCTTATTGTCCTCTTTTAATATTTCCATCTTCTTACTTAATTCTTCCTTCAACTGTTGATTATTAGTTTCTGTCTCTTGTGGTTATCTTCTATCTCCTTTCTTAATTGTCGGTTATCTTCCTTTAATGTTTCCATGTTTTTATTTAACGTTTCACTGGATTCATTGTTTTCTTCTATTTTCTGGCTTAATTGTTCATCATTTCCTGTAGGCTTACATTCTCTGTTTGTGTTGGTCTGTCTGGTTGGTTTTCTTGTGGATCACTTGCTATCTCCTCCACTTCAGGTGCTGGTTGGGCCTCCTTTTCTTCCATGTCCATTTCTGCGTCAGTTCTTTTGGTTCTCCTGCACGAAGTTCCTCTCCTCGACATTTTTTTTTTATTTTTCTTTTGTATAATAACCAACTAGGAATGTAAATTATAGTGTTATTCAATACTTCTCTATTTATTTTACTCTCCTTTTCCTAGCCCTCGAGTGGGTGCACCAATTTTATTTAATGCGACGTTGTTAGTTAATTAATTTTCAAATGTCACAGTAGTATTTTGTAGAGCCCCACGTAGTTGGTGCCAGTTTTGTAATAGTCATTTAATTTATATTTCTTAAATACGTATAATGGATGTATGTAGCTGCTATGGTTATACTAACCTTTTAATGCTTTTGATGCCCTACGTCCTTGGGATTCCAATTTGTAATATAAAATATACTCTAACAAATGTGTAATTAATTTTCTTTAAATGGGTATTCATATAATTATACTAAAAATGAGAACACACTTCTTTTGCTGCTCTGAATCATTAAATATTTATTCCTGCTTTCTTATTATAATAAGTTCGCCCCTTTTTTTGTTTTCTGTTAATTAACAAATCATTTTCCCTTTTTTAAGGTTCCAGCTCCATCGAGCTCTCGGATGCATGAAAAAAATGTTATATCTCACGGTTTTAACAACATAAAAAATCGTCTTCAGTAATATTATAAATTCACCTAACAAGTATTATACTAATAACATACATGAATAAAAAATTTGAACATGTAAATAATCGTTGTTTGTGTATGATGGTTGGATGTGAGTTCTTGTGATTATACAAAAGAAATAATTAAAACATTTTACAACTTAATATTACCCATTTAAATATAACAATAATAAAACAATGAAAATAATTAATTATCAGACATTAGGAATACAATTGACAAAAGAAAATAAAATAAAAATTTAATTGTCTATGCTTTATCTCGTAGTTCATTATTTCTCAACATGGTGCGCTGCAGTACCCTTTCTTTACCGTTAAGAAAATGACAGACGCCATCTTGCTTTTTGTGGTCTGCACAATATTGAATGCTAATAAAATTTAATTGAATGCTAATAAAATTTATATGAGTTCTACACTTTTGTTGGTTCAAAATAAGTTTGTGTCACTCACTTTTGATATATATTATGTTTAGAAATGTAGTCACACTAAATGTGTTCGCTTTTTAGTTTATATTGAAGTGTTGTGTAAAACGTTAATACTTATCAATATGGTTATAAGCTTGGAAGGATCTCACCGAATTCAAGATGTATTATACCAGTTAGGATAGTAATTTCAGGTTTTCTTCTCCAGGTGGGTTGAACACAACTTGTACGTTAGTTTGCTGATAATTTCTATAACTTTACTTGGCTTTTTTACTACACTCTTCTTATTTAATCTTGATTGGATTGGCAACTATTTCAATTTCTTCCTTCTTCATGGGACGCCAACATTAGACAAAACCTTCTTCCTGGTAACAATCAATTTTAGATTCATCTATAACAGGCCTTGGTTTGTTGGTGTATTTTTCGGTCTCAGGACTCGGTTGGTGTATTTATCTGCCTTCAGTAAACATAAGTTTTTAATATAACCTTACTTTTCCTGATTATTTTACATAATCCCATTTATGCTTTTATTTCATTTAATTTTATATTGTCACTTGCACTAATGAAGTTGATTTTATTGTTATTTGTTCACTTTATATAAAATACATGCCATTCTCAACTTATGGTCATACTTGGTTCACAACACTTTATATTTTTATCATTGTTTACACTGTCTCATTTGCACTGTTTTATTATCACTATTTATCACTTTTCTATTAGAATAAACACAATTATAAAAATAATTATCTTGTTTTTACCATGACACTATCTATGAGCTAATTACAAATACAGCCTTAGGTTTAAGACCTAGCTTGACTTTAGGCTGGTTATACAAATGATTTTTCTTAACCCTAAATACATTTCTCACTTACATACTAAAACATTACTATTGACAATATTATAACAAGATATATAAAATCACTTCCCTAATCTGATGGGTAATTTTTGTGTCAAAGACACTGTCCAGTCTAGTCTTTTTTTGTCTGTTTTGTCAAGTTATTTATTATGTTTGTTTACAAGGCTAATTCCTTTTTTGAATTTATTCATGCATCTGTAACACATATTCTTTATTTATTATTTATGGTTTATTTGTTTAGTTATTATAATTCTTCCTTTATATTATTTATTTTTGGTTCTCATGTTAACAATCAAAACAATACAAATAATAAGTCCCTAGTTCTGGACGACAATTATTAACAATCTCCCTTTTTACCATAATAAATATTCATTGATGACTTACCTGGTGAGATAGATTAATATTTATTTGTTGACACATTAGTTCAGGCGCCATGATTGTGTTGCCAACTTTACATATTTTCTGTTATTCGGGTCCAGAGTTCTTATAAGCAAGGCTGAGACTGAACGGTTACCAGAAATAATATACACTAACAACATTTACGGTAAAATAAACTGTTGATTTTATTATTTCTAAATTTGCATAATTCACATTTGGAGAACATCAAAAAGGCTACTGGTATATTCAATAAAACAAAATGGCGTCCATACTTCCGCCTTTACTAGCTATTAATAATTCTTCCTTTGTTACCTTATATGTTTAGTTTTATTTTCAAAAGACTTTAACTAAGCTGCAGCTCTGTCAGATTGATCTTTTAAATTTTCAGATCATTTTTTACAAAAACTAAAGAAACACAAACCAACGCCTCATGGCGTCTTGCCTGTTTAATAGCCGGCTTTACGTTTACTCACACACACACTCATTTTTTCTTCAAAATAGATACATTTTAATTGAATTTACGTATGCATGTTTGAGCTCAAATGCGTTATTGTAATTAATCGATGGAATTGTGCACTTTCCTGTAATTGAAGTGGCGTGGTTCCTTTGAAATTTCCTCTTCGCCGGCGTGGGTTTTCCGAAAGTTTTACTGCATCCTGGTTATATTTTTATGGTCACAACACTGAATTTAAATTTGTTTTACATTTTAGTTCACTGATTACTGTTATTGTTACATTTTTGCTTAAATTTTCACTTTTGCCGGCGATTGACGACCAGCACTTTTTACTAGGTGTTGACTCTCTGAAAGTCTGATGTGCAATGGGGCGGACAACTGGTTCCGTTTCTGTATGTGTGTGCGTCATTACGTCAGCATTCTATTGTTTCAGTAGCCAACGCCCGGGTTTATACGTTATTGTTATTACGTCATTCAAAAATTTTAATGACGCCTCGCATTATTGACCAATGACAATTTACATTAAAAGTCTGTGTTAACTCCGGCGACCATCGAATGCATTCCACTCCGCACGTACGCCCTTGGCCTTGGAATCGTCCTACTATATTGAATCTGCGTTGTTTTGTTAAACAAAGGGAAAATTTGTCCTACTCATGCATCCGTGTGTAAAATACAATGAAATACAATAATTTAATACCCCTTGTCCCATAAATCTGAAATCAGGCTTTTCGTCCTGTTACAAAACCCCCTCAATGAAAGGTTTGATGCCGAAGCATAAAAACTTTCATTGACCCATTCACACTTCTCTAAAAGGATCAGCCCAGATATGTCACCACAACCCCCAGTAGTGTTAATATAAAAGATACAATCACTTACCATTGGTCCAATGATGATGATCGTACCATCTGACCTTACTGGACTTCTCAGGAGAGATCCCAACACCATAAGGCCATTAGGCACTTAACGCTCCTGGTCTGACGCACCGGCCAGCTCAGGACCGCTGTCACAACACCACCAAACTCTGAAACATGAAATACAAAATTTTAAAATAGTGGCCTTATCTATCTCCATATCCACAACTGATATATCTCCCCTTAGTTGCATTGGTTTGTGTTTTGAGTCGTTGGTTTGCTTAACCTAAAATTCAACATTCCTACATTTATCAAGATTTCCTGACTCCAGTCAATATTATTTATTCTCTTTACAATAAGAAAACATAGCCTTATCCTAAACATAACACATAAAACAATTTTCTAACTTTCAAAAGTAACAACGACTAATCATCTTCATTACATAAACAAAAATATAGCTATTATGGCAAACACTTCAAATCTTTTGAATTTTCTTTACTCAACTTTCTTTATTCTTATATTTCTTTGCAACAGAATCAAACTATATTTTGTTCAAAACCATTTCTATCCTTATCTTTTTAACATATTAGCATTTGTTACCGTCGCTACCCCTGTAACGACCTCCTAACCACACACACTATTGTACCCCCACTGGACTGTAGCGCCCAGGTGCCTTCACAAAGACTGAATTGGTGGAGGAATTTTGTCATCTCCGTGTCTTTGCTTCAGCATTACATTAAAAAAATTTAGATATCATAATATCTATACGTTATATAATTATACGCCCTTAATGCGGGTCTATCACCATAATAAAAACATAATAAACATTGAACATCAAACATTAACATTGTTACATTTACCTTACATAATTCACATCTAAATAACTTGTATAAAAACTTTATAAGACATTACGACTTCAACTTTCTATTAACTTTTATTATTTAACATTTGTTATATCATTAGATTCTATACAAAAAAAAATCAACCTTATTATTAATTCTTCAGTTACATCACCTTTCTACTATGAATTTTCCTTTTCTAACCTTTCCTCAATCCTTATTAGTTTGGGTGACTCTCTATTATTCACTATTATCTCTATATCTTATTTTGGCATTTGTCCATCTAACCTTACTACCCCTCTTTTTTCTACTAACAACCGCTACTAACAACCATTAACATATTATGACACCAATATCTCTATTATAAACCCCTTTCACTAATTCCACTCAAATCCTCTGGCACCGCTCGTCTTTGTACTAGGATGTGTGTTCCCTACCTGGCCATACACATACCTAACCATTTGCCCTCCACCAAATATCGGCAAACACTCTAACCCAAATTGCTCCGCCTGCCACAACGCTGCACGCTGGTCTCTTGCCACGCCGCACGCTGATCACTCCTTACACCACTACCCTTACTACAAAAATATCATCATCAACAAATATATATATACCATTCACATTACTCACCTCTCTACATATAATCACTAACTACTGTGTCCCTAAAATATCTAACACCCTCTTTGTGTACTATCTGTATCACAAAATTCTTATTCTCTCTAACTCCCAATAACTCTGCTTAACTAACTCAAATACCTTTATTTTAATAATTATCACCCAAGCTCTATCTCCTTTTTTAACCTTTTACCTTACTGTGATCCTTGACAGTTGCATTAGAAAATTCATCCCTCACCTACTAATAACAATACCTCTCAATATCCAAATATATTACATGCGTAATCATTTATTGTCCATTAGACTCTGAATCTCATAATTATTTAAATTCTTTATCAAACTTTCTTCAATTATTTAAAATTCTACAGTACATGGTTTACACAAAAATACATAAAATACACAACATCAAGAATACACAAATACATTGACATTAATACACACAAAAAATATACAATCCAAATTATCATTTACCAAAATCAGTTCATAAACAGTCCATCTTGAAAAAATACTATCACATATTTAAATGTTCATCAACACAATAAAATAATTGTCCTCCATCGTCAAACAATAATCGAATCTTATGTCTATACAACTTATTTTTACTTGAAAACATTATATTAACATCATTAATATAATACACATTTAAATTCTTATATTTTAGAAAACCATCATAATTAATAGGGTTATTACCTATCAATTCATCATACAACTTGTTATGATTGGTTATTGTCCTGTCACCTCCAGTATAATTAGTCACCACTAGGTACGTTATAAAGTCATTATTTTCGTTATCATCTTCTCCTACTGCTATATCAGCTTCATTAACAAGGTAAGTTCTTATTTTTATTATACATCATCTCTACTCCTAACCTTTCCCTAAATTCTTCATACTTTCTACTCATCTTAAAAATCTCTCTCTCTCTCTCTCTCTCTCTCTCTCTCTCTCTCTCCCTCCCTCCCTCCCTCCCTCCCTCCCTCTCCCTCCCTCCCTCCCTCCCTCCCTCCCTTTTTGTTGGGGCTGGTGTCGAGTGAATACTGTCACCCATTATTTCTGATTCTGTTACACTTATTTCGTTCTTGTTTGCCATTTTGGAGTTTTAAATATATATTTGAAATATTACTGTATATCTACCATATACTCTACATAACATAACCTAATCTCTCACTTATCATGTCACACCTTAATGTAATAACCGTTCCGTCTCTTTTGCCGGCTTATTTATATAAACTTTATTTATATAATGTCCCTAGTTCGGGCTGTCAATTGTTAACAATCTCCCTTTTTACCATAATAAATATTCATTGATGACTTACCTGGTGAGATAGATTAACATTTATTTGTTGACACATTAGTTCAGGCGCCATGATTGTGTTGCCAACTTTACATATTTTCTGTTATTCGGGTCCAGAGTTCTTATAAGCAAGGCTGAGACTGAACGGTTACCAGAAATAATATACACTAACAACATTTACGGTAAAATAAACTGTTGATTTTATTATTTCTAAATTTGCATAATTCACATTTGGAGAACATCAAAAAGGCTACTGGTATATTCAATAAAACAAAATGGCGTCCATACTTCCGCCTTTACTAGCTATTAATAATTCTTCCTTTGTTACCTTATATGTTTAGTTTTATTTTCAAAAGACTTTAACTAAGCTGCAGCTCTGTCAGATTGATCTTTTAAATTTTCAGATCATTTTTTACAAAAACTAAAGAAACACAAACCAACGCCTCATGGCGTCTTGCCTGTTTAATAGCCGGCTTTACGTTTACTCACACACACACTCATTTTTTCTTCAAAATAGATACATTTTAATTGAATTTACGTATGCATGTTTGAGCTCAAATGCGTTATTGTAATTAATCGATGGAATTGTGCACTTTCCTGTAATTGAAGTGGCGTGGTTCCTTTGAAATTTCCTCTTCGCCGGCGTGGGTTTTCCGAAAGTTTTACTGCATCCTGGTTATATTTTTATGGTCACAACACTGAATTTAAATTTGTTTTACATTTTAGTTCACTGATTACTGTTATTGTTACATTTTTGCTTAAATTTTCACTTTTGCCGGCGATTGACGACCAGCACTTTTTACTAGGTGTTGACTCTCTGAAAGTCTGATGTGCAATGGGGCGGACAACTGGTTCCGTTTCTGTATGTGTGTGCGTCATTACGTCAGCATTCTATTGTTTCAGTAGCCAACGCCCGGGTTTATACGTTATTGTTATTACGTCATTCAAAAATTTTAATGACGCCTCGCATTATTGACCATTGACAATTTACATTAAAAGTCTGTGTTAACTCCGGCGACCATCGAATGCATTCCACTCCGCACGTACGCCCTTGGCCTTGGAATCGTCCTACTATATTGAATCTGCGTTGTTTTGTTAAACAAAGGGAAAATTTGTCCTACTCATGCATCCGTGTGTAAAATACAATGAAATACAATAATTTAATACCCCTTGTCCCATAAATCTGAAATCAGGCTTTTCGTCCTGTTACACTCATTTGATCACTCATTGTCTATTGTACTCCTCATTCAGTTACATAGTATTTATCTATTTGAGTAGTTTCCCTATATTTTTGATAATTAAATTGAGTTTCCTGGTTTGTACCATCTTGTGATGCTGCAATGTATAAAGACGTAAACAAAGGTATTTTTAAATATATCCCAAAATATTCTATTCTTCCCAGATTTTATAGTAATAATATGTTGTGTTTGTTATAAGGTTCCAACACAAGCTGCGGAAATGTCAGAATGGCTGTTTTCGCGATGGGAAGAAAAAGAGAAAATTTTGTCAACGTATTATTCAACTGGTGAGCTGCCCGTCTCCGAATACTGCGCTTCGCCCAGCCCTCCTCAAACTGTCTTACAAGATCCATTGCGATTTTTGCTTCTGCATGTATTCTTCATAACATCATCATATCTACACTGGAGAATTATTACGTTTATAATTGCAGCTATATGGTAGGGTTGTTACGAGTCGTAAAGTCTCATCTAAGGATTAGTTAAATGGACAACATTCTGTAATTTAACTCAAGAATCATTCCATAATTTTGGGTTAATGTAACAAATAAATACAAAGATTTGTGTATTTATTGTTAAGCTTATACTACTGTACATTCACTCGTTTCGTATCTACTGAAATTAACAGGTTTTGTGACAAAGAGTAGACGTGAATTTAAATGTTATTGAAAAATGTATACACCTAATGTATATAATTGTATTGATAACAATAAAAAATAGCATGGTTTTAGAATAACCACGATTCTCGTACCTTCTATCTTCCTGTGAAGCCCTTGTTTTTGGCAACAAAGTTGGTCTTGTCCTGTTACCATTTATGTCCCACCTCTGATGTGTTGTGTCTGCGGTCATTTGTAATGATTATCCATCTTTGTTTACAAGCACATTTTTTGTTGTTTATCTCAACTTTTGACTCTCCTGAAAAAATCATATAGGCCTTAGAGGTGCTCCGGAATTCTGATTGGAAAAGTTCCAAGTCAAGTTGATGTGGAAAAGTTGTCAGAATTGTATAAAAAAAGATCAATAATTTTAAGGAATTATTTGTAAACTCTGTTAATAATAGTAATTATTAAAATGTAAATCTTTACCATGCAAATTATCACGAATGTATTATTGGAAGCATTTCTAATTTAAGAATTACAAAATTAGTAAACATTTGTGTGTGTGACTATATTGTGTATAGATATGTTCATTTATTTTTCATTCATTATTTTTATTTGCGCTTTTCTGTACTCTTTGTTGATCATGTAGTGCAGGGGTCTCCAAATTTATTCACTTGAGGGCCGAATTGAAAAATCTTCGAAGTCAGGCGGGCCAACAACAACAACAACCAACACACACACACACACACACACATTGTAAACTTATTTTTTTTTTAAGTTTACAAAATAATGAAGTCAATAAAATTGGTATTTAAATAAAAATTAAGCAGACGTATCCAAAGAAAACAAATTAATTTATTCAAAATAATGTAAATAAAAGTAAGGAAAAAATAGCATTAAAAGATAGTCCTTACATATTATTTTTTGCCTTTCTTATGTATGTATGGGATGTCTGTAGTTGCTTCTGACATATAATGTCTGTCCCTTTTGGGTAAAATTTTGATGCTCTTTTCACTAGAAGGGATTTCAAGCGTCCGTCTGACAAGTTAGCCTGTACTTTTTTACTAAGTTCATACTCAGGATTAAATATGTTTGAAAGACATCTCTGAAAATGTACGAAGGTCCGCATTCTATGCCTGGAAATATTCCTGGCAATGGTCGGGTTGCAGCGGGCCGGACAATGACTCTTCGCGGGCCGTAGTTTGGAGACCCCTGATGTAGTGTAACATTCTCGAATTGACTAAGATATGAAATTTAATGAAATTGTAAGCATGTTTCTAACCAACAAGAGGTTAGTCATATCCATATTTACCCTGTTAATTCTTAATTATATTCAACTATATCTTAATTCAATTGGATTCTTTCCAGTAAAGGGAATATTTTAAACATGCAAAACGAATGTGAAATTGATTATTCTATGCATTTCATATATTTTAAAAATTTACTTTTGTACATAAAGTATAAATTTATATGTAGTCTTGTATTGTATTTATATTTGGTAAATATTATATATTTATTTTTGTTTTTATTTACTTTATATTTTAAGTACAGTGAACTTTAGTTTTTATTACTTGCTAACAAGATGTCCATTGATACAGTAGCCTAGGTGAGGACATAACAACACGATGGCACAGTTGTCTGACTTTTAGGTGACTTTACAGGTGTAACTTTGTTACTGTTAATTATTATAGACAATTTCTTTTGTGTTAGTTAAAATTGTAATAAATAAACTGTGGATGTAAAGCATTTGTGTGAAGACAATGACCTGGAGATACATGCACGCTACCTCCAAAGCTATTTATTTATATATATATATAACTTCATAAGTCGCATTTAACATATTTTGCAAAGTGCATAAATTTAAAATGTAATATACTTATAAATAATATATTTAATGATGATAAATATTTTGTAGCTTTTGTTTTGTTGTTGCTAATGGTAATATTTTGAATATATGTGTTACTTTTGATAGTTTACTGACATTGTACAAAGGATATATATTATAATTTTGTTAATAAATTATTATCGTAAACAAATATGGAGTTGTGTTTGTATAAGTGCGTAGGACTTCATGTAATCACTAACACTGGATAAACACAACGTATGATTGTAGATACTACTAGGGCAGACTGAATATGTTTAACTGTGCTGTGTTTGCATTTTACAATAATTCTATTTGTAATTTTATAATCTCAGTATTTTTTTACATTTAACTGGTAATTTTCTTGCAGGCATCATATATAAAAGTTATAAAACTACAGTAGAGTGTACTGAATAACTGGAATTTCAGTTAACCTAATCCTCGGGTACGTAACTTATGTTCCCATAGAAATTCAACAAAATTTGACTGAGACAGTCTAGGAATCGTGTGAAAAACAAGTCATGATCTACGTACTAGAAAATTGGTTAACAAGTTCTGTAGATACGTCATGTATTTTACAATGTGTGTTTTTGTAACTTCCTTATGACAGCTCAAATGTTTGAATATGGTGTTGCCTAAGTGTGTCATAAAAACTATGTATTCCATTACAGTCAGTTTTCTACAAAGTTATTTAATCTGACAGATTTGTCTATGGTAGGAGGAATTTGCCATCTGATATGAACTTAAAATTATGAAAGAAAAAACTTATGTACACAGGCATACATAAACAACTATTAATTTTGTGGTCCAGACTGGAGTGTGTTTAGTGTATTGAAAAACCAAGTAATGATAGTTTGGTGATATAAACTGGTAACATTTGTCTTTTCCTATGGGATGGACGTCATAACATCAGCCATTCAAAGAATACCAAATCCTGTACTCGTACTATATTTCCAATTGTCAAAACATAACAAATATTAATCAGATTTCAGTGCTGGCAAACTGCATTATTCCATACTATGTTTGGTGTTGTTTTATTTAGCAGATAATTTGCTATTCAATAAAGTTTTGATTTTTAGTATCTCTTTGTCATATTAATATGTAAAATAACATTGCTATTAGTGTGTTTCATTTGGATTGTTTCTCAACCTTTCCCAGAAATAACCTTTTTTTTTCAAATGGCTGGTTACAAGTATTACATTGGTCATTCTACGATCTTAATTGACGACTCGTTGGACACTTGGTGAAACATATTAATTACAAAGGTTTTTAAAAATATATAAACACCTGGTACATTTCACAGTTTTTATTTAACTCTGACAGCTGTTTCAGCTTATTAAGCTATTGTCAAAGAGGTCCATGAACAAACATACCAAGTGTTTGTATATTTTTACAAACCTTTGGTCATTCTAGTTTATCAAACCTCTACTGTATGTATTTTCTTACGTGAGTATTAAAGTTTATAATGCCTGACATATATTTTTCAGAAACTTGTTCTGTGTCATTTCATAACCGTGAAATTTAGACGTGATGTAAAACAAGATTTTGTGAAATATACATCAGGTGATATAAATTTGAATACTATCATAAAAAAAATGTTTTTTTAATTATTAAATTTAATATTACAAAATGGCAAATTGCAATGTAAAACAAACATTGCAAATTAAAATAAACATTCTAACATATTGATTCATTTTTATTTGTTTTAATTGATTGCAGTTTTGTATAGCTCATGGTAAAATATCGTGAATTAATCACAGTAGTCACAACAAAGAAAGTAAAACACCATGAGTTAGGACCTGCATGTTTATTAAACAAAACTGCAATATTTAACAATTCCAAAAAAAAAATTCTCAAGAACACCTTACAACCTTTATGTACAGCAACAGAAACGTTTATGTACACTTTAAATAAGCAAACAAATTATTAATAGTTACGCTGTTGATAATTTATTAACTCGTATTGATTCATGTCAGGACTAATTTGGATTAATTCCAGTAGTTAATAGTTGACATATTGGTAATTATATTAAATGTGTGTGCATAAAGTCTGAGCAGATGTTCTAATTGCTGTTATAACCATTGTTAATTGTTCTTTAATTATGTGAGTAGCTTGTAACTCGCTTATATTTGTATTCACCCATTTATATTTTTTCACATGTTTTTGCCTTTATATAAAAACATAATATACAAATGCTTTCATGTGTTCATTTTTTTTTTATTACATATTTACACAATAACATAATTTCATTTTGCATATCATTCTTTTTCCTGTTTTACGTTTACGATTTATTCTGGTATTGCTTTATTTGTTTCAAAATAAAAGCAATGTTTTAATAATTTTATAAGCCACGCGTATTATTTTATACCTTACATATTACAGATTTCTAATGTCAGATCTATATCTTTTTGTTTCCTGTTTGTGATAAGATACTGTTAAGATTGGATTTACTCAAATGGTACACTTACGTTAAAGAATTGAGGTGATTCTTTTTTCACATATATATTATGCAGCTCTGTTTTGTATACTTTTATCTATTTCTTCAGATGAGACTTCATTGCTTTCATTGGAAGTGACTGTACCTCTTTCCCTTGAATGAATCGTAGTTCTGTCACTTTTATCTTTTTTGTTGTCTACTTAATGTCCCCTCTCAATGTTATGTGCATTTCAGTTTTTTTTTGTATGTAAGAATAAGAGAACTATTCAGAACAAAAATTATAAACAATATCATATAATGTGACCTTTTTAATAAATACACATTACGAATAATTTTATACTATCAAAAAAGAAACTGACGTGTGTGTGACTCAGTTGAGATTTTTAAATACATGTGGTTGTAAGCATATACAGCAAATTGTACTTTTATGTATATTTTTAGAAAAATTACGTGGTGAATGTTAATGATTTACAATTTTCTGAAATTCAGTAATAATCTTAAACAAATATTGCATCTTAAATCTTCTGTGTGCGTCAAAGGTGTAAGAATGAATGCATATGTGTCGCAGCTGGTACCATTAAGCAAAATTTAAATGCCATAGATAATATTTATGTTAATTGATATCAGTTTTATTTTATTAGGATTTTCTGTTTGACCCTTTCAGTGCCTAATTTGACTACAGTTGAATCATACCACATTGTACACAATACTACAGTCGAATTGAGCACCGAAAGGGTTAATACAGAATTGTTGAAATTTGAATTAACAGTTAAAGTAACCACTGAGAGCAATATAACATTTGTGCGAAGCACTTTTAATTTTGTGTATGTATTTAAACAGCCAGTCGATAAGTTGGGCTGCTACAAGTTATATAATTAGTTTATCTGATCATTTTAGTCTAGTGTGCAGAGAAAAGTCAGACTAATGTACAGAAAATTAAGTTTAAAAAACTATATATATCTTATGTAACTGTAGTTTAACTTGTTATACTATTTTGAACCAATTTGTTTATTGTTATTGGCTAAGTTATGTTTCTTTTGTGTAAAGTTAATAACCACAAAAATATTACAAACCCCCAGAGTTTTTGTAGTAATAAAATTCAAGACTGTAAATGGTCAGTGAAACTTGTCTTCCAGTTGACTGGCAGTATGACAAGTCTTATCAAAGAAAGCATAATCTGCTGTAATCTATATGACACTGTATAGAAAAATGTATTGTAAGTTATTTGTTACAGAATCAAAGAGTTGCTTTTAGAACGATTTTTTTTTATTGTCTTGTGATTTAAATAAAAAAATGTACTGGGTGTAAATTATTTTTATATTGTGCACATATGTTCAAATTTTTTTGTTTTCACCATGTGTATACTCTAATTATGAATGGTCGATTTAGTGCATTCACTTTGAAAACAGTCATAAACTGTAATAGCAAGCATGTTTTAACACTTTGAGTACCATGGCATTTGTACATAGACCATCCCCTATGACCAGCGATTTAAAAAAAAAAAAAGGCACTGTTTAAACAGTCATAAATACTTAATACAATTTAATACTAAAATTAATTATACCACACTTTTCCCAGACTTTCCTCTTATAAAAATACTCTTTAACATTTTTATTATTGATTTTTATATATTGCAACTGAAGCTGTTTTGAAAATACGTTTCGTGGAATTTTAAGCAAAAAAAGTTCTGTAAAATATTGTTTATCCATTTTGTAATTAATAATATAGTAATTAAAATAAACACACTCACTACTATCAGTAACATGCAAAATAACCTCAGAAAACCTCACGTAAACAGAAACTGCAATTTCCACTTTGAACACACAAAATGTAAACAAAGTCACGACCCTCGCCAACTGTACCAATTATTTCCTTAAAACGATTTTCTTTAGTCAGTGCTGCAATCTGATGGCAGAAACAAGAACTAAAATGTCAAATAAAACTTCCGCATTCATTCTGGGCGTAATAGTAAGACGCAAAACGTTTGAAACCATCGAAAAGTGAACAGCGTAAATGTGCAACGTCTGTCAAAATAGCATGTTCGGTGGCGGCGCAGTATTACACCTTTGCTCCTCAAAGTGTTAATGTTTTCATAATAAGTGGTGAATGCATTTTATTTGTCGTACACTTTGTGTGTATACACATTACATAATATATGAAAAGAAAAATTTCATCTTGTGTCGGATTCTAAACAGAATTGCAGAAATATGATTCTTTTGATTTTTTTTTTATATTATTATTTTACTGTTAAGCATAGTTAGTCGTGTTAGTATTGTCACAATTGAAGTTAACTGTTATGTAAGTAACAACAAGTTTGTTTTATTGTTCCTAGATGGTGATACTGAGAACTGTTTGAAAAACACAGTTTTGTAAGTTTGTAAATATAATGTTAATAATAAGTAACATATTTGTAAGTGGTTTGATTCGTTCACACTGTGATCCTTTAGTTAGTGATACATATAACACAGTACAGTAGAACATCGATAATTTGAATGTCAATAATCAGAACCATCAGTAATCCTAACAGCAACACAACCAGACTTTTTGAAGCTGTATCTGCACCAAAAGGTTTTTATTTACTTGGAATATGTGCGATTTTGTACTATGTCCCTTTATTTAATTGCGTTTGTTGGCACTACTAAATTGTATTCGGTTTGTTTTACTGTATCTATAACTATAGTAGCCTATTGTATTTCATACAGTCATGTGAACAGTATAACTATAATAGTGTGTATGGTGTGTATAATCAAAACGTACCAGCAGCCATCTTTTTCAGTTTATTTAATGTGTTCATCTTACTCCCATATCTTGTCTTACATCAAAATTTTTCTTCTCTCTAGTTGCAAGATCCTGAAGCTTCTCTACCAGAAATCCGTCTGTGTGAACAGCAACTTGATTCGACTCACCCCAGACTCTGCTCCATATAATGTAATATTCTCCACAGAGGAGCAATATATTCTTTTATTTGTTAATTTTCTGATATCCTTTCTCCACAGGAGTGAATTTAACAGCCAGATACTTTTCCTTCCCTTTTAACTCTCTTCTAAATTCCTTCTTTGCTGTTCCCATTTTTATTGAATATCACTCCAGGTACTTGTATCTGCCTACACTTCCTCCAGTGGTTTTTGATTCAAGAGAAAAGTTATCTACATTGTTGCTTCTCACGACCATATAGTTTGACTTCGTCCTGTCATGCTTGAGCTGGCAAGCATATAAAACTTGTTCAAGTTTCAGACCATGCAGCCAAGATCATCAGCATCCTTTTCCAGAACTATTTGATCATCTTTGTAGTAGAGGGTGAAGGTATATTTCTCTTCACAGTTACCATCATACTTCCACACTGCCTTCTCCACATTTTTAGTATTTCATAAATATTTAAAATTTATTAAGCAAAGCATTTCACATCAAAAGTAAAGTAGGTGACAAACCTCCAAAGTAAACAAACAAAGTTCTCTGGTTCTATAACTTTTACTAGGTATGTTCAGTCTGTTTATGACCAGTATCAGTATAAAAAAAAACTGGTTGAAAAATTAATAAATGCATTTAAAAATTAATTTTTAACTTGGTCCTAAAATTAGTGGTTTTGTTAGATATACTAACAAAACTACAGTAACAATCTGTTTACTTTTAAAGGACACAGAAAATGAGTAAAATTTCTGTTGACTCATCTGAAAATGAAAAAAAAAAAATTAGTAGCATTGGGAATCATAAACTGACCAAATGTAGTAGTGACTGGGGTTTTTTTTTTAGATACAGTGGTCATCTTATGTGGATTGAACCAGGAAAAATCAGTTGTAAATGTAGTTTAAAAAGTTGCTTTGGTATGTGCACACGCGTGTATGTGCCACAGGTAGTAAATAAGACTCTTAATGTAAAATTAAAGGTGTAGGTTTTACATTAAATATAAAACTGTATGTTGACAAACTTCTTAACAAGGTAAAATTTATTGTGTAATAAAACACTTTTCAATAAACCGCATCAAACCATTTATTAAGTGGAATTTTGAGTTAGATGGAAGATGGCCAAATAGCAGAGATATACAGCTGTGAGCATATATTGATAATTTGCAAATTTACATTAAAATTATTGACATAATTAAACTCGATATTGTAAGCAGAGACATTGTATATTGTTCATTGGCACTACTTAGTTACTTATTATTCTGTTTTCACTTACTTTTTGCCAAAAAATTTGTTTGATTGGTCCTTAAGTGAATGTTACTAAAATCCACAATTTATGGTGAGCGAGACAGTTGTTTATGAACAAAAGTATCCTTCATCTGCTTTAATAATTTTGTTGCTCAAGTCCTTCAACCATGTGACAAGCAAATTCCATTCCCATCCATGGCTCTCATAAATTTATGGCAGTTTTTTTTAAAAATATTTTTAAAGTACCACGGCGTGTAGCTATTTTTCACAACCCAGGACATTTTTTCACAACCGTCATAATTTGCAGGAAAAAACTGTTTCCTCACTTAATTTTATGCCATGAACCTTTTCTCTTTTTAAAACATGTGCTTTGTCTGGCAAAAGCTTAAAAATCAATGTTCGTGATGTAATGACCTCCCAAGTGAGGCCAAAACATTATCATAGTAGTCCTGTTTGTTTCAGATTTGATAAAAATGGAGTGGAATTTTTTTATTAACAAAAGCCTATTATGCAGAATTCAGGTGCAGTCAACGAGGTACTTTATAAAGGTTCTGCATACGAGGCATACATGGACTGTACAGAAAGTGTATATTATGTGGGAACAATTTAATGGGGCTTTGGTGTATTTGTTAGGTGTTTAGTAGCTAAACCAGTTAGTAACTAGGTCATAATGAAAGTGGTTGTGCACCAACAGCTAGTGAACGTTAGGAAGCAGTAAATGTTTCATTAGAAGTACAGTTGTTGAATGATAAGGGACATACTGGCTGAAGAAAAAAGAAGATATACTCAGATATTGCAGGCTTCATAAAAAGTTTGTGGTTTTTATTCTACATCCCTCAATACAGCTTCAACACAAAAATATATATTGCCAAAGACTATTCGCTAAAATTGCTCAGTACCTGTAACATAGTCTACATTGTATGATCCTGACTTAATGTCCAAGTTGACTTATGACTGGTTGGTCAGAACAAAAGTCTGTGGCTAAGCTGGTTAGCGACAGTATATCTTAACCGTGTTATTGGATGATTATGCTGGTCAGGAAAATCGATTCAGAAATAGTCAAATAGATCAAGGTAATAATAGTACGAAGGCTATAGAGAATTAAACTGTGGTCTTTTAGTACTTGATAATGAAGGAGACATTGAAAGGTTAAGCAATCAGAGGTTCAACAACAAGTACAACATTCGGTGTTTGCTGTTTTGTGATTACATTATTATTGCATTTCCTGTACTGTGATTGTGATTTACTCGTTGTGTTAATGTGCAGATCAATCAGGGAAAAACAACGTATATGTCAGTGACAAGGAAAGACTGTTGTGTGGGCCCTAAAAATTTAGAAATAAGATCTTATAAATTCGAGTTAGTACATAGCTCTACCTACCTTGGCTCAGAAGTTAACTGTA
The DNA here is from genome assembly GCA_034769895.1 of Magicicada septendecula. Classification (NCBI taxonomy): domain Eukaryota; kingdom Metazoa; phylum Arthropoda; class Insecta; order Hemiptera; family Cicadidae; genus Magicicada; species Magicicada septendecula. Next base: position 810,621,543 of record CM068368.1, read on the forward strand.
ACAATAATATTAGTGTGGAAATCCAAAAGCGTATTTTGTCAGCAAATAGGTGGGTGCAGGGCCTCAGAAAACATCTAAAGTCTCAGTTAATGCAAAGGAAGACCAAGGTATTGATGTACAAGGTCCTAGTGCACACAGTACTGACTTATGCAATGCATCAGAGACATGGACGCTGCCTATATGAGATGAGAGGCAACTAAATATATTTGAGAGGAGGATCCTCGGTCAAATGTTTGGTCCATTGGAAGAGGTGGAAACCTGGAGGAAAAGATATAATTTAGAGCTTTATACTGTGTAGAATGAACCTGATGTCACCTTTATTAATTTAAAAAGTTTGGAATGGGCTGGACACATTGTATGTGCTTGTGAAAGCAGAGTTGGGAAGTTGTTTGATGCAAAGCCAGAGGGTAAAAGGAAAGTTGGAAGGCAAAAACTGAGATAGATGAACGGGGTTTCAGGGCATCAGTACTCTTGAAATTAGAAACTGGAGGAGTGTGGCTAAGAATAGAGAAGAATGGCGAAATCTGAAGAAAGCCAGGGCCTACAAAGAGCTGTTGAGCCAGTTATGATGATGATGTGTTTATTTTGTTAATAACCTACCAATAAAAATGTGTTTACTAATAATAACCTACCAATGCTTAAATTTGTTTACTCCATTATACATAGGCCTATATAATTTAAATACAAAATAATATTTGTTAATTTATATTGAAACCTCGAAGATATAGATTAAATCTATGAAATGTACACCAGGTGCAAATGTAATGATAAAAAGTAATTAAAAAATACACTTGTAACAGTAATTTATTATTTACTAATAAAATCTGTATAAACATACAATTACTGTAAGAAATTCAAAACATTAATAGTTACAAGAAAAGGTGTACTATTTTTGTAATACTTAATGTTTAAAAAACTAACCATTGTTGCAAAATATCCTTGGCTCAAACTCGTTCGGATTATCGATTCTCTACTGTACATTAATCAGTTTATTAATAGAAAGAAACATTAGCTTGCCACATTGTACACAGTATTTATACTAAACCACAGTTTATACAGTAGAAAACTAATATTTTGTTTTTATTACAATAAAAAAAATGTTTTGGGGTGGCACAGTTTGTATGTGTTTGTATGGCAGATCGTAGTAGACTTAAGTGTGTCAATATGTTACAGCTTTCGACTAATTTCCACATACTGCTGTAAATTTTTAAATTGAATTACAGATAATTTAAATATTTTAAAAACAAAAATAACAATTCCATCAGTGTAAGTAATATGAAAAATATAATAGAATATTCAGTTGAAAATAAAAAAAGTAAGCTGTATTGTTCCTGAAATAAAACTGGATCTCTCTCTCTCTCTCTCTCTCTCTCTCTCTCTCTCTCTCTCTCTCTCTCTCTCTCTCTCTCTCTCTCTCTCTCTCTCTCTCTCTCTCTCTCTCTCCACACATCCTTGACAATCCTCCTCCTCCTATGAGGCCTTGGTCTCCTCTATCCTGACCGTCCACCTCCCTATTAGTAACAAAGGACTTCCATCCTCGCACTCCCAACATCTCTCTTGCATCTTTTCCTTCGATACCCTTTTGGTCTTCTGCCATCCGTACTCCCCATAAGGACTCTTTTAGGTGATCATTTGCCGTCCATTCTTGCAACATGGCCAGCCCATTGCAGCCTCCTCATTTTTACTTACACTTCTACCGTTGCTTCGTTGAAGTGACAATATATCTCATCATTATACTGTATCCTCCATTCCCCATTTCTATATATGGGCCCCAGGATCTGTCTCAGTAGCTTCCTTTCAAATAACTTCAGGCATTCAATTGCTCATTGTGGTTTTGCTAATTGTGAATCTCCAGGTTTCACTGCCATAGCACAGGATGGGTCATATGATAGTTTTATATATGCGCATTTTTGTCTGCCTATGACTTAAGGTGGTGATAAGCACGAAGTAGGCCTCATCCTTAACAATCGGTCTCAGCTATTCCAATGTGTGGCTTCCCCTGCAGTTCTTACCTTCATTACAACGCCTAACGCGTTTCTAGCCAGTACCATACCAACGTGTCTCATCTTCTCTTCACAGTTGTCTACAAACTTCTCCTTTCCCCCATTACTTCCAGAACCTCTCATTTGTTACTTTGTCAACCCAATTTACTTTGACATTTCATCTGCAGCATTACATTTCAAATGCTTCAGTTGATTGTTAGCTTTACCTGTTGTCCTGGTTTCATATTCAATGTGCAGTGCTCTGAACATACAACTTCATACAATTTTTCCTAATGTCTACATCTAATCCAGAATTTGACACTTAACAAATTTTCCTTCTAGAAAAAACCTTTTTTGATGTCCTTTCTGCCTATTAATACAAGGGTAAAAATTAGTTTACTTTGAAAATATAAAATGTCACTTTTGTTGTGATCATGTTCATCAGTCAAAACTAATGAAATGTAATAAAACAATAATTAAAACTATATGTTGACAGTTGAAGTGTTATCTTTTTCTGTGGTTTGATAATAAAAAAACGAACATATTGTTAGCTTTTTATACACACTTTATTCTGATGACATCAAATGTTTTGTTGTGATGTGGCACCAAATGGGTTGAGCCTAGGATGCTGTAGACGCAGAAGATGCCACATTTCAGAATGACATAGAACATTTCTTGTAACTCAGAAGTATGTATTGATCCTAAAAATAGAGTCAAAATGTGAGTCATTACTCTGACTGGTTGTGGAAGTTGCAGTTAAATTTGTTTAAAACAGAACAGTTACAGATTTTATAGCAGTGTTTATGGGTACTGGGAACTGTTGGTTGTATATACAAAATGGTTGTACAGTTAGTTTTAATGTTCAATAGCAGAAAGTAATAAGTTCGCTTCATGTGTACATCTCGGTAATCAATTTAATTACATATAGGTATATTTATATAAAGAATATTTTTTATATATTGTATTCATACGTATCAAAGATTGTAACAGGTATGTAATCATAATGTATTTATTAGATAGACTGTGCAAAACATAGTTAAAGAACGTTAAGAAGTTGCTTTTGTCATTAATTAAAAAAAAAGATAAGTTTAAAAGTTATTAATGACCTTATAAGTTGTGTGTTATTAATTTAATAACAGGTTTAGTAGTGTAATGTGTTTAGTTGCATTATGAATTGTGATAATTGTAAGCACAAGTTGTAACAAGGTTGTGCAAATGTCCATGATGATGTGAGAAGTTGAAACTGGAAAAAATTATTTTTTTTTTACACTTTTGTTTGTTTTGAACACATTTATAAATAAATGATTTACGTGCAACTGGTACTGCTTACATGTTTCGTCTCCTTAAATAGAGTCCTGCACACATTACCTTCTTTCCTACATTTTAAAGGCTACATAGTTTCTTTGCGATAGCAATATGAAACTTGAAAGGCAAAGATGTTGAATTTGTATATTATTTAACCCATCAGAATTTTAATATATATATTGTAATAAAATATTTAAAAAGTGTGTGTAATTGGTGTGGCTCTCGACGTCTTACTGGTCTGAAACACTTCCTTAAGTTTCCCAGCTGGTTGAGTCCCAATGGTAGCAAGACCGGTCGAGTAGCGTGAAGTTGATGAAGAACTATATATATGTTTAGCTTCACAGAAAGTTTCAAAAAAAAAAAAAATATTGTTTTGAAGGAAATTTAAAAAAAATTATGTTTATAAAAAAAAATAATTAAAAAAAAAATTTTAATTTTATTAATTAATTAATTAGGATCAATTAATTAATATAGGGCTGTGAAGTTTTAAACAGTGTAATGCTCTTCTGAAAATTTTTATTAAAGTTTTAGTATAATTTAAATAATCTATCACCACTCATAAGACTGTCTGTAAACCAATCGATACTTGTTTACCTTTTTATTTTTTAGGTTATCTTCACTTACGGGTGGTAAAGTCCTTGTAGATTATCAATTAGAATTATATTATTGGTAATTAATATTATTGAAGAAATAAAGAACTAATAAGTATTGAAAAGTATTAATGTTTTTATTAATTAATAGCAATATTGACTCTTATCGATTAGTATCGATTCTCAGGATATCGAAAAAAAGTTACAAGTATATGTTATAAAAATTATATAGGGTTCTTTAAACAGCCAGTTATTACCAAAGTCAGAGAAATCGGGCTAATATTTAAAAAGTATAACGTTACAATCAAATTAATAGTTATTAATAAACACAGACATTGAATAATAATTTGTAAATATAATAATTGTTTTCACCCAACAGCTGTGTCGAACTAGAAGGCGGGGTTCTGGCAATGATAACCAATATTGCAAATGGCTGCCGTGAAGTTAGTGAGATGTCATTCGTATATTGGACGTTCCAAATAAAAGATTTTCCTGTAGTATTCCTGTTCTGATGTCTGCGAATCTCTTGTAAAATGTTGTGTAGTGTCTAGTGTACTGTTTCTGAGTTGTATTTAGTGTATCCGTATAATTATTAGTTCAAACACTTTCCCCGATTCCATCACTAATTTGGGTTAATGTATTACACAGTTTTGTGGTGTTTTTCAGAGTAGATATGTATTGTTCTGTGTTTATGGAGTGTTTCTTGATTGTTTCTGTTATAATATGATAGTTTTTAGAAGTATTCCACAAGTCACTCGCGATTTCACAATAACGTACTATACATTCGCTTGGTATGTCTATTATAGGTTAGGTTATGCACGTTACCAAACGTATGTCATGTTAACCGTTCAAAAACCAATAATTAACTAACTGTTTCCTTCAGTTTCAATTAAACTCTTAGCCCATATAATATTATCCTTAACATTGTTCAAATATTTTTTCACATCCTGTATACATTTTTACATTTTCACTATATGAATGCCTAAACTTTGGTTATTTGTCAATTTTATTCACTAGATTTGATTTAAATTAATCTTTCAGTTCATTCTGGTTATTTTCAGATTAAATAATGCCATTTTATAGTGTTTTCTGTCCGAAAAATAGTAATTTTACTTTCAGTTTGGTATACAAACTGTTTGGAAGTCAAAACATTAAAATTTACTTCCTGTCATTATATAAATTCAGCCATTTTATCAGTTATATTTAATATTAATAATTCTATATTGTATTAAAAGGTTCCTATTCCCTTATTTTCTGGTAATTAATTGAATTAGTTGTATTCTGAAACATTATTCTGAAATATATGACTCCCATGTCTAAATTTCTGAGTTTAGTCATTTTCACTTTTATTCATAATTCTGAATATAATTTATTAAAATCTCTCTAAATGGTATGTGCAATTATATGGCATGATCTCAAGTTTATTTTGTCTAAACCCCTTTTGTTTATTTGCATTTAATTGAGCAATTTCTCTGTTTTGATGAAGTTTGGTTTCCATTCTTTTGGCCTATGATTTTTTAACAATTTTTCTTACAAAATAATTTACAAACAATATATGATGTGTGATACCCTCTCTGACTTTTACAAATAGTATTATAAATTAAACATGTTTTTAAATTACACAAAAACAATTAGTATTGGTTACAATACAAACAATAGTTAAAACAAATAAAGAATATTTTTTTTTTAAATAAATGGTTGTCTTCAAGTCAGACATTTTGCAACACAATCCTTATTTCTAAACATGGAAATATGGCTTACAAAAAAGGTTTTTTACTAACTAACATCTTAATTACTCTCTACTATTTACAAGTGGTAACTATTTTTATAGTTCTGATGTTAGTTGTTTCAGACCCAAACAAATGGCCTTATATCTAATACATTTTTAAACATTCTTGTACTATATACATAAAAAACCTTATATTTATATTCTTATTTCTAACTATTATTATAAGTAGGATTCTACAGTTTTTATACCGTCTTTTACATTGTCTTTGGGGAATTGTACCCTGTCATTAACAAATAAATAGTATTAATTGTTCAAAAGGTATTATGAACTCTGTTTTTCTTTTTTCATGTAAAACAAAATGTTATTTTAAACAGATTCATGTCTTATGAACAACATATTGTCACAGTACATATTTTAAGTCATTGAAAAATGCATATTTCATTGCATCCAATGTTTGTGATTGCCAAGAATGAAACAAGGTTCATTTTTTATAATACCCAAAACTATCACTGGTTCACTTTGCACTTATATCTCATGTTAATGCTAAATGGTCGTATAGTCTTATTAACATAATAAATTGGTTAGCGTTTTTTCAATGGAGATTTGTTCCATGGGTACTATATTATTGTTTCATCTTAGTTCACAGGAAACTTTTACTTTATACACTCCTCTCTCTTAAATTTATATACATGTGGTTTTTATTTCGTTATACTTTTATTTTTAGATATTTATTTTGGGGATATAGGGATTTGGGTGTCTTTTATAAGAGCATGACATCTTCTTCAGGATGCTGCCCTCTTCTTCTTTCTTCAGTCTTCTTTTCTCCTGCCTTCTGGGACTGGTATCTTCTCCATCTTCTTCTTGTTGCCATCAGGTTTCTTGGGATCTTCTCCATCTTCTTCTTTATTTCAGAAATACACCACCTGTATTGGTTAATCTTGGCTTATTTTAGGGTTTCTATTCTATTTATTCTCCCTCGTTGTGGGTTTGGTCATATTCTGTACTGCTTTGTTATTTACTATTTTACCTTCCTGGGTTATACCTTGAAAACCTTTGGTTATGAGACTGGTTTTGGATGACTCATCACTAGTAACTCCTTTTATTTGAACTTGTATTTTCTTTATAATAATGATTTCTTTCCACAGTTGCTATGAATTAATCTATTTATATTAAATTTAATGCTTTCTTCCAAATTTAAACAGTATAACTTTATTATTCTAATGATCAATTGCCATTCAATATTATGCTTATATCTGTCACGCTACAATATATATATATATATATATATATATATATATATATACTTTGGAAATAGATGCAATTGGTCTGTATACAAACAAAAATTGTTAATTTCATCTGCATATTTATAATTTCTGTGTTTAAACTTTGAATAATTCATACAATTTTGTTAAGTTCAAACACCTGAGGGTGGTTTACGAATTGACTATAGCAGGGGTCTCCAACCTTTTCACTAGAGGGCCAAATTGAAAAATCTTGATAGTCAGGCGAGCCAACAATATAAATATATAATGCAAAAGTACTTATGTGTATGGTACTGTGCATTGCACAATTAGTTAAGATAATTTATGTAAATTAAAATAAATAATCAATATTGTCAGAAGTATAATAATTCAGATAGAAAGCTGTAAAGGGGAACAGTCGAATTTGCCTGCTTGAACAGGAAAGTCACGCCACACACAGTTGCGTCTGTGTACACCTGTATCTTACGTGTGTGAGTGTGGCCAGTTAATTCCTGCAAAGCGTCACCCCTAAATAAACGTTAATCAATAAATAAATTATTTAAATTGTGATAAGTGTGTGTAAAATATCACAAAACAAAACACGCCATAGTGTGAATAATATAAAGACGCACGCGTATACAAAAGATTGTGCGATAAAAAGTGTAAATACAGTGCAAATAAATGTAAATAAAACCTATAATAATTAAGATAGAGAAAAGCGGTTAACACACAGTTGTACATATAAAAATTACCGACCAGATGAATATCGGGTAATTTGCAAAACACTTCACATGTTGCAAAGACCAGTGAAATAAGTGTGAAAATAATCATGTTTATAAAGGGATGCTACGACAGACTGATTCATGCAGAGAATTGTTGAGACATGATTTTTCACCAAAGAGTATAAATAAGCGAGACACACCAGCTTTTTTCTGTTTCTCGTTCAACCACAGCGGCAGCCGGAGGCTCTGTCCAACAACTTCATCACTTTCGTGAGATCACCGCTGCAGCCAGAGGCTCTTACTGGAGACGAGGGAGCATCCAACTACATGGTATAGATTCCAGCCGTATGGTACGAGTCATCAGAATACCGAGAGGATCTGGAGGATGGGGAGCGGACTCCAGGACTACACCGACTACGGAGGATCAAGGACTCAGGACCAGAAGAGGATATGCTGAGAAATTACCACTACGATTAAGGTGAAATAAATCCATGTACTCATCAAAAACAAAAGACTAAAAGACAATAAAACAATGTAAAAGAAAGACAATATAATTTCAAAAAGTGAAATTAATAATTTTTAAATGTAACTGTTTATTGTATAGTAATTTATAGTAATATTTGAATTTATGAAAGTGTATTTTCGAAATGATAAATTAATGAAGATATTTAAATTAATTTTGAAAGTAAATAGTAATTTTTTTTAAAGTAATATGTCATAAATAAGAGATGCCTATGCAATAATAATAATTTAAAAAGAAAAATTAGAGAATTTAATAAGAATTAAAGAAATTGAGCAAGTTGAGAGCAATATTATATCATAATCAATGTTATTTATAGTTATAAGTTTGTATTTTATGTTTCTATGCTTAATACGAGATATTACTTGTATTTTATTAACAAGTATGTGTACTACAAATACACACATGCAAATACTAATGAAGTTTTTAACTCGCATATTTTTGAAATTTTGAATTAATAAATGTTTGAAAGATTCTAAACAATTTACGTTATTATTATTATTATTATTATTATTATTATTATTATCACACCTGTTGTAAATTTATAACATAAGTATCGTTGCAAATAAATTGTGCTACCAAACGTGTGGCTCGTTAACGATATAGATAAAATCGTTATAAATTAAATGGCTCCCAAGAAAATGGGGCGCGACCATGCCATTTAACTATTTTGAAAGTTTAAAAGTTAAATGTATGCTCTAAAATTAAATGTGTGTTAAATGAAACATATATTATATGTGATAACTATTATTTATATTAAATATAACTTGTATGTTACTTCAGTTGTTGTGTATTATAATAGCACAACTGGCGCTCAACAGGTAATTATAGTGTAAATGAAAAGGTGTAATCGTAATAGTAACATTAATAATAAAAAACATAATAAATAAAGAGTAGTATAACCAGAATCACCAATAATAATTATTTTAAAAACAATTTTAAAAAAAATTCGACATGGCAGAAGCAGGTAACTTTAGTATGGAGGCACTTTGAAATATGATGCAAGCCATGGTGGACGAATTAAAACAGGATAATGTAAAATTAACAGAAAATGTAAAAGAATTAAAACAAGATATAATAGATAGTACTACACAGTTGCAGATAAAATTATAGACACTTAATACGCAGTGTCTAATTGGGAATTAGAAGTGGGGGGGGGGCAAAAAAATGTATTCCCCCACACATTGACTGAGTGAAGACTGCCAGACTGACGAATGCGCACGGCAAGCGGGTGAACCATACCTCAGTGTCAATGACCTTGGCAAAAATATACCTCTGCTACCCTTCCTCACAGCACATGCTACACGCTGGTGCGCGAGTCTCCACTACTTGCTGTGGCCACGCTGTACGAATCGGTTAACCGCGACACATGACATTTTGTGCGTATTTCCGCTAAGTAAATTTTTTAATAATTAAAGAAATTAAAGGAAAGATAATTAGGTGATAAGACAACAGGGTTTGTAGAAATTTTTTTTTATTATTCCTACTTTTAGGCGGCTAAAATGGAATAAAAATTTAATTTTTTACCCACAAAGTGGGGGGGGGTGACCGCCCTCCCTAATCGCCGCCACTGCTAATACGCGCATAGATGCACTTGAAAATAAAGTTAAACAAGCCCATCATGAACAAGCTGTTAGGATAGAAAACAAGCATAAAGAATTACGCGCGGAATGTAAGAAAGATTTAAAAGACATTCATAAACAAATAACTGAAAATATAAATGAGAAACTAAATATAGAAAAGCATGAACAGGACAGTAAAATACGGGATGTCCATGATCAGCTTAAAGCGACCACAAGTAAAACGTGTGAAATACAGACACGGACTACTGTAATAGAGAATAAGCTAGAAGAAACATCCAAGACTGCTAAAGATTGTTCTGGAGAGATGTCAAATATGAAAGAAGAGGTGAAAACTGAAATGGATCAACTTCGAGGTGAGCTACGTAGACGTCCAGTGCACATGATGGTTTATCCGGCACCATTAGAAGATAGGGTTAATCTAACATTTGCAGAAAATAAATGGGAGAACAGCATGGAATTTTTGGTCAATTGCGAAAAAGAAATGGAACAAATTGGTAGTAATATTGATGATAACGAGAAAATAAATTTTGTTACTCGCCATTTCAAAGATTCAGCAGCACAGTGGTATACTATCATACGTGATAATGTCACAACTTATCAACAATTCTGTGATTCATTTGAAAATAGGTATTGGAATATCCATACGCAACGTCAGGTACGTGATCAGCTAGAATATGGTAAATTTAACATTTATGGTTGTCAGGGTATTGATCAGTATACGATAGCACAAATTGAAAGAGTAAAACATCTTAAACCTAAATTTTCAGAATATGAAATAATATCCAAACTGTCTTACAATTTTCAGAAAAATATCCAACTCGCTGTTTACACACAAGGTATTAAAACAATTGAAGAATTTTTAATACTTGTAACACAATCTGAAAATACCACTCGCAGTGAGGATACACAACACAATTATCAACCGCACAGTAATCACAACAGTAACTATAATCACAGCAGTAATAATTATAAACAGCAAACGCAACACAAGCAAAATAAAGCACCTGTTAACATAGTGCACAAACAACGACTCAGTGTGTAGAAGGCATTCGTCAAGAGAAGGAGAGGAGCAGTGAGAGTGAGAGAGAAGGTAGAGGTGAGAAGGGGGGCTATGTCTGGCCGACTTCTAAAAAGAGATTCCCTTAGCCCTATGATCGCTCAGTCAACGCGGTAAAAGCAAACACTGGAAACATGAAGAGAGGGTGCAAAGCGGAAGCGGCAAGTGAGCCATCGACGTCTAAACAGCAACAATGACTGAATACGCATTCAAAGCAGTACACAATAAACAATATATATATCCTGTCGACGAACAAGAAGAATTACTTAGCACGGACGAGGGTGTAAATCAAGCAGAACACCACACACAATGCCCTACTGTGAATGTGCATATAAACAACTGTAAAATTAAAATGTTGGTGGATACAGGTAGCAACTGTCAGTTTTAAACGCTGCCTGGATGAAATAAAAATTATTTTAAAATTACACCAATATTACCTGTTAATAATATGCTGCTACTAATAAGCGAGAAAAAGTAAAAAAACAATCATACGTAACAAATTACACATGAAAATTTAGAAATAGAATGTCCAATGATTTTTATGAATAAGCTAAGATATGATGGTATTATAGGAAATTGATTTATTGAATATAATTAATATTGATATAATTAATAATAAGATAACATGTAATTATAAGGGTGTTCAACATATCATAAGTATGAATAAAGAAGAAAAACAGTATAAGTTAAGTGAGACACCTATTATCTTAGCTAAACCCAAAGTTCAATATGTACCAACTCAATGCAGAAGTCAAACTGCCGACAAGATTTCTAAATAGGAAGAAAAGCAGCTTCAAGAATTAATAAATGAATATGAAGATATTTTCAGTAAAACACCGACACAGACGACGGTCTACAAACATACCATAACTGTGACAGACACAACAAAATTCGTCAGGAGGACATACCCTATTCCAATGCGCTACGAGGAAGAAGTAGAAACAGAAATACGTCGCATGCTGGATAATAATGTGATAGAACGGTCCAACAGCAACTTCTTAAATCCTCTTGTAGTAGTAAAGAAGAAAAGCAGGGATATTCGGCTATGCCTGGACATGCGGGAGCTGAACAGTATTATAATGAAAGAATATGACTGTGCGCCTAATGCAGATGAGCTGTTTACAAAGTGTGAAGGAGCACTCTACTTGACTAAACAAGATCTACGTTCAAGTTTTTGGCAAATTCCAATCCGAGAAGAGGATAGAAAATTTACTGCATTCCTGTATAAGAACAAGTGTTACCAACATAAAGTAGTACCATTTGGATTAAGTACGAGTTTGGCGGCTATTGTAAAATGTTTGGAAAGAACATTAGGCCCAGAGGTGGAACCTTATACGATGATCTTCGTAGATGATTATCTAGTGATATCCAAGACATTCAATGAACATATCCAAAATCTACGAACAATATTCCATAAGTTTAGGCAAGCAAACATATCCCTAAACCTAAACAAATGTGAATTCATAAAAACTTCCATCCAATTCCTAGGACACATCATCTCATCCTCAGGTATACAACCAGATCCTACCAAGATAAACCAGTATAACCAACTTTCCTATACCCAGGAATCTTAAAAGGTTTGCGTGCATTTTTAGGTTTAACTGGATATTGCAGGAGATTTACGCCATTATATGCCGAAAGGACTTAACCTTTGTTAGAGTTGACAAAGAAAGGAAGAAAATGGAAATGGGAGAAGAAGCCTTCGACCAAGTGAAGACGTTATTCATAGAAAACATCATGCTACATCATCCTCAACGGAAAAGAAAATTTTTAGTTTATTCTGATGCTAGTGATTACGCCGTGGGAAGTGTACTATACCAGAAGGATTCTGAAGGAAAACTAAGGGTCATCGCCTACGCGAGCAGAGTTTTCAAAGGAGCAGAGCGGCACTACTCACCATGAGAGAAGGAGATACTTGCAATTGTCAACGCACTTAAACAATTTCGAATTTCGATATTACATTTATGGTACTCGTTTTGAAATACATACTGACCATCAACCATTGTCATTCTACTGAAATGTAAAGTAACGAACTATCGTTTACTGAGATGGATTTTAGCCATTGGAGAGTACTCATTCACTATCAAGTACTGCAAAGGAAAAGATAATAGCGTGGCAGATATATTAAGTCGTTATGTTACAGAAGAATGTGAGGAAATCTACAATAAGGAGGATAACGAAGTACGTCTATTACCTATACGATTTGAAACTAGTAACGATGTAAAAAGAATGCTACAAAATCTAGCGGAAGAACAAGATCAATATCTTACATAACTAAATTTAAAACGTCAATCTCACCTACCAGCTCAGTATAAGCTATATAACAACATTCTTTTCAAATTAATAAGACATGATTGGAAAATTGTGTTGGCTAATGAGATGTTATTTAAACTGATAACACCAACTCATGAGAGCTTAGCTCATGCCTCGGCATTAAAATGTTATTTATCCCTTAGAGAAGATTTTACAATCAACATGTTTAGAAAAATAAAAATGAATTGATAATTACCAGACTGCTAAGCAACCTAATCTTCACACATGTGGAAATGCAAAGTATACAGAAGGAGGCGAAAGGGGAATTAGTTGCAGTGGACTTCTTATGGCCAAGTTCGGGGGAGGGGGGGGGTTAAACACATACTATTCTGTATAGACGGGTTTTCTAAGGCAGTTCATCTGTATCCTATTATGCGACACAATGAAAGCTGTCCTAAAAATTCTGTTACAAAAATATATTCCAATATATGGTAAAATGAAGAGGATTCTTAGTGATCAAGGAGTGCAATTTCAGAGTGATGTATGGAGTAGAGTATTAAGGGAAAATGGAATCCAACCCATACTCACATTGTAATGGTACATATGACACTACCTACACCAACGTACCAAAAATAATTTGAAAGCCACTACTATTAAGAATACCTACAAGGTCAAGCATACCACCATGGATAAAAAAGAGAAAGTATCATAAGTTAAACCAAGTGAAATATAATAAAGAAGGAATTACTATTAAATGTGCAAATAATAAAATAAAGAAGCCTAACGACGAGACGACTTGCATACCATACCCAATAGATCAGTGAGAAGGATCAGACAATAACAATACAAGAAGTAAGAAGAATCAGTGAGAAGGAAACAAGAATAACTACTTCAAGAAAGAAAAAAGAAGAAACAGTGGGAAGGAAACCCATGGAAGACAACACGGAGAAAAAACTTATCAAAACAATGAGAAGGAAACAAGTGAAGACAACACCATGTATAAACTAACCAAGAGTGAGAGAGAGATCAGTGAAGAGAAAAAGAAAGATATCCAGATCAGACACAAAAAGGGAAATAAAATGAAATATAATGAACTAACATAAACCTATGAAAGAATGATTATAAAAGAAGAAATGGAATAAACAACATGATATAAATCCCTAAGCTGTAAGGTAAAGTCAACACTGACCCAAACTCATTTAATGAATACATTACTTGTCCATGTAAAACGAACTGTAATCAATAAGGATTAATTATTATACATAAAGAATAACAAAGAAAATGAATAGTAATAGGATAAGTTCTTAGCTAAATGATGTGTAGACATAAAAAGAAGACTATGTCCAAAATATAAATAACCAAATGTACAGTGGAATTGATGTTAGAAAAAACCACTAATTATCAGTAATTAAGACAATAAAAGGTAAACAAAAGGTACTTTAATAACTAACAACAAATGTACCAGCATTAAATGAAAGCAAATCAATCAAATATAATGCAGAAATACAAATCCAGCAGCAACCCATTACTGCTTACCTAGTATGTAACATAACCTAATCTGGGCAACCAGTTTTCACTAAAACTGAAGAAAAACAAAGCCAAAACAATGTTAAAACAAAATGTATTATAATGTGAAGTAACTAGATGATATAAGGAACATTTTGTATACAATAGATAATGTAATAAGTAAATATAAAAGCTGTATTAATATAATTCAATATAACTATATGCTTGTTATAGCAAAGATGCCTGATGCAACAAAATTATGTTGTTAGCTTATTATAAAAGAGTATGAACTCAACTAACAACATTGAGTGATGCAGAATACTATTCAATTGAGTAAATTCAAGATGTATAACTACCTAAATACCAATAATAACAATAATAATAACAAAACTATGTTAACAACTAGCTGCAACTAATCTTAATAACATCTAAACCAAGGTAATAACCAGTATAAATGCAGAATGAACTGCTGCACAATCAGAACAATGCTATCAAACTATAATAAGAGTCATTTAAACAACAATGAGAATAATATGAAAAGAGTACTAATCATGTAATAATGTACTCCATGAAGTATGGTAAACATACTTAACAAACCATAATTAAGGTAATAAACCTATGATATAAGAAAAAAGGACGCTATCAATAGTGACAACGACCAATGCAGTATGCATAGGCCATAATGCAATGTAATTAAATGGTAATATTAGTATAATATAATTAATAAATAAAATGTATAACATTAGGCATAGGACTTGAACCTATGAAAATAGACATTGTGTAATTATTTGTAAATAATCTTAAGGGAAAGTGAATAATACGATAAGGATACGTTATCACCATCAAAATATGGGATAAAAACAATGTATTTAAAGTATTTAATAGCTTAATGGACATTATGTGTTTATACCAAGTGCGATTTCAGCAACCCCAAATCTGAACTATATGATGAGGGTATGTAAAATAGTCGTCATGAAAATATAGAAACGATAGGGATAATAAAAATAACGTCAGTGCAATTATAAATAAGATATTTGACTTATAAAAATAATTGAGAAGTGCTGAGCCCTTGCGCTTGGGTCGGTGAACCAGGGATTCATAATCTTGAAACCAGCCTCCTGACGTGACTAAGCATCTATTTTAACGAAGCCCACCGAGGGTAAACGAATTAAAAACTATTAACCAATCAGAACCTATAAAAAATACGAAGTGAAGAATTCCGAAAGAGGAACGAGAGACAGTTTTTTACCAGCAACGAGAGCGACTACACGCAAGTCGATCGTCCAGAAAAACGTGCTTTTGACAGTGAACAGCTGTAAACACACTCACTAACCTCAAACTTTGAGTGGAGGTTAGGACAACAGAAGAAGACAGTGCAGTATATTTTCAAGTGAACTAATACGGAGTATATGCATATAGGAGTGAGTGCAGTGCATTTATTAAAATTAATTAATTAATTAAAGAATATTAATTAATTACAAAAGTTGTGAAAAAGTGTTAATTCTTTGAACGACCAGTTACGCAAGTATCAATGCAAATAACAATTATACTATACTTGTCAAGTAATTAATAAGTTAAAGAACGCTAGTAGCGAATCGAATTAATTTGAATTAATCGATAAATTGCCCGAATTCCAAAAGGAAGGGAACTTAGAACAGGCAGATAAACAATGATAAAATTGAACGATTTCAATAATGACAATTATAATTATTTGTACGATTCAAATGTACTAGCATAAGAAAAGGCATTAAATGATCAATGAAGGGAAACTGAACCCTGACCTTTAAGAATGTTTTATATTTTATTTTAATAATCGAACTTCGAGTTACACAAGAGTGTTACCTAAAGGTATCAAATGAATTTAATTTACCTGTGTTATGTACATCCAATCTAGGAGAGTATTCAGAACCATGATACTGAATTTAAACAATTATTATCACATATTAAATCACTAAAGCAGCAAAGAAACATAATTAACCAGTTTTAAATAAACCAGGTTACATGAACCTGTATTAACCTCAATGATTAACAATGAACAGTTGTTCATATTTTATATTATATTAAATTAACAATCAATGATTTTATGTTTTGTCTACTTATTATTATAGTAGTACTTTTTATTATATATGTGTATTTTGCAGACTCAAAGAACCTACTACAATTTTTATAAAACATTATAACCTATTTGTTTACTAACGAAAAATAATCGACTAGCCAAATGCAGTCATACCATCCTGAGATTTTCAATGTTTTAGAGTCCATGTTCTATTTTAATTGTTTTACAAAAGGAAGATAAACCATTTCACTGTATCAAATATTAATTTTTCTTGAGTTGAATAAACAACCATTGTTTTATGAACCTTTAAAAGTGTTGACTTTCATTGTAAACAATAGTAATACAGCTTAGTGAGTAACCAGAGACGGTTGGTACCAGACGTCAAAAGCGGACATTCAAATGGAATGATTTTTACCAACCATAATATCCAATGCATTGCTACACATTATAACTCATAGTAAATATCATGTCTATGTTATGTTTATGTTAGTGTATAGGCAAAACATTACTGATCAACTCACCATAGCTGATGATAGAAGAGTCAACGGAACTTCCAGAGAATCGAACTCAAGAAAGTGAATTAAAAAACATTTTAAACCATAAACTGAAATAATTAAACGGCGATAAAAAGAGTAAGTGAAGCGTTTATTCACTACCGGATTCAATAATAGATTGAATTGGGTGGAATAAATCACTAATACAAAACTTAATAATAAAAACGAGCTTTCAACAATAATAATAAAACGAACAACCAGACCCTATATTAAACTAAACGGGAGGAACAAAAAATTTACTTACAACATCCATCAGATATCCACAGGGAAATTTACCCAAGAGAGTGAATGCAGAATTGGGTAAGTACCTATGTATTTACTGCCATAACCAACACAATAAATGGGCAGAATATTTACCATTCTTTGAAAAAGCCATTATTGATAATTATAGCGATGCAACGAACTACACACCGACAGAGATTGAACAAGATCGTCAACCCGACAGATTTTGGAAGCGGTATGTTCACAAACTGCTAATCAGAACTTACCAGTACCTTTAAGCGTTAAGATTGAACATGCTAAAAGAAAAATAATTGGAAAAGGTAATAAAAGAATAGAAAGATTCAACAGAACTCACAAGTTGCAGAAATTTAATGTTGGAGAGAGAGTGTTATTAAAAACAAATTCAGTTGGAAAACGTATTGACAATACTGCTAAAAAATTCTTCAGATTGTATGATGGACCTTACACTTTGCTAAGACAAGTTGGCAAACAAATTTTCATTGTATATGATGACACAAGACGGAGAGAAATAGGCAAGTACCATGTGAGCTCTTTAAGGAAATTATATGAATGAATAAAAAGGTCACTGTGACAGTTAAAGGTGAACATGCATTCAAGTAGATAGACTGCGAAGCGACGCCGCAAGTCAACATGTATGGGAGGGGAATATTTTGTTCAGCCCACCTCACATAAGGATAATGGTAAAGTTATTATTCACATTGGAAAGCATTATTCATTATTATGAGCATAATTAATGTAAATAAATAGTGTATTAGTAAAATGTACTGTAAAATTTTGTCTAATGTAAAAGGCAAAAATTTAATAAACAAGTTTATTACATTTTTTTTTATTACGCAGGGAAATAATGCAACAGTACGTATGTGTATGGTACTGTGCATTGCACAATTAGTTAAGATAATTTATGTAAATTAAAATAAATAATCAATATTGTCAGTAGTATAACAATTCAGATAGAAAGCTGTAAAGGGGAACAACGAATTTGCCTGCTTAAACAGGAAAGTCACGCCACACACAGCTGCGTCTGTGTACACCTGTATCTTACGTGTGTGAGTGTGGCCAGTTAATTCTTGCAAAGCGTCACCCCTAAATAAACGTTACTCAATAAATAAATTGTTTAAATTGTGATAAGTGTGTGTAAAATATCACAAAACAAAACATGCCACAGTGTGAATAATATAAAGACGCACGAGTATACAAAAGATTGTGCGATAAAAAGTGTAGTAAATACAGTGCAAATAAATGTAAATAAAACCTATAATAATTAAGATAGAGAAAAGCGGTTAACACACAGTTGTACATATAAAAATTACCGACCAGATGAATATCGGGTAATTTGCAAAAGACTTCGCATGTTGCAAAGACCAGTGAAATAAGTGTGAAAATAATCGTGTTTATAAAGGGTTGCTACGACAGACTGATTCATGCAGAGAATTGTCGAGACATGATTTTTGAAATACGCAAGACACACCAGCTTTTTTCTGTTTCTCGTTCAACCACAGCGGCAGCCGGAGGCTATGTCCAACAACTTCATCATTTTCGTGAGATCACCGCTGCAGCCAGAGGCTATTACTGGAGACGAGGGAGCATCCAACGACATGGTACAGATTCCAGCCATACGGTACGAGTCATTGGACTACCGAGAGGATCTGGAGGATGGGGAGCGGACTCCAGGACTACGGAGGATCAAGGACTCAGGACCAGAAGAGGATATGCTGAGAAATTACCACTACGATTAAGGTGAAATAAATCCATGTACTCATCAAAAACAAAAGACTAAAAGACAATAAAACAATGTAAAAGAAAGACAATACAATTTCAAAAAGTGAAATTAATAATTTTTAAATGTAACTGTTTATTATAGTAATTTATAGTAATATTTGAATTTATGAAAGTATATTTTGGAAATGATAATTTAATGAAGATATTTGAATTAATTTGAAAGTAAATAGTAATTTTTTTAAAGTAATTAATATGTGATAAACAAGAGATGCCTATGCAATAATAATAATTTAAAAAGAAAAATTAGAGAATTTAATAAGAATTAAAGAAATTGTCAAGTCGAGAGCAATATTATATCATAATCAATGTTATTTATAGTTATAAGTTTGTATTTTACGTTTCTATACTACAAATACACACATGCAAATACTAACGAAGTTTTTAACTCGCATATTTTTGAAACTTTGAATTAATAAATGTTTGAAAGATTCTAAACAATTCACGTTATTATTATTATTATGATTACACCTGTTGTAAATTTATAACGTAAGTAACGTTGCAAATAAATTGTGCTACCAAACGTGTGGCTCGTTAACGATATAGACAAAATCGTTATAAATTAAATGGCTCCCAAGAAAATGGGGCGCAACCATGCCATTTAACTATTTTGAAAATTTAAAAGTTAAATGTATGCTCTAAAATTAAATGTGTGTTAAATGAAACATATATTATATGTGATAACTATTATTTATATTAAATATAATTTGTATGTTACTTCAATTGTTGTGTATTATAATAGCACAACTGGCGCTCAACAGGTAATTATAGTGTAAATGAAAAGGTGTAATCGTAATAGTAACAATAATAAAAAACATAATAAATAAAGAGTAGTATAACCGGGATCACCAATAATAATTATTTTAAAAACAATTTTAAAAAAATTCGACATGGCAGAAGCAGGTAACTTTAGTATGGAGGCAGTTTGAAATATGATGCAAGCCATGGTGGACGAATTAAAACAGGATAATGTAAAACTAACAGAAAATGTAAAAGAATTAAAACAAGATATAATAGATAGTACTACACAGTTGCGGATAAAATTATAGACACTTAATACGCAGTGGCGGTGATTGGGAATTAGAAGTGGGGGGGCAAAAAAATGTATTCCCCCACACATTGACTGAGTGAAGACTGCCAGACTGACGAATGTGCACGGCAAGCGGGTAAACCATACCTCAGTGTCAATGACCTTGGCAAAAATATACCTTTGCTACCCTTCCTCACAGCACATGCTACACGCTGGTGCGCGAGTCTCCACTACTTGCTGTGGCCATGCTGTACAAATCGGTTAGCCGCGACACATGACATTTTGTGCGTATTTCCGCTAAGTAAATTTTTTAATAATTAAAGAAATTAAAGGAAAGATAATTAGGTGATAAGACAACAGGGTTTGTAGAAATTTTGGGTCTTTCACTAAATCCTGCGGCCAAAGACAACTTCTGTCTCCATGTTTGTATTTTTTTCCGTGTTCGATGTGTACTAGAACTGTTTTCTTCACAAGTAACTAATGCCAGGTTATGGAGGTTATGTAGACAATGTAACTTAAATAAAATTTACTTTGTTAGTGTACAATAAAAGGGTGTATTTACTGGAAGTACAGAAATAATTTTCCATTTATCGCACATAATTACGGTACACAGACGATTTTTGGAGGTTGTGTCTACGTTTAACAATGCAACTTAACCTTTTAGATTTTTAAAATTAATTAGATTTAACAAAAATTTCCTTTGTTAGTGTACATTAAATTATTGTATGGATACAAGGCTGCTGTACATAACATTAAAGGCTGTATTTATTCGAAGTACCGGAATTAAAACCTAGTTCCAATTTAGAACGTAGACCTATAACCTATTTGCATATTTTATTGGGGTTTATTGGCACATATTTTATTAAAAGGGTGTATTTATTGGAAGTACAGAAATTATTTTCCATTTATCGCACATAATTACGGTACACAGACGATTTTTGGAGGTTGTGTCTACGTTTAACAATGCAACTTAACCTTTTAGATTTTTAAAATTAATTAGATTTAACAAAAATTTTCTTTGTTAGTGTACATTCAAAGGCTGTATTTATTGTATGGATAAAAGGCTGTATATACATTAAAGGCTGTATTTATTCGAATTAAAACCTATCGGTACTTCCAATTTAGAACGTATAACCTAGTAGGCTACGTTATTCGTACATACAGTATTTTATTGGAGTTTATTGGTACATATTTTATTAAAAGGGTGTATTTATTGGAAGTACAGAAATTAGTTTCCATTTATCGCACATAATTACGGTACAGAGACGATTTTGGGAGGTTGTGTCTACGTTTAATTATCTAACTTAACCTTTTAGATTTTTAAAATTAATTAGACTTGTAGGGGTGTGCATGGCAGAACTACTTGTAGGGGTGTGCACCCACTTTATAATCATATTTTTGGTAACACTGAGAACTTTAAGCCTTCTTTTATGCTTAAACAAATTATATATACACTTAATTATAGAAAAGCAAAAAGCAAATATGTAATTCAAAAGACTAATTTGCTCTAATAAACACATGCTGAAGTTAAAAACAAAAGAGTTTTTACTTGCCTAACTAATCATTAGTTACTAATGTGACAGTTGGAGCTGCTTTTTCTGCAAAAGCTGGGGTATGTTGGATTCAAGAGTGGTTAAATTAAGTCATAAATCTGAGTGTGCGTCAAGTCTATTTGTGTGCTTGCTTTTCACTTGAGATGAAAATCCCATTTCACTCAAGAATGAGGTGGTGAATGGGATGAGCAACTCCGAAAGTTCAGGATATTCATCTCTTAAAGATATCCAGAACTTTGTTAAGTCAGAATCTAAAAGTTTATGGATTTTGTTGTCCATGACATGTCTCATGTTATCACTAACTATACAAAATAATTTACTAAAAATTTAGTTTTAATCCCAGCATCACAGATGATATCACACAATTGCTCATTTAGTTTTACTGACATGTTAGAACTTTCAAAATACAAGAATGGATCTTGAATCCAATTGAATTCACTGTATCCCTCTGGGAAGCAACTTTCAATCTGGTTATAGAGAGTTAAACATCAGAGCTGGTAAAAAACAATGGTAGAGCATGAATAACAAAAATGTACAGTTTAGACTATGTACAAAACAGGTTGAATTTAAATTGTTAAAATGATATATCTTAGTTATTTACATGTAGTAGCTTTTTAAGACACAGTAAATAAATTTCCGAACCTGACTTTGCAACCCTCCAAATGCCCTCTCGGGACCCAGCAGTGGCTCATGCCCAATAGGTTAAGAAATGCTGAACTAAAGGCATGTTTGTGGAGTGAAACATAAAAGATAACCCAGACTTCTAAAATGCTCTTAGTCAAATGGGATTTTCAGGAGTAACAACACACTATTTGGTTAACAAGCACATTTTACTAATATTGTAATACCAAGTCAATTAGATAGCTTAAATGTGTAGTACTCTATGTGATCCTGATCACATACTGTTAATCAGCAGCACTGCAGAATATTCTAGAGCCACACTCTTGGCATTCATCTGGAACTTTATCACATTAGCCTGATAATTAGGATGTTGCCACCAGCTGAGTTTTAGAAAGTTGGTGTAGTAGGTTGTGCATTCATATAGGATGATATTAGACAGCAGTTTTTAATGAAAGTGACAAATGATCAATTGTTTACTTGTGTTGTAAACTATTGTGATTTTTTTATTACTGTTTGTAGGCTATACAGTGTGTCCTGGATAATTATATAAAGAGAACTGTTGTAATATAAGTGTGTTTGTTTTAGCAATTGAGAGTATCTGGTATTCAATAATTCATTCCACTGTTTTAAGTTCATAATTCTTGTCACTGGTTGTAAGAATATTATTCTCATTAATTTTCCAATTCTATGAAGTCTTCAGTAGTTTTACCACGATGAGACTCAACTAACTTTATCACTGAAGATGCCACATCACTGAATGAGCAAAACTTGTCTTTAATAATCTCAACAAAGCATGGTTATCAGCTGAAAAAAAGTTTTAGTATTAAAAGTTTTGATCACGGAAATCTATAAGGGATACTAAAAAGAAATAACATAATAATTGTATTGGATATAAAGTTATGTCCACAAAACAGATTTTGCTTGAAATAAATAAAACACAATTTGACACAAATATTAATTTTATGAATACTTGTTTGGCACATATTACAGAAGGTTACACCATTAAATGAGTTTGCCCAAGTATAAAATTCTTGTCAGATGAAAAACGTGTACAGTCAGAATACTATTTGTTATGTACAATACAAATGATTCACTATGGGTAGCAGTGACACATAAACACTAGACATTGACACTGAATTGTACTTGTTTTGAATGATTCATTGTGTGCTATCTGACCAGAGTACAGGTATTAACCAAGAGATGTTTAGTATACTGCTGTGTAACTGCTACAATGATGAATTATAAGTAGTACTTTTTGTTTTGGTCATCAACCTTGAAAAGGATAATAGAAACTTTGTATACCATACTTCCAGCAGTTTTACATGATACATTCCTAGCACAAATAAGAAAAGTTTAAATCTGCTGATGATCTAAAGGAGTGAAAATTATTTGCAGACTGACAGGGTTATAAAATAATTCTGAAAGAATTGTTGCTTTTACAATACCATCCTTTATCAAGTGACTACTCAAATCTGCCAGTTTTTCACAGAAACTGAAGTTTTATGATTAGATCCATCATGACCTAGTGATTCTCCAAACATTTCAAGGATTCTCCTAGCCTTAAAAAACTGGACTGGCCTCATTGATTGACATGATTAATGTTAAATTTACTTTGGGATACTTCCAAACATAATACAGTTTACAATAAACAAAAAAAATGTTATGCCTGTCTAATTTTTCCAGAACTGTATACACATAATTTGATCTGGATAGAACATTTATTAAACAATAATACTATTTGATGCAAATAATGAAAATATCCGTGTGGAGAACTATACATGATTTCCATGTTTTAAGATTTATATTTAAAATCGTTTTAGAAATGAAATATTTCTACAGAAACTACTTCTATCTTCAGCCTCAACCACAGAAAACACACACACACACACCACACAATTCCTTTTTTCTTTATTTAATTTGAATGCAGAGTATTGGCACATATTTTATTAAAAGGGTGTATTTATTGGAAGTACAGAAATTAGTTTCCATTTATTGCACATAATTATGGTACACAGACGATTTTTGGAGGTTGTGTCTACGTTTAGCACGTAGTAACATCAGTAACTTAACCTTTTAGATTTTTAAAATTAATTAGATTTAACAAAAATTTCCTTTGTTAGTGTACATTCAAAGGCTGTATTTATTGTATGGAAAAAGGCTGTATATAACATTAAAGGTGTATTTATTCGAAGTACCAGAATTTACTTCCAATTTATAACCTAGTACAATCTAACGTATAACCAAACAAGTACATTAAAATCCTTCTTTCAATTTCCAGAGGAGTGTCAGTTTTTTAGTTTCAAAGGATAAAGAAAACACTTGTTTACAATTACTTCTAAGATGTCAAGGGTGATTGTAAATTGGGGTACCCGTAAATTGAATTTTAGAGCTGTATTTATTGTTTACATTTTAAACAATTTTTTGTATGCAACATAATAACAAAAGGTTGAAATATTTGCAGTTATTTCAATTTTAAAATGTATACACAATTTTTCGGGCATGTTGCAAGTCTTTACTCATTTTTCTCTAGCAGCCCAAGAGAAAAATGTTGGGAAGTTTTGAAAAAGCACGTTCCTTTATCACTGCAGAGCTTCCCTGAAACAAGATGAAGTGAGAGGATCCAAGCTGTCAAACCGATAGTTAAGCACTACCCAGGAGTACTTAAATTGTTGGATGTATTTTAGAAGAGATGTCTTCTAGTCTAACTCCCTCTGCCTACAACATCATATTAGGGCTTAAGAAATATTTCAATTCCACAAAGAGCTTAATGTTGGCATCTTTTTGGTTCAAAGTGCTTTCATATATTGACTAAAAAAATGTTGTTATTCAAACCAAAGGAATCACACTCAATGTTCACTCAATGTTGAAATACCTCTAGTGGAAGATTTGCTGACAGAATTGAAATTGTTGCGTGATAATCCAGACAGCATAATTGAAGAACCAAACTTAATTGCAAAAGAACTAATAAAAGTTCCTCCTGAATCTCCCAAAAGGTGGAAAAAAAGTACAGATCAATCCAATAGTGATTTTTCAGTAAACAAAGATCAAGAAAATAAATTTAAAACCTCAGTCATGTACCCAGTATTAGAGTTTGTAATGGGCAACATAAAAACACGATTCACTGCAATTAGTTCAATTCGTGACTTGTTTCCACCAGTATTGAACTTTACGGACATGGAAAATGATGAATTAGAATTGAAAGTAAAAGTTCTCATTAGCAAGTTTAAAAAGGAATTGTCAATGGATCTATTTGAAGAAATATTACACTTGAAGAACATTTATAAAACAGAGTTTGAATCAGAAAAGAATCCACTAAGCCTACTCCAAAAACCTTCAAGCTGTATTTGTGAACTTCTGTCTTGCCTATAGGCTTTTCTGTACTATTCCAGTTAAGTTTCGTCTCCTGAAAAATCTTTGAGCAGTATAGCGAATTCACTGAAAACTGGCAGAGAAGCACTACCTACCAAGAAAGGCTTAATAATTTGGCAATTTTAGCTATTAAAAATGAATTGGCTAACAGTAT
This sequence comes from Magicicada septendecula, assembly GCA_034769895.1. Taxonomy (NCBI): domain Eukaryota; kingdom Metazoa; phylum Arthropoda; class Insecta; order Hemiptera; family Cicadidae; genus Magicicada; species Magicicada septendecula. Next base: position 810,647,387 of record CM068368.1, read on the forward strand.
TAATTTATCAGTCAGATGTTATTGACCAGTTTGCTCAAATGAAAGCAAGAAAAAACTTTGCACTACTTAAGCCGTTTTAGAAACGGGTCTCTCACTTATAATTGGTTATAGCCTACTCTTAGACGTGTTTTTGTTTATCTTTGTAACAACTGACTTATGTATCACTTATGTGTTGATAAACACAGATTATGTTTATTTTTTGTCTTCAATTTAGACCATAGTAACATTGAATTCCACTCTAACCCATTATTAATACTTAATCATTTGGGTGTTAACAGAAACTGCACATTGCTTTTTATTGCATTATGTTGAAAAAAGGATTTTAATGTATTTGTTTGGTTATAGGCCTACGTTAGATTGTACTGTGTTCTAAATTGGAAGTAGGTTTTAATTCCGGTACTTCGAATAAATACAGCCTTTTATCCATACAATAAATACAGCCTTTGAATGTACACTAAGTAAGGAAATGTTTGTTAAGTCTAATTAATTTTAAAAATCTAAAAGGTTAAGTTAGATAATTAAACGTTGACACACCCTCCCAAAATCGTCTCTGTACCGTAATTATGTGCGATATATGGAAACTAATTTCTGTACTTCCAATAAATACACCCTTTTAATAAAATATGTACCAATAAAATACTGTATGTACGAATAACGTAGCCTACTAGGTTATACGTTCTAAATTGGAAGTACCGATAGGTTTTAATTCGAATAAATACAGCCTTTAATGTATATACAGCCTTTTATCCGTACAATAAATACAGCCTTTGAATGCACACTAACAAAGGAAATTTTTGTTAAATCTAATTAATTTTAAAAATCTAAAAGGTTAAGTTGCATTGTTAAACGTAGACACAACCTCCAAAAATCGTCTGTGTACCGTAATTATGTGCGATAAATGGAAAATAATTTCTGTACTTCCAATAAATACACCCTTTTAATAAAATATGTGCCAATAAACCCCAATAAAATATGCAAATAGGTTATAGGTCTACGTTCTAAATTGGAACTAGGTTTTAATTCCGGTACTTCGAATAAATACAGCCTTTAATGTTATGTACAGCAGCCTTGTATCCATACAATAATTTAATGTACACTAACAAAGGAAATTTTTGTTAAATCTAATTAATTTTAAAAATCTAAAAGGTTAAGTTGCATTGTTAAACGTAGACACAACCTCCAAAAATCGTCTGTGTACCGTAATTATGTGCGATAAATGGAAAATTATTTCTGTACTTCCAGTAAATACACCCTTTTATTGTACACTAACAAAGTAAATTTTATTTAAGCTACATTGTCTACATAACCTCCATAACCTGGCATTAGTTACTTGTGAAGAAAACAGTTCTAGTACACATCGAACACGGAAAAAAAATACAAACGTGGAGACGGAAGTTGTCTTTGGCCGCAGGATTTAGTGAAAGACCAAAAATTTTTTTTTATTATTCCTAGTTTTAGGCGGCTAAAATGGAATAAAAATTTAATTTTTTACCCACAAAGTGGGAGGGGCGACCGCCCTCCCTAATCGCCGCCACTGCTAATACGCGCATAGATGCACTTGAAAATAAAGTTAAACAAGCCCATCATGAACAAGCTGTTAGGATAGAAAACAAGCATAAAGAATTACGCGCGGAATGTAAGAAAGATTTAAAAGACATTCATAAACAAATAACTGAAAATATAAATGAGAAACTAAATATAGAAAAGCATGAACAGGACAGTAAAATACGGGATGTCCATGATCAGCTTAAAGCGACCACAAGTAAAACGTGTGAAATACAGACACGGACTACTGTAATAGAGAATAAGCTAGAAGAAACATCCAAGACTGCTAAAGATTGTTCTGGAGAGATGTCAAGTATGAAAGAAGAGGTGAAAACTTTAATGGATGAACTTCGAGGTGAGCTACGTAGACGTCCAGCACAGATGATGGTTTATCCGGCACCATTAGAAGATAGGGTTAATCTAACATTTGCAGAAAATAAATGGGAGAACAGCATGGAATTTTTGGTCAATTGCGAAAAAGAAATGGAACAAATTGGTAGTAATATTGATGATAACGAGAAAATAAATTTTGTTACTCGCCATTTCAAAGATTCAGCAGCACAGTGGTATACTATCGTATGTAATAATGTCACAACTTATCAACAATTCTGTGATTCATTTGAAAATAGGTATTGGAATATCCATACGCAACGTCAGGTACGTGATCAGCTAGAATATGGTAAATTTAATATTTATGGTCGTCAGAGTATTGATCAGTATACGATAGCACAAATTAAAAGAGTAAAACATCTTAAACCTAAATTTTCAGAATATGAAATAATATCCAAACTGTCTTACCATTTTCAGAAAAATATCCAACTTGCTGTTTACACACAAGGTATTAAAACAATTGAAGAATTTTTAATACTTGTAACACAATCTGAAAATACCACTCGCAGTGAGGATACACAACACAATTATCAACCGCACAGTAATCACAACAGTAACTATAATCACAGCAGTAATAATTATAAACAGTAAACGCAACACACGCAAAATAAAGCAACTGTTAACATAGTGCACAAATGACTCAGTGTGTAGAAGGCATTCATCAAGAGAAGGAGAGTAGCAGTGAGAGTGAGAGGGAAGGTAGAGGTGAGAAGGGGGGTTATGTCTGGCCGACTTCTAAATAGAGATTCCCTTAGCCGTATGATCGCTCAGTCAACGCGGTAAAAGCAAACACTGGAAACATGAAGAGAGGGTGCGAAGCAGAAGCGGCAAGTGAGCCATCGACGTCTAAACAGCAACAATGACTGAATACGCATTCAAAGCGGTACACATTAAACAATATATATCCTGTCGACGAACAAGAAGAATTACTTAGCACGGACGAAGGTGTAAATCAAGCAGAACACCACACAGAATGCCCTACTGCGAATGTGCATATAAACAACTGTAAAATTGAAATGTTGGTGGACACAAGTAGTCAACTGTCAGTTTTAAACGCTGCCTGGATGCAACAAAATAAAAATTATTTTAAAATTACACCAATATTACCTGTTAACAATATGAACATTACAACTGCTACTAATAAGCGAGAAAAAGTAAAAAAACAATCATACGTAACAATTACACATGAAAATTTAGAAATAGAATGTCCAATGATTTTTATGAATAAGCTAAGATATGATGGTATTATAGGAAATTGATTTATTGAATGTGCTAGATGCTAAGATTGATATAATTAATAATAAGATAACATGTAATTATAAGGGTGTTCAACATATCATAAGTATGAATAAAGAAGAAAAACAGTATAAGTTAAGTGAGACACCTATTATCTTAGCTAAACCCAAAGTTCAATATGTACCAACTAAATGTAGAAGTCAAACTACCAACAAGATTTCTAAACAGGAAGAAAAGCAGCTTCAAGAATTAATAAATGAATATGAAGATATTTTTAATAAAACACCGACACAGACGACAATCTACAAACATACCATAACTGTGACAGACCCAACAAAATTCGTCAGGAGGACATATCCTATTCCAATGCGCTACGAGGAAGAAGTAGAAACAGAAATACGTCGCATGCTGGATAATAATGTGATAGAATGGTCCAACAGCAACTTCTTAAATCCTCTTGTAGTAGTAAAGAAGAAAAGCGGGGATATTCGTCTATGCCTGGACATGCGGGAGCTGAACAGTATTATAATGAAAGAATATGACTGTGCGCCTAATGCGGACGAGCTGTTTACAAAGTGTGAAGGAGCACTCTACTTGACTAAGCTAGATCTACGTTCAAGTTTTTGGCAAATTCTAATCCGAGAAGAGGATAGAAAATTTACTGCATTCCTGTATAAGAACAAGTGTTACCAACATAAAGTAGTACCATTTGGATTAAGTACGAGTTTGGCGGCTATTGTAAAATGTTTGGAAAGAACATTAGGCCCAGAGGTGGAACCTTATACGATGATCTTCGTTGATGATTATCTAGTGATATCCAAGACATTCAATGAACATATCCAAAATCTACGAACAATATTCCATAAGTTTAGGCAAGCAAACATATCCCTAAACCTAAACAAATGTGAATTCATAAAAACTTCCATCCAATTCCTAGGACACATCATCTCATCCTCAGGTATACAACCAGATCCTACCAAGATAAACCAGTATAACCAACTTTCCTATACCCAGGAATCTTAAAAGGTTTGCGTGCATTTTTAGGTTTAACTGGATATTGCAGGAGATTTACGCCATTATATGCCGAAAGGACTAAACCTTTGTTAGAGTTGACAAAGAAAGGAAGAAAATGGAAATGGGAGAAGAAGCCTTCGACCAAGTGAAGACGTTATTCATAGAAAACATCATGCTACATCATCCTCAACGGAAAAGAAAATTTTTAGTTTATTCTGATGCTAGTGATTACGCCGTGGGAAGTGTACTATACATAGAAGGATTCTGAAGGAAAACTAAGGGTCATCGCCTACGCGAGCAGAGTTTTCAAAGGAGCAGTACGGCACTACTCAACATGAGAGAAAGAGATACTAGCAATTGTCAACGCACTTAAACAATTTCGATATTACATTTATGGTACTCATTTTGAAATACATACTGACCATCAAGCATTGTCATTCTACTGAAATGTAAAGTAACGAACTCTCGTTTACCGAGATGGATTTTAGCCATTGGAGAGTACTCATTCACTATCAAGTACTGCAAAGGAAAAGATAATAGCGTTGCAGATATATTAAGTCGTTATGTTACAGAAGAATGTGAGGAAATCTACAATAAGGAGGATAACGAAGTACGTCTATTACCTATACGATTTGAAACTAGTAACGATGTAAAAAGAATGCTACAAAATCTAGCAGAAGAACAAGATTGATATCTTACATAACTAAATTTAAAACGTCAATCTCACCTACCAGCTCAGTATAAGCTATATAACAACATTATTTTCAGATTAATAAGACATGATTCGAAAATTGTGTTGGCTAACGAGATGTTATTTAAACTGATAACACCAACTCATGAGAGCTTAGCTCATGCCTTGGCATTAAAATGTTATTTATCCCTTAGAGAAGATTTTACAGTCAACATGTTTAGAAAAATTAAAAATGAATTGATAATTACCAGACTGCTAAGCAATCTAATCTTCAGACATGTGGAAATGCAAAGTATACAGAAGGAAGCGAAAGGGGAACTAGTTGCAGTGGACTTCTTATGGCCAAGTTCGGGGGGGGGGTTTAACACATGCTAGTCTGTATAGACGTGTTTTCTAAGGCAGTTCATCTGTATCCTATTATTTGACTCACAACGAAAGCTGTCCTAAAAATTCTGTTACAAAAATATATTCCAATATATGGTAAAATGAAGACGGTTCTTAGTGATCAAGGAGTGGAATTTCAAAGTGACGTATGGGTAAGAGTATTAAGGGAAAATGGAATCCAACCCATTACTCACATCCATCAGATATCCACAGGGAACTTTACCCAAGAGAGTGAATACAGAATTGGGTAAGTACCTACGTATTTACTGCCATAACCAACACAATAAATGGGCAGAATATTTACCATTCTTTGAAAAAGCCATTATTGATAATTATAGCGATGCAACGAACTACACACCGACAGAGATTGAACAAGATCGTCAACCCGACAGATTTTGGAAGCGGTATGTTCACAAACTGCTAATCAGAACTTACCAGTACCTTTAAGCGTTAAGATTGAACATGCTAAAAGAAAAATAATTGGAAAAGGTAATAAAAGAATAGAAAGATTCAACAGAACTCACAAGTTGCAGAAATTTAATGTTGGAGAGAGAGTGTTATTAAAAACAAATTCAGTTGGAAAACGTATTGACAATACTGCTAAAAAATTCTTCAGATTGTATGATGGACCTTACACTTTGCTAAGACAAGTTGGCAAACAAATTTTTATTGTATATGATGACACAAGACAGAGAGAAATAGGCAAGTACCATGTGAGCTCTTTAAGGAAATTATATGAATGAATAAATAGGTCACTGTGACAGTTAAAGGTGAACATGCATTCAAGTAGATAGACTGCGAAGCGACGCCGCAAGTCAACATGTATGGGAGGGGAATATTTTGTTCAGCCCACCTCACATAAGGATAATGGTAAAGTTATTATTCACATTGGAAAGCATTATTCATTATTATGAGCATAATTAATGTAAATAAATAGTGTATTAGTAAAATGTACTGTAAAATTTTGTCTAATGTAAAAGGCAAAAATTTAATAAACAAGTTTATTACATTTTTTTTTATTACGCAGGGAAATAATGCAACAGTACGTATGTGTATGGTACTGTGCATTGCACAATTAGTTAAGATAATTTATGTAAATTAAAATAAATAATCAATATTGTCAGTAGTATAATAATTCAGATAGAAAGCTGTAAAGGGGAACAACGAATTTGCCTGCTTGAACAGGAAAGTCACGCCACACACAGCTGCATCTGTGTACACCTGTATCTTACGTGTGTGAGTGTGGCCAGTTAATTCCTGCAAAGCGTCACCCCTAAATAAACGTTACTCAATAAATAAATTATTTAAATTGTGATAAGTGTGTATAAAATATCACAAAACAAAATATGCCACAGTGTGAATAATATAAAGACGCACGCGTATACAAAAGATTGTGCGATAAAAAGTGTAGTAAATACAGTGCAAATAAATGTAAATAAAACCTATAATAATTAAGATAGAGAAAAGCGGTTAACACACAGTTGTACATATAAAAATTACCTACCAGATGAATATCGGGTAATTTGCAAAAGACTTCGCATGTTGCAAAGACCAGCGAAATAAGTGTGAAAATAATCGTGTTTATAAAGGGTTGCTACGACAGACTGATTCATGCAGAGAATTGTCGAGACATGATTTTTGCACCCAAGAGTATAAATACGCAAGACACACCAGCTTTTTTCTGTTTCTCGTTCAACCACAGCGGCAGCCGGAGGTTATGTCCAACAACTTCATCACTTTCGTGAGATCACCGTTGCAGCCAGACTATTACTGGAGACGAGGGAGCATCCAACGACATGGTATAGATTCCAGCCGTACGGTACGAGTCATCGGACTACCGAGAGGATCTGGAGGATGGGGAGCGGACTTTAGGACTACACCGACTACGGAGGATCAACCAGGATCAAGGACTCAGGACCAGAAGAGGATACGCTGAGAAATTACCACTACGATTAAGGTGAAATAAATCCATGTACTCATCAAAAACAAAAGACTAAAAGACAATAAAACAATGTAAAAGAAAGACAATATAATTTCAAAAAGTGAAATTAATAATTTTTAAATGTAACTGTTTATTGTAGCCTATAGTAATTTATAGTAATATTTGAATTTATGAAAGTATATTTTGGAAATGATAATTTAATGAAGATATTTAAATTAATTTTGAAAATAAATAGTAATTTTTTTTAAGTAATTAATATGTCATAAATAAGAGATGTCTATGCAATTGTAATAATTTAAACAGAAAAATTAGATAATTTAATAAGAATTAAAGAAATTGTCAAGTGGAGAGCAATATTATATCATAACCAATGTTATTTATAGTTATAAGTTTGTATTTTACGTTTGTATGCTTAATATGAGATATTACTTGTATTTTATTAACAAGTATGTGTACTACAAATACACACATGCAAATACTAATGAAGTTTTTAACTCGCATATTTTTGAAATTTTGAATTAATAAATGTTTGAAAGATTCTAAACAATTCATTATGTTATTATTATTACGATTACACCCGTTGTAAATTTATAATGTAAGTATCGTTGCAATAAATTGTGCTACCAAACGTGTGGCTCATTAACGATATAGACAAAATTGTTATTATATATATATACAGGGTGTCCCGGGAGGAGAGGGAAATAATTTGAGAAATGGTTCTATTGTGTAAAAGAAGAAAAAAGTTCATATAAACATATGTCCGGAAACGCTTTGTAAGCGAGTTACGGCTAGCGAAAGATTTCGCCCGGGTTTCGGTTCCCCCGGGTAAATGAAGACTTTCTGAAATTCTGGGAAGGGGCGAATTCTGTTGTTTCTTATGATTTTTGACCTGAAAAATCGAATAAAACAGGTCGCAGAACTGTATCTCCCATAAGTTTCATGATATCCGACGTAAAACAGAAAAATCTTTGCCTAAAAACAAATTTTGAAAAATTTGAAACAATTGGAATTTTTTGTTGATTTTTATTGACTTTATTTACACCATTTTTCTCAGAATTAAATTCTTTACAAGTTTTGTTTTTAACTTTTATGCATTTATTAGTCATTTAACAAAGTTATTGTACTTCTAACCTAAAAAAACGTGTTCACCGAAGTAAAGAATTGAAATTGGCATGTGGTCCCTAGATAGCCAATGTGGAAAGAAATAGGTATTTAAATAAAAATTAAGCAGACTTATCCAAAGAAAACAAATTCATTTATTCAAAATAATGTAAGGAAAAAATAACATTCAAAGATATTTCTTATGTATTATTTTATGGCTTTTTATTATGTACGTATGGGATGTGTGGGTTTGCTTCTGACATGTAATGTCTGTTCATTTTGGGTCAAATTTTGATGCTCCTATCACTAGAATGGATTTCAAGTGTTCGTCTGACAAGTTAGCCCTATACTTTGATTTTATACTTATTTCTTGTTTAGTTATTTAGTAAAATGTTATAATATTTTAAGTATTTTGACGATATATTTAAAAACTGCCAGGTTGCCGCAGATCAGACAATCACCATTCGCGGGCCGGTTCCAACCCGCAGACCTGTTAACTAACTTCTTTTTCTAAAATTATAATTGACTTACCTTTTATAAGTTTCTCGTTAACATTTACTTGTTCAAGTTGTTCACCATCCTGGTTCAGGCAATCGCCATGTGGTGCTGTTGGCAACATAATATTTTTACGTTCGGGTCCAGGATTCTGTCACGAGCGAGAAACGGAATGGTTATTGAGAAATAATCGACTCTGATATCATTTGGTAAAACTTGTGTTTTAATGGTCTGAATTTCTAAATATTTGAACAACAAAAACAAGATGGAGTCTTCCCCCTCTGCCAAATACAAACACAAAATGGCTGCGAAATATTTTCGCTACATCAGCCTTATGTATGATACATTTGCACAACATGCATTTTAACTCCAATTTACTCTGGTTACCTATTTAAATGAATCTATACCATTACTGCAGTTTTGAACAATTTCACTTATGAAGTTACATGAATCACGTAACGTGAACCAATGCTTGTGATTTTATATGTACCGGTACACACACACACATGCTCCCACATAAATTAATTTAACGGTACATCTTTAGAATTTTTACTTGAGCTCAAAGATTAATGGGTTTGTAGTTGATATTTTGAAAGTGTCTACTTTCCTGAATTTGCTGGATTGACGATCGAGTCAGGCGTCACTCATGGTTCAACTGGTGTTCGGCCGAATTATTAACGGTTTCTCCTTTTAAACTCCACCCACTGACTCTACGTTACATTTTATACTTTTAGTTTGCAAATAGTTTTAATTTCACATATTTGATTACATTTTGTTGTTCCTTTTAAATACTTGCTGGCCAGCAATTTGTACAACGTGCAGTTCGCACGAAGAGTACGAGTCGTCTGAGAATGCCAATATGGCGCTTATTCCCCAAGTGGAAAGGGTTGCGCGTCATCGATTCTATTGTTCTTGGTGATGACGTCTTTGTTTTTTAAGGTGCAGCGATTACGTCTGGCATTCTTTTGATGACGTTTCCGTAGGACCGGTCGTTTGTTGTGTCCGAATTGCTGTAGATTGTCACGTACACCACTGACCTTGATGCAAACCCTTCGTTGCTTATTGCGTTGTTTTGTGTTTGGAGAAAACTTTACCCTCACACATATAAAATTTTAATTCACAATAAAATTATATCTGTTGTTTACCCATAATCCCTATATGGACCTATTTGTACCGTTACAGACCGTAGTTTGGAGACCCCTGGACTATAGTGTAAGCCTTGAGACACGCCCAAGTGTTTCAGACTGATCAGTTAGATGTCCAAGACAAGATGGCAGACTTATAGCAATACACGGATTAGTCATATGACATAAAAATTGTAATAAATTAACTAGTGGACACCACTCATGGGATCTATGTCCTGTATGTTTTTTTTTTTGTAATCATAAAATGCACAAATTTCTTTCATAGGAGTAGAGGGAAAATGGGGTTCCTGACTCACAAAGGAATGCCGCCTTTCTTAAAAAACATAAAAAACGATAAAAAACAAGATCAAAGAGATGCCGCCGTTCCCGCGGTCCAAGATTTTTTCCCACGCTCTCCCCACCACCGCTGGACCACAGTATCCGCGAATTTCCGCGAATATAATTTTTTATATGCAGCCTTTCGCGAGCCTAAATCACTTTCACTTTCTAATTTCCGCGAATATAATTTTTTATATGCAGCCTTTCGCGAGCCTAGATCACTTTCACTTTCTACTGGACCACAGCATCCGCGACTATTTCGCTGATCTGTGTCAAGATCCGCGACTTTTTCGCGTATCTGGACCACAGCATCCGCGTTATTTTTTTATATGCCGCCTTTCGCGAGCTTAGATCACTTTCACTTTCTATCACTTGATGCATTATAGTGTATATATTAAATATATGATCGGGGGTTACCAACCTTGTATGAGTTCAAATTTGTTATAATGTATATTAAATCTATATGATCAGGTTTACCAACCTATGGTGGGGGGTTCCGACTTGATGCATTATAGTCTATATATTAAATATATGATCAGGGTTACCAACCTTGCATGAGTTCAAATTTGTTGTGTGTTATAATGTATATTAAATCTATATGATCAGGTTTACCAACCTATGTATGGGTTCAAACTTGATATGTGTGTGTGTATTATAGTGTATATTAAAATATATGATCAGGGTTACCCATCCTGCATTATTGTGTGTGTATAGAACAGATCTGCCAACATTTTTCTTCGGTGGGAAATTCAAACTATATTATAGTAAATTGTTGACGACGACTTCGATATCAACTCTCTCTCCCCTCCTCTCTCTTTGTCTCTAGACACAGTTGTCGATCACGATATAAACTCTCTCTCTCTCTTTATGTCATCAGTTTTACATAAGCGTCGTGCTACTTATGGATTATTGTAAGTAGCGATACTAAAATGTAATCACCAGGAAATATATATATTTATCACCTACCTCGTTGCGTCCTACTTCTAATTTTTTTGACACATGACAGTCATTGACCACGATTTAGAAATTAATATACTGCCAAGTCTGTGTGTGTGGTAAAGTGTTACGCATAAAAAAATCTCCTTGAAATAAGGTATTTTCAAAAGTTTTGTGTACACACATTGTATAATAATTTTCGTAATTGTAAGATACAACCTGCAAATTATTAAAATGTCTCTCTCACACATTTCTGATTACTATACAAATAATTGGATGCATATTCGAAGGTTTATAACGAAATAAATTAAAATAAACCATAATTTGTTTTAAATAATTAAATATATATATTTACAACACTGTTCACAAACATAAAATATATAGTTTACAAACCGCTATAATACAATTATTGATTAAATATATATATATCACAAACATTGTTATATATAAAATATTAATAATAATATTGTTTTAAATGATTAAATATATATTTACAGCACTGTACACAAACTTAAAATATAGTTTACAAACCGTTATAATACAATTATTCAAAATACATTTTACATTGATTAAATATATATATATCACAAACAAACATTGTTATATAAAATAAATATTAATAATAATTTTTTGACATTGTAAGATTTTAAAATAATAATTTCACGGCTGTAGATACAGTTCACAAGGAAGTTTATCTGTAACATAACAATACAGTCGATATTAGAATCACTGATACGATAATATTCAATTATCACATGCACACACACACACAGTTAGTGGAAAGAATCAAATGTGTTAAGTAAGTAAACTTTTTCAAGTATATGTCATTTTTCATAAGTTAATGTACTTTCAAATAATTTCTAATCAAACCAAACCAAATATTATTCACTGGAAATTTGTAAATACTACTTAGAATCAATGATACATTTATCGCATAAAGGTAATGTACTTTCAAATAATTTCTAATCGATCCAATTATTATTCAACGAAACTAAATAGAATCAATGATACATTTATCATGTACATACAAATTCAATTATTAAAGTGTTAAGTACAGAGAGTTGAAACTACACACACACACACACACACACACACATATCAATAAATTGTTTGTTAACACGATTGCTACTTACGACGTTAGGACTCAATCTCTACTTGTGTTGTTTGATTTCTCGTCCCTCGATACACTAAATGTAGTTCTTTAGGTTTGATATGTCTGAGCTCCTCATTCGTGAAGACACCTGCATACCTCTTGGGAAGATAGACACGATACTGACGGTCGCCATCCTCCAACGTAGCAAGCACAGAGTTCCCATACTTCGTGTCCACATTTGTTAAGACCATGATAGGATATTTTTTATTCACTGTCAATTCTGAACATCATTTGTACTCGATAGCACTTACAGCATTAAACTTTACAAGAAACGACATTATTAGAAGACACAAGTGAAAACGTCTGTATCAAACCAGAGAGAACCAAACAATGACAGAATATTCGTCACAAAAGGACAGTAGAATGTGATAGTGGTGGTGGTGGTGGTGGTAACGTCGGTGTCCCACTTTCATTTGCATGTATGAACATGTCCCACAGACGAAATTAGAGACACCAAAAATATAACAATGTCATTAGGAAAGTCCATTTTCATAAGAAAATAGTCACTGCTTACAGCTATGCATGTATGTACATGTCCACAACAGAATGAGAGAGAGATATAAATGTCATCATTCGCTGTGACCTACTTTCTAAATTTGTTACATTAAAAATGTTTGTTTAAAGCAAAAATCATGAATCATCCATTCCCGAATAGCATGCACCTTATAGTTGGCACAACGGTCAGAAGAATTGAAATGTCTAAGACATTCTGTTCCATGAATTATATACGGTATGTTTTTAGGACAACCAAAGTCATCGAGATTGATGATATTATTGTGTATTATCTTTGATTGCAAAAAACGTTTTTTCTCAAAACCCTTCACAAACACATATTTATATATACGTGTATGTGATGTTAACAATGAAACAAGATTGTCGTATGGTGTCTCTCCTTCGCTCCATCTAAGTCTATGATAATTTGACATTAACCAGTGGTTTGTCCTAACGTATTTGGGATTCGTAACGGATGTAGCAGGCGGTGTCAAAACCCAATGTCTACCAGCAAATCTCAGAACGTCCATGATTGACAGTTCCTTCACAATATATTTTCCGTTGTCATCGAAAAAGCACTGGAAGTCGATTATAACCGCAGTGTTATCCATAATACTGTAAGACAAAGAAACCACACACATTACAAACTCTATATATGTATATATATATTATGTTTAAACATACAAATATCGTTGCGATATTAATATGTGAACTTACGTTTACAGACGTCTGGACTGAAGCACCGAGAGACATCAACTGACGAAAGAAACAAGTGTTGAGGAGGGTTACTATACATGGAGACAAATTTTTTTAGTAGGTGGGGAGGTGTCGTCGTCGTCGTTCTCCATGTTGATGCGTTGTCGTATCCGATAATGACCGTATGCAAGCGTATCATGACCATTGTCTAATATATAACGCTTATCATCATACGGTGACAACGCTTGCTTATTTACACGCATCGTGTACAGCGTATGATGATCGCTACGTAAACAAAGCGCACTGGTAGAAAACTGACAATGATCAGTGAGACACTTGCGATACATATCGTGTCGCAGACTCCTCTTAATTGCAACTCGAGGCACACCTTTACATACACGTTTTTGACACTCTTGGGTGGGATCTTCGTGGGCCACAAGGAACGAATAACATTTCGCACGGAGACCCACGAATTCTCTAATAGGACGACCACACGTTTCATCCTTGAACAGGCCGACAACCTTTTTGTTCTTAAGGCTATAACAAGGATGAGACGTAGGGTAATCCGATGTGTCAAAAACGTGTAGGTCCTTCTTCATGTCTGCATACAAGTCTGATGAGTAGAGGGATATTGGGGGTTCAAACTCACAAAGGAATGCCGCCTTTCTTAAAAAACAATAAAAAACACTAAAAAACATGATCTCAGAGATGACGCCGCCACCGCTGGACCCGCAGCATCCCAATGGACCACAGCACCGCGAATTTCCGCGAATAAATTTTTTTATTTTTTTTATTTTATTTTTTTATTTTTTTAATTAAATTGATTTGGTGGGATGATGTTCAATGGACCACCAGCATCCGTGAATATACTTTTTTATTTTTTTAAGAAAGCTGATTTGCATATCAGTGGGAGGCTTTGGGTGGGTGGTTTTTTTTATTTCATATCAGTGGGTGGGGGGTGGTTCCAACTCGAAGCATTATAGTGTATATTAAAATATATGATCAGGTGTACCAACCTTTGCATGAGTTCAAATTTGTCGTGTGTTATAATGTATATTAAATCTATATGATCAGGTGTACCAACCTCTGTAGTATTATTATAGTGTATAGATATTTTATATGAGCAGGTTTGTCAACATTTTCTGCGGTGGGGGGAGGGAAATTCAAATATGTGTTATATTGTGTATGTATAGAGCAGATCTGTCAACATTTTTTTCTCTTCTGTGGTGGGAAATTCAAACTATATGATCATAATTGGTACTCTCTCTCGCTCTCTCACACGTTGTGTATGTCTCTCTCTATCTCTCTCTCCCACTCTCTCTTGTTGTCAAACCGTTCTCCTCTCTCTCTGTGGTCAGTACCGAGCGCATGTATATGAAATTAGAAAGTTTATATTTATTCGACAAATATTAACGTCCTCTCTCTCTCTCTCTCTCTCTCTCTCTCTCTCTCTCTCTCTCTCTCTCTCTCTCTCTCTCACTTTCACACGTTTCAACTATGCAAGGTTCCATACCCTTTCTCCTGTCTCCCTCTCGTACATTGAGTAGTTGGTGTGATGAATAAATAATTTTAGCACTATCTCTCTTTCGTTGTCAAAACGTCGTCTTCATTTTCAATGTATTAAATAATTAATTAATAGTTTTATAATGCAGTCAGTGTGACTGATCCTTGTTAGAAATATATATATTTGGCGTCAATGAAATACTTACCTGTTATGTTGTTACAGACAATACTTCTGTTTTAAGGTTGCAGTTTACACACACACACACACACACATAGGTTCAGTAGTGTATAGCGAAATAAATTAAAATTATACACACATGAAAACGGCGGCTGAAATTCATACAAATCTTCTGATGTAACAGTTCACAAAATAAATTAATTGTACACATGTTCAGAGGTGTAGAGTGAAATAAAATAAAGTCATAATTTTTTCAATGTATTAAATAATTAATTAATAGTTTTATAATGCAGTCAGTGTGATTGATCCTTGTTAGAAATATATATATTTGGCGTCAATGAACTACTTACCTGTTATGTTGTTACAGATGACAAATCCATACGTTAACGGCTTAGCAATCTGGTACAATACTTCTGTTTTAAGGTTGCAGTTTACACACACACACACACACACACACACACACACACATAGGTTCAGTAGTGTATAGCGAAGTCATAATTTTTTCAAATTATTAAATAATTAATTAATAGTTTTATAATGCAGTCAGTGTGATTGATCCTTGTTAGAAATATATATATTTGGCGTCAATGAACTACTTACCTGTTATGTTGTTACAGATGACAAATCCATACGTTAACGGCTTAGCAATCTGGTACAATACTTCTGTTTTAAGGTTGCAGTTTACACACACACACACACACACACATAGGTTCAGTAGTGTATAGCGAAATAAATTAAAATTATACACACACATGAAAACGGCGGCTGAAATTCATACAAATCTTCTGATGTAACAGTTCACAAAAAATAAATTAATTGTACACATGTTCAGAGGTGTAGAGTGAAATAAAATAAAGTCATAATTTGTTTAAATGATTAAATATATTTTAACATTCACAATATAAAATTCACAATTAAATAAATACATTAGAAATTGATATTTTTCGAAAGTTTATATATAATTGTGTGTCGTACTTGTAGAAGAAGCAACCTGCAACATAACAATACAACAACAACATTAAAATCATGTTAAATATCACACACACAGATGCACACGCAACGCGCGCACATACAGACGCATACGCAACGTAATCACACACACACACACACACATACATACGCATACGCAACGTAACCAAACACGCAACGCGCCCACACACAGACGCAAACGCAACGTAATCATACACATACATACAACGTGTACACGTTTGGTTTGAATCATGTAGGGCCAATAAACAGATAACAGATTTAAATATGCTATAGTCATTGTAAGACGTTACAATCATTGAAGTGTTTAATAAGTAAATTGTATGTATGTATATATCACTGAATAATAATAATATAATCGTTCTAGTGTTAACGTTTGCTGCAACAGGTAAAGCAGTTTACAAATAATTACATATAGGTTCAGAGGCGTATAGTGAAATAAATTAATGTGTCGTACTTGTAGAAGAAGCAACAACAACATTAAAATCATGTTAAATATCACACACACACACACACACACACACACATACGCACACGCATACGTAACGTAATCACACACATACATACATACAACGTACACACGTTTGGGTTACACCACACGTGCACGCACACACACACACACACACACACACAGACGTACACGCACACATACGCAACACGTGCACACACACACACACACATACAGACAACGTGCATACGAATCATGTACATGTAGGTCCAATAAAACAGATAACAGATAACAGATTTAAATATGCTATAGTCATTGTATGTATGTATATATCACTGAATAATCGTTCTAGTGTTATCGTTTGCTGCAACAGGTAACGCAGTTTACAAATAATTACATATAGGTTCAGAGGCGTATAGTGAAATAAATTAAAAAAATTGTTTATTAAAAGTAGTTTGTCACCTTAACGAGATACAATTTCCACATGCGCTGTCTGGTTCTTCATCCCTCGAAACACAAGATGTAGGTCGCTGGGATTTATATGACGGAGTTCTTCATCTGTAAAGACGTCAGCATACCTCTTAGGTAGATATACACGATAGCGGCGCTCACAATCTTCCAACGTTACAAGCACAGACTTCCCATATCGTGTGTCCACATGCAACATGTTAACGATCGGATACTGTTTGTCCACTGTTAATTCTGCACAACGTTTGTACTCAATAGCAGAAACTGCGTTGAATTTTGTGATAAACGACATTATTATTAGAAGTGAAGACGTCTGTATCAAGCGAGGTGGAACCATACAATGTCAGAATATTCGCTACAAAGAAGACTAGTGAAAGGAATGGTGTGGCCATCAGGAAAGTTCACTTTCATCGCCTGAAGCTTTGCATTACATACACACAGGCAGAATTAGCGCTGTTACAAAACATATATATTAGGAAAGTCCACAGAAATAGTTATCGCCAGATCCGTTCTAAATAAGTTAATGTCTTTTCAAATAGTATTCTCTGCACTACAGTCAAACATACGCACACACAGTGATAAAAAAATTGTGTATTAAAAGTAGTTTGTTACCTTAACAAGTACTGTTATCCTACGCCGTTTTTCCTCATGCCACGAAACACGAGATGTAGATCGCTGGGGTTTTATAAATTGTTTATTAAGTCTTTTAGAAATGGTCTTATACTTGAGCTTGGCCTGTTGACTATTGCTTTTAATTTTGTAATTTCTACAGGTGTTAACCGTTTCGGAGAAAAAAAACCATTTATGGAGAAGATCCTCCTCCTCTTGTTTTGATATGGTATTTATTCTATGATCCATCCTTCTTGTTCCTATAATAATAACAGTACCTGCTTCATTATCATATACATTATGTGCTATATATATAAATATATACATAGGGCTTTCAACACACACATCATAAATCCAGAACAGGAAAGGTATTATAACAAATATTACGAAAACAAGTACGTATGGTCACGTACATAGATGAACGTTTAAACAAACAGATTAATACCTGAATAAATTTTTTTTTTAAAAACAGGACAGCGTATTATCTATATAACGTTCTGTTTCAGATAAGAATAGTTTGAATATAAAATGAAAGGGTACGTTGTATTTTGTTATGAGAAAATGCATTTCTAAATTTCGTTACATTTGACAAAAGATCTTATTGATCAGACGTGTGAGTAATTATATTAATCCTTATGTAGAAAATACGCACGCATTCGTAAAATATAGCACTCAGGTGTAGGGCAATTAATCCTTTTTTGTATTGAACGTATTTAAGTACTCGTAATATCAGTAATTAATTAATAATATCGTAATCAGCAATTAAGTATTTACTCGTGATATCAGTAAATTCTGTCTAAATGTATAGTACATAAACGTACCCAGTAATCGCTTCTTGAGTTACTCGATTGATGTTCATGTTAAACGATTGATGACTCATGTAATAATACAGATTAACCTCGTATAATAATAATGACAGGACAGTGTATTTAGAACACTTAAAATTGGAAATCTACAAACACATCAAAAATATCTGTCAAACAAAAACACCGTTCTTGACAACAGTAACTGACCTAAGCACATGTGCTTCATTAGGCAACAGACCAAAAAATCAAATAGACGACTATAAGCACAATTTAAATAAAATCTGAATATTCAATAAAATTATGTTTTTTTTTTACTTAGTAACATATGCAAATCTTTTACTTACCTATTAAATGTTGTTGTTGTTGTTATACACAATAGTCGATTGTACGATGAGTGTCTCATACAAATGAGAAATAGTGACATGTCGTCTTGTGTGTATATATATATATATCATACGGCGGTAGCGTACACGTTTGAAAGTTGATACACATTAAATTCTCTCTCTCTCTCACACACATTACAGAGATTGATATTAATTGCATGTATGTTCAGAGGTTTGGTGTCTAAATCGATGCATTTTACTTTCACTTTCTAATTTGACACATGGCTTACTTCCATACATAAATAGCTATCGTCTACGAGTGTTGCTAAACGAAATTAAAAAATGTTGTAATACATAACGTCCTATGAAATAAATATGGTATGTTTTTAGGACAGCCAAAAGCATGAAAGTATTATTTAAATCTGTATGGAAGTCATATATAAATATCGAGTCAGCGCGACACAACGTAACATGATTCATGTCAACGTCGTATGTATGTGTGTGCGTGTGCGTCTATGTGTTCGTGTGTGTACGTGTTTGGTTACGTTGCGTATGCGTCTGTGTGCGTGCACGTCGGATGTGTGATTACGTATGCGTCTGCATTATCGTTATTTTGACTGAGCTATGTTAACTTCACACATGGAAATGTAAAAGCGTCTGAGGGCAAAGTTATGCAAGAGGTTGTTGACGAGAACCAAACACACTTGGATCAGCCAGTAGTGTTTAGGTCATCAGTACATGACGCAACGGTAGTGATAGGTCCAACAAGAATCAGATGTTTTGTATACGTTCTAGGTGAAAAACTACTGGGGATGTCTCTGACTTTAGTTGGAAATAAATAACATTACAGATATTGATATGGTACTATGAGGAGCCTATACGTGAATACTATACATCAGACTGATTGTATCCGTCATTAGCAATCTAACGTTACGACGGCAGTGTGTACGTATGCGTCTGTGTGTGTGTTCGCGTGTGCGTGTTTGGTTACGTTGTGTACGTGTGCGCTCGTTGCGTGTGTACGTGTGTGCGTGTTTGGTTACGTTGCGTATGTATGTGTGTGTGTGATTACGTTACGTATGCGTGTGCGTCTTAATGTGAACAATTTTACGTTTAAATAAAATCTGTACATACAATAAAATTATGTTTCAGTATTAATGATATAAATATTACTGTTTTATTAATTTAAAATACTGTATATATATATATAACCTAGGAACTTCGCAGGTGAAGAAATTAATTTCTATTTTTCATCTGTAACGACATGCGTGTATAATTTTAATTTATTTCACTATACACCTTCGCCACCGCTGCTACCACAGTCGTCAGTAATAAAAAAAGAAGAAGAAGAAAGATCAGTTAGGAAACGCATCAGTACTCGTTCGAAACGATTAACATCAGTCCCAATGGACCACAGCATCCGTGAATTTCCGCGAATAAAAAAAAAAAAAAAACGTAAAACGTTCTACTTACGTTTCATGTTAGGTTAAAAAATACAGTCCACGTACGTTTCACGTTTACGTTAGGTTAAGATGCAGTCTACTTACGTTTCACTGTTAGGTTAAAAATGCAGTCCACGTACGTTTCACGTTTACGTTAGGTTAAGATGCAGTCTACTTACGTTTCACGTTAGGTTAAAAAATGCAAACACACACACACACACACACGTGTATATTATTTAAATTATTATTTAAATAACATACACACGCGTTAGGTTGCAACCTAACACGTGTGTGTGTGTGTGTATGCATTTTTCATGTCTCAGTCAGTCATATAAAATCAGTAAATTATTATAAATAGTTTTATATAATTATATAAAATATAAATTATAATTATATAATATATAATTTATATAATTATAAATATTTATAATAATTTACTGTTCATAGTGACTTGGATACCAAGAACTAATATGCATTTCATATAAAATCATTTGTCTTAGCCACCTGATAATTGTGGCCATTGAATTATGAAAACAAATGTATGTTTAATTTTTTGCATGGTGAGCCCCAGTCACCTTGGAGGGCTGCCTGCTGTTGTGATCTGAGAATTTTTCTATAAATTTAATCCTAATTTCAAAAAGCAATTTCAACTTGTCCCTAATGTACATATATTGCCTGAAATAAAGCTCGAGACATTCTCTTTCATATATCATAACATGTGTCCAAGAACATTTTAAAAATACATTCTCTTTCATATATCATAACATGTGTCCAAGAACATTTTAAAAATAATCCATTGTAGGCATACAAATTTTTTCTTTTTTCAAAACACTCACTTTTTATAACAATATTTCTGGACATCAATATCTGACCCAGAATTACTCAAAAGTTCATAAATGTCTTCTTTGGAAAGATACTGACTGGCATGAATTCATTATAATAAACCATGAAACAAACACAACAAAATACTTATCTCACATCACAGGACAGCAAAAAAAATTCACTTCAAATGCGTGTGTTTATGAACAACGATAGTAACGCTGTTTGTTTTCAAGTTGATGCTGCCCTCTACAGATGTATTGCAGAATTGAAGTTTTATTTTTAATACCAAACAAACCTATGGATGTGTAAGAGCCATCAAGTTTAATTAAACACTGTTAAAAGCATGGACGAGTCTGTTGCTCATCCTTAGGATCTGAGAGTGGAATGATGTAGACTTGTCATGCTCATCCATAGGCCTTAGTGAGTTACACAGGTACAGTCATGTATTACACCACTATCTATTTTAATTGTACCTTTCCTTTTAGTAGTGCAAAAACCCACCCATTGTAAGATGCAAGTCGTTAGAACCTACGAATGCATGTGTACTGTATTGACATATAATATATTTAATATTTATACTGAAATTACTTCAAGATATTTTATTTTCCTTATTAGGAAATAATAAGCAACAGACTGTAGCAAAAAGAGCTTAAACATATATATAATACATAATTAAATTTCAAAAATTCCATAAATAACACATCACAAAATCTCCAAGTCAACTACCGTGATACCTGGCCCGACCATGACCACATTCTTTGCAAAAATTAATAATCTATATCTCTCACAGGGTGACTCCCATATCGTGAGCACATGGCTCCATAATTAATTGCCAATGAGTCCTAACTGGAAAATAATTCGATAGCCGGATATACTGCAAAACTCAAGCGCACACTGAACAAGAACCAACTGGACACCAGACTCCAACAAATTCTGAGTAAACCTGGACAGGCAACCAACTCTCCGAATACCCCAAAATTCCCCAAAAATAACGTAAGTCCACCTGAACCCTAGCGTTAATGTGTATGTGATCTGCTCAACTATAAACATTACTTCTGGTTTACAAGGTATTATCAGTCATGTACAATACATATTGTAAACGAATCTTTTGTGCGGGGTATTTTTTAATAATTATTATAATGAATATAATGTGATTCTGTAAGTCGATCTATCTTCGTACAGTGTATGTGTGCGTGTCGAGCGTCTGTTGACTCGCTCGTTGGGTTCGTGGTTTAGTATGTATGTAAAATTAAAGTTATTAATAATTTTAATGAATTCTGTCACTGTTCTCAGCGTGTAGCAAGTCGAATTGTATCTGCTCTTACCATTTACGGGTAAACCGTATCTCTCTCCGTTTGATTCGAATGTTGCCGCCTCGCCACCTGATTGGCGCATGTCTTTCTGCAGTGTCAACTTGGCTAACGTCTTGTTCGATGTTTTCACTTAAATAAACTCTTATTTATTATCGTAAATTATTTGAATCAAACATACAGTGTTGAGAATGAGAATATTTATTGACACTTTAGTAGATTTCAATTACCTTGTGATACATTAAATTGATTTTTGCACCAGCTATTACACTTGTTCAGTTGGTAGTCAGTTCCTGTGTTTTGTACACAACCGTCTTACGGTTAGTTTACAATTAAAATGTTTTTACTCAGGGGTGTTAATAAGTCCTTTTGGCTACAGAAATATTTAACTACGGCTAAGACACACAAATTTATAACAATCCTTAATACTAGTTACACAAAAAAATTAATATCTTAACACATTCAAGTAAGTAATTACCAATGAAACTTAGTAAAATTTTTGGTTAGGATTCGTCTATTAGAAAGGTTTGTTAATTATTTATTGTATTTTGATTTTAATAATTATTAACTGATTATAGTTCAAATAGTGATTTTATCAATGTATTCAGTTCTAACTCAGAATAGTGATCAGTGAAGTGAAATAGTTATTTATTAATTTGACCAAAAAATTTAGAATTCGTTTAATGGGATTATGTTTATACTCATCGATTTTCCGCTGAAGATCCTGCGATGTCGTCTTCTTCTTCCGGATATATCCTGCGATGCCGTCTTCTTCTATTCTTCAGAATTTTATTTATCTCGTCCCGACGGTTTTTCTCGTAGACACCGGCCTCGTACTCCTTCTGTGATCGTCCGTTTTCTTCAGTTGATATATGTCCTTATGATCTTCCTTCGGGATCCGTCGTCATCTCTTCTTCGCGGCGTCTTCTTGGCTTCCTTGGATAATTACGGTTTGTGGATAAATTTAATAAACAAAATCTTATTCAGGATTCCCTGAACTGTTGTTATGCTCTTCCTTTGGTTTAATTTAAGTTAAAATTCACTTATTAGTAACAAAATTTTGGTGTGAGAGCTACTCGATCCACTCTCGGCGTCGGTCAATAATACAATAGCGAAAATCTAACGGTTTTTTGGCAATAAATTTCTGGTTGTTATGGTTACCTAATAAATTATGCTAATTCTCATTGGTCATTAATCTAAGTCATTGTTATGTTTTAACGTCTTTTTTAGTCTAATTTTACCAAAATATCTTCAAATGAAGATTTCTATCTTATATTAATAGCTAGGGTTATTACATGAGTACCATTGTTCATAATTTTTCATGATGATCGTTTTGATATCCCTCATGGTTACTTTTGAATAGCTAATTACATTTTTATTATTTTTCATATTTATATTTTACATATATTTTATTCAAAATTGGTTGTTATTCATATATTTTGGTATTAGGAATACTCCTCTAATTTGTTTAACCATTTGGTATACTCTGCTTCAACATTAGACTATTATTTGTTCTCAAATCTACTAAATTCTTATTTAACAGTTAGGCATAGAGCCTAGATTTTACTCTACTCCTATCCAACATTTCTTAGTAACATATTACCTTTACATTTGGTAATTCTAACACAATTTTTTAAACAAAACAAGCAATAAACATCGGTGTTCCTAACTCCACCTCTTATTATAGTAATAAACATTTTTTTTATAGGTTCAAGCCTGAAATAATTTTTAACTATCTTACTGCTCCCTTCTACTATCTGGTTCAATTAACAATTCATTACATTATATGGGTTTCTTTTAAACAGTAACAACATCCTTATTATACTAACATCAATTTATACTTTACACAATATATATTATTCCTCCATTCCTTCACTAGCAAAAGTGTCTATCGTTCTGGTCTGTCCTTCATTCCAATGCCTTAAACTCTATCTTATCCTATAATTCTTATTATCCATAGCTTAATTTAATTACACTATAATAAGTTCCTCTTACTTACTAATACAAAGTTTGTCACTGGTCTTCTGGTTATTCTAACATAGTTCACTAATTAGAACACTTTTGAAGTTCAACAATTGCACTTTTTCCTTCCTAGAAGGTTTTTTTACTTTTACACTTTCACTTGCTAAGTGTAACATGCTCTCACTACATGTTACCACTTTATTTTAGTATTCTCCTTCTTTCACTCACTTAACTATTCACTGGTTGTTTTAGATATTAGTATCATCATGGGGTTTACTGATCACAATGGTTAATTTTATTTCCCTTCACAAATGATCACTGTTTGGGTAATTAATTGTGGCCTTGATTTGCCTTAGGGTATGTTTACTAATTTTGGTTATACTCATCACTATTTATTAGGGTGTGTGGATTATTAATTCCCTAACTTATATTTATAAACACATTCCTTTATCAATAAAATATACATGGCATTATTATTTTTCATTAACATTATTACCCTAGGTAAATCTCATCTACACTATAATTACATCAGTTCATTTGTTAAACTACAGAATAATGGTCATTATATGGGATTTACAATGTTCATTCTTGATGTCTTGATTACATTTAGGTCTTAGCTGCTTCTTCATTGTTTCGTGGTTCCTTTGGTATTTATCCGATCTATTGTGTCAGGTCATTGTCAGTTTAACAGTCATTTGTCATTTGGGTTACTGGGTTATTGATCTTTGAATTTATAAGTCTTTGCCTCTTATACTTATCTTCAGCTTTTTATTTTATAGTTAAATATCATTGGATCTTCACTACCTTATGTCATGTTACAATATACATATATGGGCGATCATAAATTTAAGTCCTCTCTCTTGGGCTAATTATAAGACAATTAACACATAAAACACAACATTAACATTGTATAAATTGATAAGTAAATGAACAATAACACATAACCACCAATAAAATTTTCTTTCACTATCATTCTCTCAAAAGTGACATGGACACATACATCACTTCAGCCTCCATGACAACCCAAAAAAATTTTAATTAAATTTTTTTTTTATTAATTTTAATTCTTTGCAAAATTCCCCAAATTGCTTTGCAAGTCCTGTCACACAAAAAAACACGCTCTGATCTACGAATTGAAACTCTCCCTTAATTTTACATTTTTTAAAAATGATTTTCCATTTTTTTATAAATTAAAATTTTTTTTGTCAGGGGTCGTTACTTAATGTTTAAAATTAAGCACTAGGCCTAGATGGAAGAAAAATGTACTGGGCCCAGCGTGACAGGACTTGCAATAAAACAATCATATAACAGTAACAGTAACAACCTTTTATTGGTGCTTTCCTTTTATAACATTATAATACATGTCATTTCATCTAAGAGGCAACTCGCATACATACATATATATTGTAATTTAACGGGTACGTACGGGTAAGTCCCACTGTTGGGTTCGTCAATTTGTATCAGGACGAGTACGAGCGTCTCGTTATTTTCACACAATGTAAGCCTATTCGTTGCTATGAACGGGTATGTTCCCCTGTCTTTACTCTCTTAGGTCGTTTTAATTTACTTAATTATCTAAATATCTGAGATATTTGGAGTTGTGGGATATATTGATTTAATTAATTAATATTAACTTATCTCTCTAAAAAAAATATCAGTGTTAGTGTACTTGAAACTTAAATAATTAATGTGTTATTCTGTAATTTCGTTCAACCCTATTATACCTTGAAGAGAATTATGTATAATTTTGTATTTTTACGCTCTCTCTTTGGTGTCGGAGAATTCCGCTATAAGCGCTGTAGTACCGGAGCAACGAAACTTAGAGGTTATTTCACTGTTTATGTTAACCAATTATTCTATACTTAGTCAGTTACTTTTTATTCCCAACTCATTAAATCATACTCCAAATGACAAGATTTTGCAACTATACAAAGGTTCTTTATTTGTTTACTTCTTCAACATTGAATAAGATATGTTCTAACTGACATACACATGGGCTATAGATTGCGTGAATCGATTATTAATCAGTCCGTTACTTTATTTAGATTCGGTTATATAATGTGTTTTAATTTGTAATTAACTTAATTCAGGGTGTGAAGGTTCTTGTAACTGTGGGGAAGATTAAAATACATAGATAAGAATGCAAGATTTACAGATTTGAAGTGTTGTGTAGTTAATATGATTTATACAATAATAATTTACCAGACTATAACGAAGCCAATCTGGTAGGCGGTTGTTTGATAAATTTACTGTTCTGGACGATTATGCCGTACAATATTCTGTCTTCGGTTTAATAAAATGGAATTCTTGTCCTGTCCACCTCGGAAATACAGCTCTCTGGATTGATTTACAGCCCGATTGATGCTCCATCTGCAATTCCTGGATCCAAATACGTTCTTCTCTCGGTTGAAGCAATTAGTGATGTTCCGTGTATTTGAAAGGTTATAAGTTCTAGTGTAGTATATATTATTAGTTGTGATACAGTTAACTCTTTCTATTTGGTTTAATATATCGTCAATTCCTTTCGGATATGGGACAATTCAAGTCCTTCCTTGTAGAACCCAGTTATTTATTTTCTATTGTGATTTCATACTATAGACTTGTTTGGTTAAACTGTACTGGCAAGATTCAAGAATATTATCTTTAGTATTTTGTTACTATAATTATGTCAAATATTTTAGAATATTCCGATTACATGAGATATTTACTAGATTTTTAATCTCATCACATTCAGATCATAAAAAGCAATAATTGAAAATCAACAACTTCTTCATTTCCTGTAGTCCATAGCAACCCATGATTTTTCTTCCTTCTACATGTTTTGTATATAGTGTTTATTTCATATATTTTTTGTCTAGTCCTTATTAATTTGTTATCATATCGGAATGTAACTTTACCGATAGTTGGTTTATTATTTTCTACACATATTCTGCTGGTTTTTTGATATGAGCCTGTTTCTTTTATATTTACTACTTTTTCGACATCAAACGTTATCAATCGATATCATGGTATTGTGGCATTATCATAATTTGTATAATTTGATATGGTTTATTATATATCATTACTAATTTAATGTTTTTTTCTAGCTCTTCGAACCGTATTCATTAATTATTATTAATTTATGTACCTAACCTTCATGTTATGAGTGGTTATATAGTGTTTTTGGCTGTTAGGCCTTTTATTGTATACGGACCTACCTGTGTTTATAACTGGTAAACATCTATAGCCTTTTACATAAATACATACATATAATCAAATCTTAACTATTAACATTTACATAAACAATTATTTTTTTCATATCTAATGACAATTTTATCTTGACCTATGGATCACATATAAGAAACTTCAAATCTATTAACGCTAACTAGCTGCTTCACACATCATTCTACAACAGTAATTGAATAATACATCTTGTTTCATTACCTTTCATTAACTCAACAAGTAATTGGTATAACATAACATAAACTTTATCATAACATTCGTTGTCACAAAATAATATCATTTAACTCAAAATCCTTACTTGCTATTGCTATAATATAAATTATTGTTTCATTTTTGTTTGGTTTCATGGTCATTTAAGACTATACTAACGAATCTACGAGAGTTGTAACTACGATGAAATTCGAGAAGTCTACATAGAACTTCTAGACATCTACGAGGAACTAGAACAAGAAGACGAGAAGACGCAGGGACAGCCACATGCAGCTACATCCGGTCGTACATCATCACAACCAGAGGTCCATGTCAGAACTCAGCATCCAGGAGACGGAGCGAGGAATTTCAACGACGCAGAGACAGAGAAGGTGATACCGAAGAGGATCAACAAACTTGAGAGTCCAGATGACGGTAACGACAAAGTTAAATGGTTGCAGAAAAATGCAGGTGAAGTCAGACATTTATTTAATATTATAGATGACCCTGAGGTCTATCGAAAAAAAACTCTAGTTTCCATATACAAGTTTTAAAAAACATTAGTATATTTTTTTAAATTTGCATAATGAATAAATAAATGTTCAAAGTATAATTGATAATAGAGAATATAACTGTAGTAATCTCATAAATAAATGGTCAAGGAAGAACCATAATTTTATTACATTTTTGTAGTTGATTAGATAACTAAATTCAAATATGAGAGTTACGTAATTTGAAGATTGTTAATTAATTGAGACATTAAATAATCGAATCAATTAAAGTAATAAATGTTCTCTATTAATATTTTAATAAATATTTACTTAATTAAACGTTTTTATTAAGTGGTATATATTGAAAACCACACTTGCAAAGACAAGATGAATATTAAATTTTATATGTATTAATCACGTTTTATAATAATTATATGTGTTATATATTATATGTCTGCGTAATATTTCAGGTCATATATGATTTATGTATGTGTATACTATGTCTTATAAATATAAGAAATAAGATTTAAACACGTTATAAGTGCATTATATTCAGATTGAATATAAGGGTTCAAATAATAATTAACCCACACAAAACAATTAATAAGATGATAATTTGAATTTTTAAAGAATAAATCAAATGAATATGATTTTATTAACACAGTCGTACTAATTTCACAACCAGTACTAAATCCTCTGTACTCTTTACTTGTATTAAACTTATATAACGATATTCACGTGCTTGTCCACACTCAATCAACGACCAAAGCCTGCGACCCAGCCGGGGAACATCAAGGTAAATACTGCAGAAGAAGAGTACACCTCCGAGATGTGGGTAAGTGCGCACAAATGAGTAAGAGCATATGTGTAAAAGTAAGTGTCTAAAATAACGTTGTATAGTAATTGGCGTGCCCAACGTGTGGCTCGATATGTGTATAAGGCCAAGTTGGCATCGTTGTATAAAAATAACGTAATATATATTGTAATATAAATAACTATCTCGTATACGTTTTCCTTAAGCCACTGTTTATTAACATATAAGCTATTAGTAAGTTAACGTACTGTTGTTCTGTTGATGGCCAGTCACCTGCTGTGAGTGTTAATTTGTAATAAAAAATTAATGAGAAGTATAATATGTTCTTATCTCTAACAATTTATATTGATTAAATCCGTTCTGACCGAATAGTGTACAATATGAGTTAGTATACTGTATGTTTATGTTGTTACTGTTCAGGCCTAGTCTATATCAAGCGTTGAGAGAGGAGAGTAGCAGCCGCAAATTGGTTTTCTCTTCTCTCGTAATTCAACAGCTGTACGCAAGCTAGCGCTGTGGTGTATTGTCAGCCGGTTATTATAGGTTAAGTTGTTTTAAGCCGTGTGTTCCTCTCGTTTCTCCCTCTATACGCTATAAATTCTTCAAAACACACTAAATCGTTAACAAATTATAATAACTCATCAGTTTCAGGAATGATTCTTTATTTTTATATTTTTTCAAAACAGATGTTTTCTCTTGGCACAGACACAACACATCGATCACACTGGAATGAATCGATTAGTTATTGAATTCGGGTTTAGATGTTTTAATTTTAATTATATGGTTAATTTTTTCTTAATCTCAGGGTACATAGAGTTCTTGTGACTATTAGTAAGGTCATAAAATGCAAGATAAGATTACAAGGTATTACAATTTAATCATAAAATCTTATTAATTAAAGTCTAAACATGAGCTGAGTGTTACCGTATGTTGACAAAGTTACTCGTAATGGCTGCGTTTCGATAGACTAAGGCTGGGAGCAGAATGATGAACGAATGTCTGAAATATGTCAGTCTCCAGCTTCTCAATAAAAGTTTGGTGTTGGTGTCCCAGGACGTAGTGGAAGTTCCAGTTCTTGATCTTCGCTAATGTTTGCGTTTCTGGTGGTTACGGGTCCCAATGGATTTTGTGTAGTATTAGTTCTTCGCTTAGTCATAAAAAGTGAGGTTCAGGGAGTAATTTTAATTTTCTTTCTTTTCATTTTTAAAATACTTAATTACTTTGACTTCTCCAGATCTTGGGTTGTCTTCATTTATTTATTATTATTCTTCATTATTACTCATTTGACTGTAGCTGATTAGTAATTTTATTCTTTGGAAATTTTATTTAATTTTTTTGGTAGGTTGAATTATATTCTCTGATTGATAACCCTCGGAAGTCAATCAACTGTCCTTTTTGTTAGTTAATAGTTATTAATTTTGATTTACAATAAATTTATTCTTTAGATTTTCTTTTTTTCTCAATTCATGACAACTGAACTGTCCTCGTTCATATATAACAATTCAGTGTTGAATAAACAAAATTTCTTGCATTTTGTCGTCCATGACAACCAGTCTTCGTTCTGTTATTGGATAATATTTGTTATCCTAGAGCCATAATTAAAAAATGTTCTTGCACTTACTTAATAAAATACTCCCTTACTAAAGTTACATTACATCATATAAAACTTTCACATAATCTTTGTTACTAAATTATATATATTTTACTATATTTTCTTCTTGATCTTCTTAGTCTAACAAGTACTATCTTCTCATTACAAATTACTAATTTTTGGCCTATTTGTTCTATTACATGTGTTATGATTTTTTGTATTTTAAGTCACTTATCTTTTTATAATTACTACTACTGCTTTCATTTAATTTATTATATGAATGTTTTTGCATTTTTTAGTTATTTAAAACTTCCTGACTTCCTGTACAATGTGTCACTGGCTTACGGCCAATCATTCTGATTTTAATTTATTATTACTTATTTTAGTATAGAGCCCTTCATCTGTTTATAACATAATTACAATAACCCTTTGGCATCTTATCAACAATTATTGCCTTCCTGGCCAAGTTTACAAATATAATCTAACAATACTTCTATTATTTATTTAAAGTAAGTATCAAAGTATTTACTCTTATAAAGTTTAACATAAATGAAATTAACATCAATTAACAGATACTTTCTTAAAGCGATTGCTTCACACCTGCTACTTACCAAAGACAACATAAATACCATGATAACAAAACAACATGATAAAACATAATAACATGCACATTATTATAAAATAAATTACACACCAATTAATTAGTCTACTCTCAGTTAATTAATTAATTAGTCTAAACTGTATATATTAGTTTTCACATTATTTGACACTATGTTTATCGCTTACACTTTTCACTGACCACTTCATAGTTTGTATTTATAAACATTTCTATTTTTTTCTGTTACCTTGTACTCTTATTTGGTATTATTGATTTATTTATTTAATAACGGTTTACGTTTCTGACCTTTATTATAACGGACAATTAGTGTTTTTTATATTGATAATTATAAATCTTTATGTAACGTAGGGGACCTTAGTTTCGTTACGTTACAATATATATATAAAGTCGGGCCAGGTATCACGGTAGTTGACTTGGAGATTTTGTGATGTGTTATTTATGGAATTTTTGAAATTTAATTATATATTTTTAAGCGCCAGTTCATGAATTATAGTCGTTTGTTGAGTGTTATGTTGTATTTGTTGGAGCGTTGAATGCTATTCTGTGTTATGTTTGTGGTATATATCTTGTGCATGGTCTTTGTGTGTTTTCTTCATTTGTGTATTTGTGGAGGTCTCTCTCTCGAGTTGGCGTTTCCCATTTCTCGCCCCGCTAGAGGACCCTGAGATGCTACTTGCATGAAATCAAGTTTTTCTGTTTTTGTCGTAATGTGTTGGTGTTAAATTGTGTTGATTTTTTGATTATATAATTCTGGCGGGGGCTTGTTGGGCCTTTTGGTTGTTAAAAAAAAAAAAAAAAAAAAAAAAAAAAAAAAAAAAAAAAAAAAAAAGTAATAGTGGATGGCCATGGAGCGTATGTTGTATCTGATAATATTTTTGTAAACAATATGGTAAAACAGGGAGTTGGGAGTTGCATGAGTTGATTTAAGTGTAGAAAGACATTACTGTAAAGATGAGTAGGGAATTTTCTTTTATGGCCCTGTTTTTGAGAGTGGAATGTGAATGATAATCTGGGCATAGGAGAAATATTTTTTAAAAAGAAAATCGACCTCCATTGAGATATTAAATTTAGATTCTATGCTATAGTTGAACAGTGATGCATGCCGAGGCAAGTTTACCTTTGACCATTTAATAGCCACTGCTGTATCGGCGTTTCAAGCTTTGTTCCCAGCTTATCTAATAAACGGTGCAGTGTCCCTTGTTATTGTTGCGTGCCTGGCATTCCGAGTTCTGGGGTAATTTGATTTATTTCCTTGCAATCAGCTGATCTATTATCAATGGATGTTACTCAGTTATTAGCGTGGTGTTATTGTCGGGTCCGATCCATGCTGCATTCTGTCTTGGTGTCTTCAATTTTGTGTGTTGTGGTATGAATTGAGCGTAGACTGTCCCGTAGTGAAGTTGCCCACCTCCCTTCACATATGGAGATTAAGTAATAAATCCAGCGATCTGGGATTGATGTTCGTGTGCCCTCCGCCCGATCTTTCTCTGCCTGGTTAGTCGGGGCCGTCCGCCCTAGTGTAGGGAAGTTGATCATCCATATATCAAGGTTTGTGGACACCTTGTTCGGTAGTATATGGGTGGTCGGTCCAAGTGGTGGATGGTGTTTGAGAAGGTATGCACTCTCATATCAAGATCTGTAGCACCTTGTTGGCCTTTGGGCATGAATATGTGCGTGGCAGTAGAGTGGTGTCACCAGTAAGGGTGACATTTGGGGCGGTCCCATGGGATTGGCTTGGCGGAGGGGGTCGTGTGGGGAATGGACGTTGAGTTAAGTGTGGTTCGGTCCTTGGTGAGGGGGATAGAAGAGGGTCCTGAGTAGATATTGATTGGGTTCTCAGTTTGTGGGTTTGGAGGCCTTAGGAGGTCAGAACTGAGAGGCGCGTACGAATTCTTGTCTTTCTGCTTTTCTCCTTCTGTCTCTTGTTGCTGTATGCTGACCCTGATCAAGTCAGCATACAGCACCGTACACACACACAAATACATTCAGGCACACAAGCACACACACTGCACTTCTTCCTTCCTCTTGTTTCGTTTTCTCTCGGAGTCTCTGTCTTCCTGAGTGAGTATTGTACTGAGATTTTCCCGAGCAGCCGAGACACAAGTGACGGTAATTGTAGTACAGCCAAGTGGCTACGATTGATTTGATTTTGGGGAAAGCAAGTTGCCATTTTGGGGTCACGCCAATGCCACGGCCTTCAGTCGACCTGAGCGATAGCGCACTGCGGTGTGTGTCGTTGAAATTCAGATAGCAGTCTCGTAACGACTGTTTGTTCCTACTACTAGTTTCCGTTACTTTTTGCTTGAGTAAAACGCGTGTTCATTCCCATTTTTCTCTTCAGCCTCCGAAGTGCTCGCTCGTGGCGACTGGAATTGTTACGCATTCTCTCTGACTCTACATGAATACTTAAACCTTTAAAAGCTCTCAGGGTCCTTGGACCATCGAGGAATGGGAAACAGCTGATGTGATGGCACCTACACCAGCCATCATCAGGGAAATACACCGACAGTAAACCACTCCCCCACGTCGCCAGCCACAGGGAGAACCAGTAGTGCCCGAAGAACAACCCATCAGCATGTAACCGCTGCCTTCTTCACCTATCAGCACTATCATCATAAACCACCATCACCGTAGTCATAGCCGCTTTTCGTTCTCCAAGTCCAGGTGGGAAATTTCCAATTTAAATTTAGCTACACCACACAGCATCATTTGATGGAACATTGGACATATATGTAATATTCACAAGGGTTAAAATTATAATGATAAAAGAGACATTAGAACTTTCATGGACACATGTTTGTAATTTCAGTGATTAATTGCATTAGTAATACTTTGTACAAGAGCAAGGCTGCATTTATGTATGCATGTGTGTCTGTAATATTTGATATAGCTAAGGACATGTGCTGATATGGGGGAATATAGTCGTTCATGTCTAAACAGTTTAAGAAGGTGTACAGTTAACTGATTATTTTTATAATCCGCATTTATTGATTGAATAATTCAATAGACCAACTAAATGTATTAAACTAAATTGCTTAAATTTAAATTAAATTAAATTTAAATTTTGAATAATTAAGACGGTTTGCTATCAGTATCAATTTATAATGATAAAGACAAATTACTGTCAAAAGGCTGGAATATATGTATCTTGTAAATTAATTTCAGTCGCAATTAGGGTGTTTTATTGTTATGGGGTAGCTCCGTTCTCATTATTGGAATACTAGATTTATATATATATATATATATATAATATTTATTTATATATATTTGTATATATATATATATACCACGCTATGAGCGTCTGTGAGGACATAGAAATTTTGCATGACCGAGCGGCCAAGGGCACCCCCATATTTTTATGTAATATATAACATTTTCCTAGCTTTTTTTATTGCGCACTATAATTTAAACTGTCTTGAATCTATATATACTCAAATAAATTTTATATAAAGTTATATTAAGACGTTACAGCCGTCACTACTAACTAACCTACGCCACACTTACGTCAGCGCTGCGTAACAGTCATTCCAATGTAGGCCTACTGTCTGCTTCGCGCTAGGGCACACTGTACTAAATTCGCGCGATCTTGGAGTTTTCTTACGTTGCCAACAAAAACGTGAGTCTTCGGTAGACGATATACAATGGTGTATTTGAATATAGGAAAATATTTAACCCTGTGTTCAGTAAACTTACGTGTAAAAGTACACTTATAAAATAAGTGTGTAACATTAAATATTAGAAAAAAACGTTGTTGTAACAGCATTATACTACATTGATAAATTTAATTGGATGATTGAAATTTAATTATGTTAAGCTGTGAAATATTAAAACAAACATAATTAAAAAACACTCAGTACTTGTTTCCAATTTGTTATTGATATTCAAATTTTACGTAGCCGAAAAAGCATAATAATTAACAAAAACAAGCCCCAAAGACTGTTGAAATTAAGGCCATAAAGAATATATTTACATATAAGCATTTGTATAAAAACATGTGAACACCTGTGCGGTTGCTATGCCTAATTTCAGGTTAACTCAGAGAAAGAGAAAAGAGGGGAGAAAGAGAATAATAATTTGTCAGGAACAGAGTGACTGCATGTGTGTGTGTGTGTGTGTGTGTGTGGGCGCGCGCGTTTAGGCTGTGTTTTACGAGCACCGCGTATGTTTATGATACTTATTGCAGTTTTAGTTCACACACATCCGTCAGAAATCAGGCAACTTTTATTTACGCTCACGTAACGTGTCTGTATTTACGTTTTTGCGTATACTATTAAACTACTTGTAATACCTGTTAACTTCTTAAGAAAATGATGTTACATCAATTTTATTTTGCAGTATCTGCTCAAGTAGAGAATTCATTTTTGAACAATGAGATTTAAAGATAGTAAACAATCAAAATTATAAAAGAATGAAGCATCATGGACCTCAACAGCGTTATGTCATATAAAAAAAAGTTCAGTCTACGTCTCTGATAGATAGATCGTACTGATAGATTGTACGCCTCTGATAATACGCCTCTTTTATTTGCAAATTGGAAAGAAGTGTTGCGCGTTTTTAAAATTTTTTAATATGTAAAATCTTAAAATCATTACAATTTAATCAACGAATTAAATTTATCAACGTATAACTGCTGGTTTACTACCTTTCTATTACAGTTGTATATTTAGCTTTACTTATATACTGTAAAATACTGTAAATATTATTTGAGGTGTACTTTAGTTCATAATTTTATAATTTTAAAAATGCTTATTTTTTATAACAGTAATATAAACGTTTCTGTACACAATATTGTATTCCATTTTGAGTAGATGCAGTAATGTTTTGGAGTGTAAAAGATCTGAAAAAGGAGGAATAGTCGGGAGATACCAATTGGTTTTTAAATATTTTTAAACACCAAGGGAATTTAATCTGTGACAATCATTGTAGTAAAATTAAATGATTTTGTAACAATTAAATTTAGTTATCTATATTCTTTAATTTACTTGGTACAGGCCTATGTGTACATGTATTGAATTACTATGTGATCGATGACGTAATAGGAAGCGAGGGCCAATTTTACCAGTATCATTTCAAATTAAGAACAACACAGTTCCTTTTCTATCATTTCGTCATTCAAAGACGTATGTCATTATGTATTCTTTGTTTGAATTGTAGGTCTACATTCCAGAATACTTTTAAAGCATCTAATCCGTGATGAGTGCCTTCTGCTCGATGAGTGCCTTGGTACAACGAACATCGCTAGAATGTACGTTATTACTGGAATATTTGTTACTTTGTAGAGTTTTAAATGCATTTTCTGCTTAAACGTTTTATGTATTATTCCACACATGCTTTAAAATTGTTGATAAAATTACACCACTTAAACAAGAAGCACTATGATTTTTTGTGTCTAGAGCATTTACCAATTCTTCCAACTTTACGCCAATTCAATTCTTCCAATTTTTACTTTGTTAAACCTACCTTCATGAATATTATCTCAGCCGTGAGTCTAAGTCTTTTCCCATTCATTCTTTTACATATGCATGTACCGTACTTAATTGCTACTCTCTCCCTCACTCCTTGATAATTGTCTTCATTACACTGTGGATAACTGACTGACGACCATGAATGTCATTTTCCAAGTTATAAAACACCTCTTCTTTGCCTGATTGTGTTCCTGACTAACAACTTTATTTGCAGCAGTTTTGGGTTTGCCACATATGTTTGATACATCTGCTGCCTCTCATGACTGCTTTAGCGTGGGATTTATATTACGAAAGTAATGAGTGACAATTTACTTGTAAGTTATTGTGAGATCCCAGCTTGATCGCCGGGAGGGGGCCCCTCCCCCCGGGTTATATGGTTGCCGACTACTGCCAATGTACGTAGATAAGTGTAGTAGTAGATATTCTTTCATGGACAAAAGGAACCATCCTATCCTGTACTGCTTTCGAGGTGTGAGGACATCATCGCTGAACATTGGGAAAAATATATGCCACTGCGCAGAAGATGACTCGAGGTGATTTGAGATCCTAATAACTCGCGTGAAAGGGAGGCAGAATTGGCGAGTCCGTGGTAAGCAGCTATGTGTATCTCTCACGCCAGGTTCATGAAGTCTGTTTCACGAAGATGGAAACCTACTATGCGAAAACAGTGTACTCTAGACTTGCCACGATTGTGTTCCTCTCGTTGACGGACTGGTATCTAGGGAGTTGATGGAGTTACCTCCAGGTAATACTGGAGGCTGCATGAGTGATAATACAGGTTTAGATAACCTTGGTATGATACTGCCGGGTCCGTTCGCCTCACTGCAACTACATACACTTCTTCGTCTATATATTCTTAAACTGTAGGGTATTGTGCGTCGGGTTAAAAAGAAACAGTACTCCGTTTGAAAGGACAGGCAAGAAGGTCAAATTCTTTGGAAGTATCTTTGGTCGTTAGAAATCTAATACCAAAGATTGTTTGTCGTAGACTAACAAAAATAGAGTGAGCATAAAGTGAATGGAAGAAGTAAAACGGTACAGAAGAGATACAGCGATAGTCTCTAGATTGTCTTTCCAGAACTCGTGTCACCCCGGTCTATAGTAATCACTGACTGTTCGAGAGGGATCAGGAAGTTTATAACAGGAAACTTCAGCCACTTTCTTGCACATCAAAATGTATAATAATGGTAGGCCAGAAAATCATAGGAGTCCAAACACAAAACTTTGAATGCCTGGGATCATAGTCAAAGAGAGACATCCGGAAAAGAATACCTATAAAGATCGGAGAATACTTCAAAGGATTGGTGTCACAACATTCAAGACCTACGTAAATAAAGATGAATTGTAAATATTTCACGAATCCAGCAAGGAATTACTTTTTGATATAACGAAGCCAATTAAAAAGAGTTATTTATCCTTAACGATTACATAATTAAACATATAAAAGTATTAAAAAGTTAAAATAAAAATTAAATAAGAGACGTGAGATGACAGTCGTATGTACATGTGCCTGTCCAAGGTAGTGTGTGTGTTTGTTTAATCATTCCTTGTGTTCGTATAGACTACACATTCATACTTGAGTAATCTGTTTGTAGCAATGTAACAGTTCAACAAACACTTAAAGAGGCGCGCTTTGGGTGCAGTCGCAGAAGGACCTGCCGTGCTAACTTAATGAAAATAAAAGGAATTTAATAGTGAGGTAGTGAAATCATTTTAACCATATAAATGTCTAATGTATCAAGATAATATTGTATTACTAATTTTAAAGATAACCACAAAAATTTCAATAACAATAGACATGAATTATTAACTACAAAATTAAATAAACCTTAAAATGAATTTAGATATAAATATGGAAAACGTACATAGTTAAAATAAGTATACAATTAATAATGGAATCGAATGCACTAGAGTAAGATAATAATATCAAAAGCACAAGTAACAAGTTAACTAGCAACGAAAGTAAATCGATACACTTATATTGGCATGATGTGCATGACACTGAATAATTCCTTATCATTTAAAATTTTAGAATGCACTTGTCTGTGATAAACTCTGATCTGCGCACATGTTGTTAACTGTTAATGTTACTGTACACAAGAATTCCGGAATATATGGGGTGTGGGATTCTTCGGCTAAAGACAAGCACAAAGGTCCTATTAGCATTCGGAATGGAAATATGTAAAATGTTGGTTAACAAGTTACAGTAATTTGGAGGAGAAATGAAGAGTGGCTACTTTGAAACAGTTGTAAAAGTTGGTCTCTTATAATTCAATTACCGGTACCTATATTTTACAACACCGCAGGACCAGTGGCGCAACGAAGGCTACATGGTTCCCTAAACAGACCTCTCTAACATCACCACAACAGCTATTATTTACCGAAACTTTAGAGAAAAAAATTAAAGATACAACTGTCAATATTCATAAATAATTTCTGACTTCGGATTTTATACGAGTGGGCACCTAAAGAATAGTTTTAAACAAATTACATTAAAATAAAAATATAGCATATTTTTCCATGGATGGATCTGTATGGAAGCAAATTCTATTACTTAACACTTGTACGTTTACAATATAATAGTCAATTATTAAAGGTAGTAGTGAGGTTTATCCCTATTAGTGAGGTAGACAGGGAAAATTGACAGAGAAAGAGTGAGAGAGAGAAAGAGAAAGAGCGAGGGTTGGGAGAAGAGAGTGAGAGGGGGAGAGAATTACGAATTTTTAATTATTCTCATTCATACCGAATATCATTTTTAAGAATATAGTTATTCAGTTATTGGTATACAGTAGTACCGAAGCACATGTTTCAAGTTGACTCCCATCCGTTGGAAATTTATGCACCATTCTGATTAAAATCATAAACATTTCTACAAGTACCAATAATATAAATAACAACCCGCAGAAGCAGAAGAGTTTATATCTACGGGAAAAGTGAGTTTGGAATAGATGAATACATATAACAAATGAAAAAGAATAATATATTGAAAACCTAGTC
The DNA here is from genome assembly GCA_034769895.1 of Magicicada septendecula. Lineage (NCBI taxonomy): Eukaryota > Metazoa > Arthropoda > Insecta > Hemiptera > Cicadidae > Magicicada > Magicicada septendecula. The sequence continues at coordinate 810,687,171 of CM068368.1, forward strand.
GGCGAAAAATTACTTACCAGATTCTAGAGAAAACAACAATGAAGATGAGATCAAGCAACTGGTGAAGAGAAGAGAGCTAACTTTGTATCAATAAATTCCGTTCAACAGTACTTAAACAAAACATTATGGGCAAACATTTAATTAAGTTATAAATAATTTACAAAGGGAATAACATGTAGGCGGCATATATATTTACGTCTTGTTGCAATGTGACGGCTCTCGCAAAGTACCAAAAGGTATTTTAAGTCAGAACAATAAACGAATAAACTTAAGGTTACACGATATATTCCATATTGCTTGGTTAACATGCAAACTGAAAATACACATGGAAATCAACATGACCTTAAAACAATACTCGCTTTTTATGAAAACCACGTAAGGAAGCCAACTAGAAGTAAGGCGGGCTGCTATACATATATCCCTTTTTTACGTTTTCCGTCCAGTGAAGTTTTCGAGATTTTAATGTATAATATAAACTAATATTGGCTGCCTAACAAATAACAAATCTTGTTTTCGTTTGTTAATACGTTTTTCCTTTGTTTTAATTTAGTATTCAGAAATAACCGTATTTTACACTTTACATTGTCTGTTGCTGTTTTGTTAATAAACGTTTATAGTCTTTATATTAAATGTTATTCTGTTACAGGCTACTCATTGTATAGACTATACATAGCAACACTATATATTTCCTAACTATGGCTTTTATTTCTTTAAATGGTAAACTAAAAAACGAATTAATATTATTATCTAACTTATGAATGAAAATTTATGTAATTGCACTGTAAATTAAGAAATATAATAATTTATAATTAGTGCATTTCTTCTTCACGTCGTGGCATATAGATACTATCCCATATTCAGAACAGCGGAAATGAAGTGTTAGTACGAATATTGGGAAAGTACCCAAAAATTTATTTAGGTTTACAACGTTGTTGTAGTAGACCTAAGTGTTATATTCCAAGCTGTTCGGCCGTGGTCGATTGCTTATATTCTCGTGTCTTAAACGTTTAGGCGCAAGAACATAAACAATCAACCACGGCCTAGCAGCCCAGAATACAATAGTTTTAACAATGTCGATCCCGGACGTAACAGTTTTGTAACAAATTTAAGTAACAGCTGCAGTGTGTTGTAATGTTACATTAATTATATTTTTCCTTTTCGTATATCACAGTGAGCAGTAAACTAATTTTTTCGAAATAATACGTTAAGGCTTATATAATATTAAGAATTCATTTTTTTTTGTATAGTTTCCGTAACCTGCTTGTAAAATAATTAGGTATCCAAAAGGAAAGTTACATATTTTAATAGCAACTTATAAAGTTCCTCATCCTCTGTTTTTTACCTTTCTTCAAAATATACCACTTCTTAATTGCGCATAAATTATTTAACGTAATAATCGTTTCACCAAAGACCGTTTGGGTCCTGTTAATAAAACTCTTGAGTCTGCTACACATAATCCTCGCTTTTGGTTCATGTTTCGTTAACTTTCTACATTACAATAAGTTTAATTATTTTCAAGTTCCTTATAAGTAGCCAACTGTAGTAAACATCATGTATTTTGACCTCTCTCTCTCTCTCTCTCTCTCTCTCTCTCTCTCTCTCTCTCTCTCTCTCTCTCTCTCTCTCTCTCTCTCTCTCTCTCTCTTTTACTCTTGTTCTTCTCAATAACTGTATCTCAGGAAGTCTGAACGTAACAGGTACTTAAGTAAACTTCATATGACATAACATGCAAAATCTTAAACATCATTTGTGCTTCAGTTATGTTATAATTTTGTAAGAAAGCTTTACAAAATACTTTTTACACTGCTTCTGTATATGAAACTAGGTGCAGGTATGTAATCAAATTTTTAAGTAGGCCTATTTATTCTAACACTGTTACAGTTTCTTGAAAACTCCGTATGTAAACAAACATTAAAACTAAGTAATAAGGTTTATCAAACTACTATTTTTCTTGGATGCATTAATGTAAATCAATAATCTAGAGACCAATTTTATATTGAAAAATCGATGTCTAATAAAGGGAATTTGACATGCAAAAATCCATCGGTTAAGAAAATAAAGTAAACTTGGTTAGTAACAAATAATTTTGGCCAAAATTTTTAATTTGATATGGGCTATAATTGATTGCAATTTTGTTATAATATGAGAAATAAAGCCAAATAGATTTTCATAAACGTTGGTCTAGTAACAAAAAAAGTTTTATTTTTAAGCGCACAATATTATAATTTACCTTTCATCCCGGAAAAAAAAGACTGTATTAAGCTACTATCATACTTGTGTCTAGTCTACACAATTTAATGGGTATATGTTTCATAAAAATTGATTAACTTACACTTGGTTTTAATATATCAGTAAACATTGTGAAATGTCTGTGTTAAAGAATTATATACACAACGGTTGATGTTAATGGCTCAAAAATGGGATCACAAATATGCAAAAATTATAAAAACCCAGCCGGATGCCAGACTTCAGACGATTTTAACAGATATCCGATTGTTTGGGATTTTTAGGATTTATTCTATGGTTGTTCTTCAATTCTTGCTTCACAAAAAAATTGTTAGTAATCCATAAAACACTGTTTTATTTAAAACATGTATATTATAAATACAAATTTGGTTATTCCTCTTCCAGTAATTGCTGTACGCCTAAGAAATTTAGGATTCTGATTTTCACTCAAATGACCCAATTATTTTTCTGGTTTAGGCACGACGATTAAACAACTACAAAATGTGTTATGCCTAGTTTCGATCTAATCGACGTGTAGGTTAGGACTGATGAAAGAGTTTACAAAGTGACAAAGTGAGAGGGAGATAGGAAAAGGTCAATGAGGGTTTATTTATGAGACTGAAATTGTGGGAAAAAGACAAGAAAACTGTGTTTGATTTCGCGATCGCGTGCGTGCCTGGCGCGTGTCTGTGTGCGGCGTACGTGTGTAATAGAGATAGACAGAGACAGAGATAAACTGACAGCCAATAGTTGAGAGAGACAGGTACGCAAACTATATTAGGCTACATATACAGTTCAAAATGTTTGTCACTACGGTTTATGCGCAACGTTAGAGTTATGCTTGGTCTCGAACAGGTACGTAGAAGTGGAAGTGGAGTAGGTACGGATAATAATCTTGCTTAAAGTAGTTTTTTTTTTTATACATGACAGTTCAGTGATAATGTGTTGTGTCTACTGTTCAGCATGTCATCTAGCCAGTAGACAAGCTTTATCAACCATGAAAATCCCGCCAACAAAAGTGTGCAAGGTCACATAACATTTATTAATGTTTTAAAGCCAGAACAAGAACATATGTATGTAAACAGTAAAACTGTTTGTCTGATACCCATATGCAGGCAACGACTGAGATCATACAATTCCATATATATCCTTACATCACCTGTCTGTGTTGACATTACTAATGTTGGTTTATACTAATACTTTCATTCGTAAGCTGTTTGTATTACGTAAACCATATAAAACTAAATTTGTTTCTGCAATTTAATGTGCCCTACTAGCTCTAATTGGTATGCACAACCAATAATATTAATTCACCGAGTAGCAATTTTTTATGTCGGGGCTCTAGCTGCTGCCCTGTAAAGAGCGTAATCCCTAAACACCAGTTTTCATTTTGTTTAGTAAGATTCCTGCTTTATGTAGTACGATTAAGTAACTATAAATGGTATGCATAGTTTTCATCTAATTTGAGGCTTAGTTTAGGATTAGCTACTTAGTAGATAACAAGAGAGGGTAATAAAAAGAAAGTGTCAGGAGAGGTTGAAACGAGATTTACAGGCTGACAACCAGAGGAAGGGACGCAGTGAGCACCTGTATTTAAGACTGAAATAGTCACTACGATAGAAAAGCAATGTGTGTGTGTGTGTGTGTGTGTGTGTGTGTGTGTGAGAGAGAGAGAGAGAGAGAGAGAGAGAGAGAGAGAGTCAGTGAGAGAGGAGGGAGAGATAAGATAATTGTCGGATAAACCCCGTGCAAGCACAAGAGGCTACGTAATTTGATCCCTTGTATTAATCACTTGTTTATAGGAATGTGTAGAGCATGGCCCCCACAAGGGAGGGACCAGCGTATGCCGTGGCATAGGGGCCCGGGCTAGTGGAAAAACAATTCAAAATCCACAGCAGTTATAGACTGTGACTTTAAAATGTGACTGATTTAAGTAAATTTGTGGTCAAAAATTGGCTTAGAGATTATTATCATTTTCTTTTATATTTGAAGAGTAATCTAAATAATTTACATAAATAATGATAAAGCAACAATTATAGTAAATTTGTTATTTAAGCACAATAGACCAAGGTTTTTAAGACTAGCAAGACAGGAGAGGCGATTGCCAACGAAATTGTTTCCACTTTAGATAGCCTTAACAACCCACTACAAGATTGTCACTCTCAGGGTAACGACAACGGTGCAAATATAAGGGGAGCAATTAAAGGAGTACAAAAGAGAGTTCTTGAAAAGAAGGAATCCGCATTTATTTTTACCATGTGGGGCGCATTCTTTGAACCATGTGGGTGTTAATGCTGCAAAACTCAATGCAAATGTGATGACATTTTTCGGAAATGTTGCAAGCCTTTAGTCATTTTTCTCTAGCAGTCCTGCGCGCTGGGAAGTTTTGAAAAAGCACATTTCTTTATCACTACAGAGCCTCTCTGAAACAAGGTGAAGTGAGAGGATCCAAGCTGTGAAACCGATAGTTAAGCACTACCCAGGAGTATTTAAATTGTTGGATATATTTTTAGAAGAGATGTCTTCTAGTTAACTCCCTCTGCCTACAACATCGTATTAGGGCTTAAGAAATATTTCAATTCCACAAGTGGCTTAATGTTGCTATCTTTTTAGTTCAAAGTGCTTTCATGCATTGACTAAAAAAATGTTATTCAAAGCAACATATCACACTCAATATTGAAGTATCTCTAATGGAATATTTGCTGACAGAATTTCAATTGTTGCGTGATAATCCTGACAGCATAATTGAATAAGCAAAATTAGTTGCAAAAGAACTAATAAAAGTTCCTCCTGAATCTCACAAAGGCAGAAGAAAAGTACGGATCAATCCAGTAGTGATTTTTCAGTAAACCAAGATCAAGAAAATAAATTTTAAAACCTCAGTCATGCGCCCAGTGTTAAACTTTATAATGGTCGATATAAAAACAAGCCACTACAGTTAGTTCAATTCGTGACTTGTTTGAACCAATTTTAAACTTTACTGACATGGGAGATGATGAATTAAATTGAAAGTAAAAGTTTTCGTTAGCAAGTTTAAAAAGGACTTCGCAATGGATCTCTTTGAAGAAATATTACACTTGAAGAACATTTATAAAACTCGTTTGAATATGAAAAAATCCACTAAGCCTACTCCACTCTATTTATGACAAAAACCTTCAAACTATATTTGTGAACTTCTGTCTTGCCCGTAGGATTTTCTGTACTATTCCAGTTACAGTTTCCTCTGCTTTAAGATTTTTGAGCAGATTAGCGAGTTCACTGAAAACTTGACAGAAGAGCACTACCTTACAAGAAAGGCTTAATAATTTGGCAATTTTAGCTACTAAAAATGAATTGGCTAACAGTAATAATTTTTCAGATAATATTGACCAGTTGAAACCTCTCCCCAAATTTTGTGTAAGTTTTGTAAATTTTTTTTTCTTTTGAGGGGGGGTTACTTAGTATTTAAGACTAGGCACTCAACCTAGAGGAAGCATAAAATGTGCCGGAACCCAAGCTACCATATGCAACATGTCTACTGGCAATGGTGACAGGACTTGGAGAATGAAATACTCATATAACAATAACAAATTTCTTATTTATTGGTGTTTCTGTTTCCTTCATAAATTTATAACATTTGCATCACATGGTATAACAATTATACTCTTTAAAGCTGTTATTGATCTCTTCAGTTGCAACACATACAAATAGTTAATCCATTGAATGGAATTCAGTTATTAAAATCTCATGAATACATAACAGTTGCTGATAGTAAGATGGCTTAATTTTTCTTTTACATACACAAGTCTGCATACAGCAATGTATATCTACACAATAATTGAGTACACTTGAATCTGATTGTTGAATACTCTGAGGTTGCAACTCATACAGACATTTAAGTTGACTAACATGCTTAGAGATATGCAAATATAACATGACACCAATTATTTATAAGATATTATTTTTTATACACCAATTATTTATAAGATATTATAGAAATTATCTTATTGAGATCTCTTAAATACCAATGCATTGGATCAGGCAGCTCATTTAACAGTTCACACATGTGCTACTATACAGTTATACATTATTAACCCCCATACATATACCACAACACATTGTCACCGGACAAAAGGCTTGCCGCATGACAAATGGCGCCAATCGTACACTCTAGTTATTTTGGTGGCCCTAAAAAGGACCGAGTGGCGAGAACGGTGATGTTGGTCGTGCCGCGCTGAGATGTTCGGCGGCTGCGCCCGCTGTTCGTGGCGTACTACAGTCCTCCTCTTCTTTCGGCACCGGTTGTAGAGTCGGCTGCCGGCCCAGCGAAATCCATCGCTGGCGCGGAACGGGAGTGCGAAGACGCAAGAACGGCGGCGGTTCTATTCTTCGGCTGTTCCTTCCGGCTGACTCCGCCTCGATGTCGTCCGAGAGAGGAGAGGAGATGAAGTGCGTTCGATGGCGTGCCAAGTTGCCAAGTTGAAGTAGGGCACAGCACAGTGCGTGCCCCAGTGACGGCAGCGTCCGGGCGAGCCCGATGACTGCCACACACAACTGGGGGTTGCGCGGCCCGCGCGAAGCGCGGGTCGCGAGTAGTGCAGTGTCCCGAGTCTCAGAAAGGACTCCTGCCACTGGTAGCATGTAGCATGTAGCATTGTAGTAGCGGGGCGTCTTTGCACCCGGTGCATGACTGCAGCATCTGAGTCGAGCTCAATGGCTGCCTGTGGATATACATAGGTCTGGTTCTTCGACTGGTGCCTAATATCAGGAATGGACAACCGCCAACCAGTTAACTGAGAAGGCGGGGGAGAAAGGTTTTAATTTTTATTTATTTTAAAATATTTGCAATCAGTGGGCACTGCCGCATGAACGGGTTCAGATGACAGATGTCACCCGTTCCCAGTCCCGCGTGCAGACGCCTTGAGGCGTCGGTCGCTCCCCGCGAGGCAGAGAGCCTCCGTGCCAGTGATAGCGCGTAGCAGCAGCATTCAGCGTGGTCGGCATACTAGGAAGGGAGGAAGGAAACAGCTTAGCAGGTAAATTCTGGGGCATGGGCAGATGGTGAATATTCAAATTGAGGTTTAAGCAGGTTACTTAAACTTATGGCGGGTCATCGAGAATCGCCCGAGGGCGTTTGACCCGGACAGGGGGAGGTGGTTGCGTGGTGCTGATGGTTCTGAGGTAAGGGAAGGAAGAGGTCTCAGCTGCGGCAAAGAGAGTCGCAGCTAATGACCAGACAAAGGCTGAGAGAGCAGGAACTCGTAGACCTCCTCGAATTACACTGTTTCTAACAAACCAAGGAGATCCCGACAAGGAACGGAGGGTTCTGGATTGGAAACTTTCCAGCCTACGCCTGTTGGTGGCGGAGGCAAGTGACCACCATACAGGTGCCGCATAGGTCAATACAGACCGGAGAAACAACAGATAGAGGGTAACTTTCGTGCGCAGCGCCAGGGGGCTGCGGCACGCGAGGTATGGGTAAAGTTTGGCTCGGACGCCGCGAGCCTTGGCAAGGGTGTCCGTCACGTGGGCGTTGAAGCATAGGCGACGATCTAGCCGAACGCCTAGATACTTCACCGACTCTTTGTAGGCGATAGGCCTCCCTTCAAGGGAGAGGGGCTGGCATCGGGAGATGGACTTACGAGTGAAACAGATCGCCTCGGATTTCTCCGTGTTGATCGTCACCCGCCATTTCCGTAGCCAGTCCGGAAGCTGGTCCAACTGACGCTGCAACTGTGTACTCGCAAAACGCGGGGACACAGAGCTGTAATGATACATTGCATCGTCAGCGAACAAAGACAACGTGACTCCGGGCAAAACAGGCAGGTCGTTCGTGTACACGAGGTACAGAACGGGGCCGAGGACAGATCCCTGGGGTACGCCAGCGGCGACAGGACGAACTGCAGAGCAGGTTCCGTCGACGCTAACCCTGAAGGTTCGGTCGCTGAGATACGACCGGAGGAAAAACACTATGGACGATGGTAAGGGGGAGTTAGCAAGTTTGAAGAGAAGACCTTCGTGCCAGACTTTGTCGAAGGCCTTGCTCACGTCCAGCAGTGCGGCGGCCGTAGCCGCTCGCCTGTTGGTGGCGTCAGAGAGTTGCGTTACCACGCGGACTAGTTGAAGCGTGGTCGAGTGCTCTCTGCGAAACCCGAACTGTTCGTTGCGGATAAAATTATCCAACAACGGCGAGATGCGGGCCAGCAGGAGCCGCTCGAACACCTTCGAGATAACTGGCAAGAGAGATATTGGCCGATAGCTTTCAGGAAGCATGCGCGGCTTGCGGGGTTTAGGAACCATAACGATGTTGGCATTTTTCCACAGGCGGGGAAAGTACTGTAGCCGGAGACAAGAGTTGAACAGCTCGAGAACGAGGTCAACGCCTGAGGCCGGGAGATATTGTAATGCAGCGGCCCCGATCCGGTCAGGACCGGGGGCGCGACGGCGGTTTAGTCGACAGACAGACGAAACGAGTTCGTCTCTGTCGAACGGGAGGTCTGGGCCAGCGGGAGGGCGAGAAAAATAACCAGATAGGAAGTCCCGGACTTCTGCCGAGTGGGCAGGGTCCGAAACGCCTCGATGAACGGTAAATTGCGACTCCATGCAGTCGGCGAAGACCTCAGCCTTGCCTTCTGATGAAGACACAACCCCGTTCGGGGTTTCCAGTGGGTTGCGAGTTCTCTTCTCGCGGGTCAGTCTACTCACCGCTCTCCAGACGGAGGCGTGGTCGACTTCAAGAGACTCAAGGTATGAGTCCCATCGATCAGAGTTTACGTCCCGCAGTAGCTGCTGAACGTAAAGGGACTGTTGTTGAAATCGTCGCTTAACGACTGGGTCACGGGTTCTTTGCCATCTGCGGCGGAGCTGGCGCCGTAGCCAGATGGCGTGGAGTACTTCCGCAGGTAAGGCCGATTTACGATGATTCACCTCGAGTGCGTAGGTGTGTCGATCCATGACACCTTGGACCAATTCCTGAAGATTTGTGGCGCGGAGATCCAGATCGTCACGAGTGACGATTGGGTCCGCCGGGAGAGATGGTAACCTTCGAGAGAGCTCGTCATGATAGGATCGCCAGTTGACTCTCCTAACAATCTGAGCGGGAAGTCGGGGTGACGCCGACAGCTCTCGAACAGTTATAACAAGGGGATTGTGATCGGACGAAAGGTCCGACACAGACGAGACCTCGATGTTGCGGGCAACGTTCTTGACAACTACTATGTCAAGAACGTCCGGCCGATGGCCGTGAAAGGGGAAGTAGGTAGGGTCTTCAGGGCCGATGACATTAAGTGCCGGGTCGCCAGAGACGAACCGGAACAGAGAATTTCCATAGGCGTTGACAACGCGGCTGTTCCATGAAGGGTGTTTGGCGTTTAAGTCGCCGGCTACAATGGTTGAGAGGGGGTGGTCGAGGAGGGCGTCCCACTCCTCGGGCGGTGGCGGAGTTCGCCGGCCAGGCCGGAGGTACGCAGAAACAACGCGCAGCTCCGATCCGCCGGCGTCCACCGCCACCGCGCAGCCTTCAATAATAGATGTATCTAGAGGAGGCAAAAGCCTGTGGGATATCCGCCTGTGGACTAAAACAGCTGTGCCCCCCGAGGGGGGACAGCGAGGCCGTAGGGGACGATCCTGACGATAACAGGCATAGGCAGGAAGGGAAAACGAGTGGTAATGAGCCAGATGAGTCTCGGAAAGGAGTATGATATCAACATCATACTCCGTTACAAAAGTCATCAGTTCAGATCGCCTGGGGAGTAGCCCGAAGGCGTTCCACGCAACGATCCTCAGGCTATTAGCCATTTAGGGGAAGTAGAGGAAAGAGGGCAGCTAGTGATTGGAACACCAGGGCAAGCACAGTGGTCGTGTCGCGAGCAGTCCTGATGGATGCAACAAGATTATCTGCCCAGGCAGTCAGGGGATCCGCCGAAGCCCGGGAAGATTCCCGGGATTCAGGAGGACAAGCCTGACTGGCCTCGACAGGGGTAGCAGATGGCGCTGGGCTGGTGGACTGAGCTGCAGACTGCTCGCTGGGAGGTTGAGGTCGATGACTGGGGGCGGGTCGAGCCCGCGGAGAGGGTACAGGTGGAACCTGTGACGATGTAGGTCGGCCGGCGGAGTTCCGGCGACGACGAGAGCGCTTAGATTTGCCCGATCGGGCTGGAGGCGGGGCTGATTTAGCGGCCATGGCCGCGTAGGAAGGTGCGGGCGCTCCGGTAGGCGCCGGGATTGAGGCCGCTGCAGGCGGCGCCGAAGCGACGACTGCAGGCGAGACAGCGGCACCGGAAGCAACCGGAGTTGCTGCCGGGACCTGGGCAGATGAACCGGTGAGAGGCGGGAAAGCCGCTCGCCGGTTAGGGCCAGGACCAGCTACACGGCCTGCCTGCGCGCCAGGGCGCACAGGAGGTCGCTGCGGTTTCATGGCAGCGATAAAGTTAGGGCAGCCTCGGTAATTAGCCGGATGGGCTCCTTTGCAGTTACAGCATTTAGCTGTGTACCCCGTCGTAGGCTTATCACAGCCACGATGAGGTTCAGCACAACGCACGCAACGCGGGGGCTGATGACAAAAAAGACTGCTGTGGCCGAACCTCTGGCAGTTAAAACACTGCGAGGGGCCGGGCCGCGGGTCAAATGTGCGGACTTGCACCCGTAGGTGCAGAAGATTCTGGAGAGTGTAAATCTCCTCGAAGGGGCCTACTTTCAGTAATTTACAAAGAAAGCTGTTGACAGGACGGCGGTCATCACCTTTGCCAACATGCAGGACGCTTACCGCGGTCGGCGCATAGCCGAGCGCAACAAGTTCCTGCCTGATGGCATCAGGTTCAGTAAAGGATGGAATTCCCGACAGAACGACCTTGATTTCTCGCTCTGACGGGAGGGCGAAAGTATGAAATGATATCTTACGCTCTGTCAGGAATGACTGGACAGAGCGGAAGTCCGGGATTGTAGCGGTCGTCAGCTTTAGCGAGGCGCCTTGGCACCTCGCCTCGACCTTGACCGAAGGAAGAGCTAGGGTTAGAGAACGCAGCAACTGAGAGTAATTCCTATTATCAGGAATTACAATCGGTGGAATGCGTGGGGAAGACACAGTTTGGGTTCCAGTTGAATACTCACGCTCGCGCTGAGTGCCGCTGTTACCGTGACTAGACGACTGATCTGCAGCTGAGGCGGGCGGCGGAGTTTGGGCCAGTTTTCGCTTGCGTTTGGCAGACTTGCCCTCCACAAGCGAGAACTGTCCGTCCCCCGACCCAACACTGCACATATCGACCGCACTTTGATCACTTTCACTATCACTTTCACTGTCGTGAGGAAGTGGAGTGGAACGGAAGCCGGTTGAGCATGTTTCCATTAAGGAAACAAGCGGCGCCGGCAGAGGATTCAGGGGCGTATTCGACGCCATTTCGGACAAGCCGAAATGAACGTCTACGCAGGTCTAGGATTGAGGGATCACCAGACACTGAAAACTATCCACAGGCACAATTGAACACGAAACAGACCGCACAGCACACGGAAACAAAAACACTCCCGCACTGATTAAATAAAGCTGAGTCGCACTGAACTGTAGGTGAAATCTGTAGTGATGATGATGCTGAATACGATGATGATAAGAAAAATGGTGAAAACTGAATATTTCCGCACAAATTGGAAAAATTTTTCAGAGCAAAAACAGTCACAGCCTACCCGGGCAAATGCTCTAGGTAGACTCCCCCTGCCACTGGGTCTGGTAGAGTTCATTTTATACTTTTTATCTACTTATGGGGGGGGTCTGAAGCGACCTGCGATTGGTGGATTATACCACCGGGACTAGCAAACGAGGTCGCTTCCAGGACTCACCTGGTCGCGGGGTGTATTTACCAAGTCCGGCAATGAGGGAATTGTGGGTCACTCTGTCGGAACGAACATAGAATCGTCGCGCCAGGCGTCTCACGGTGTCATCAAGAGAGCGGACACCGAGTCCTCTCCTCAAAAGACGAGAAGAGTACCTCCGGGGGACTTTGCACGCGAGCTTCAGTCCCCGGTCGAGTACGCGCTGGAGCGTGATTCTATGACCACGAGCCAGGTATCCCCAAACAGGACAGGCGTAGGTAATCACCGGCAACACGTACGTGTTGACTATGAGCTTACCTAGCCGGGGGGTCATTGCCGGATTAGATAGCACGGGCCAGAGTCTACTGAGTTGCGCCGAAGCCTCAAAAGACGAGAAGAGTACCTCCGGGGGACTTTGCACGCGAGCTTCAGTCCCCGGTCGAGTACGCGCTGGAGCGTGATTCTATGACCACGAGCCAGGTATCCCCAAACAGGACAGGCGTAGGTAATCACCGGCAACACGTACGTGTTGACTATGAGCTTACCTAGCCGGGGGGTCATTGCCGGATTAGATAGCACGGGCCAGAGTCTACTGAGTTGCGCCGAAGCGCGTTGTCTGATGTAATTTGCATGGGTTCGCCAGGTGAGTCGGGAATCCACGTGGAGCCCGAGGTACTTGACGCTGTTGGTCCAGGGCACCTCGACGGGGCCTACTTTAAGCGGCCGAGGCCGCTTGCGTTTTCGCGAGAATATTACCGCGGCGCTCTTGGAAGCACGGCAACTCTCCAGTCATCGGTCCACCCGACATACGCGTCGAGTTGGCGCTGGAGCTTAACCGCCGCATAACTCGCGTTCGGCTCTGAGGCAAAAGCCGCAGTGTCGTCCGCGAACAGCGACAGTTTCACTCCAGGAACTCGGGGCGTGTCGTTGACAAACAACGAGAACAGGAGAGGCCCAAGGACACTTCCCTGAGGGACGCCGGCGGTAATACGCCTCTCCGAAGAGAGAGCGTGGTCTACTCTCACTCGGAAGCTACGGTCTCGCAGAAAGCTGCCGATCAAGTGAACGTAGCAGTCTGGGAGAAGGACTTCCGTTAGTTTGTAAAGGACACCCTCGTGCCACACGCGGTCAAAGGCTTTCTCTACGTCTAGGAAGATCGCAGCCGTCTGTTTGCCCTGGCAGCCAGCCTCGGTTATGCATTCCACGAGTCTCATCAGCTGATGAGTCGAGGAGTGCAGCTCACGAAAGCCGAACTGTTCGGGGATCAGCACGTCTAGTCTTTCTAGATGGTCGCGGATCCTACGCTGGATCAGACGCTCAAAAACCTTGGACGTCGCGGACAAGAGGCTGATGGGCCTGAGGTTCTCCACTCGAGAAGAATTCTTTCCCGGCTTGGGTATCACGATGACGGTAGCCATTTTCCATTTCACCGGAAAATAGGCCAGTCTGAGGCATGAATTGAACAGGTCAGTGAGGAACTGGGTTCCTCGCTCCGGAAGGCGATGGAGGGCGGAATTCATGACTCCGTCCGGGCCAGGCGCCTTCCGGGGCTTGAGCTGAACAATCCTCTCAGAGACCTCCTCCGGGGAGATGGGCTCCGGCTGGACTGTGATATCGGCCGTAAGAAAGCGCTCTACCTCGCGGCAGATTTGCTCAGTGAAGGCCGGGTTCTTGGATGGGTTGGGAGCGAACTGACGCTCTAAACTATCAGCCAAGAACTCTGCCTTTTCGAGGGGGCGACCAAGGGGTTGACCGCCGGGTCCGGCCAGTGCGGGGAGAGGCGCGCGTTTGCGCTTTCCCGTTAGGGCACTGGGAATCCGCCAGACATTACGGTCCTCGGCGGGGCCATCCATCTGTGTTACAGCTAGCTCCCAGTTGCGTCTACGGAACGCCAGCATGTCGCGACGCAACTTGCCGGACGCTCTGTTGAACGCAGCCTTGTCGGCCGGGTCACGAGTCCTCTGCCAGCGTCTCCGGAGGCGATTCCTCTCGCTAGCGAGCTGAGACACCTCTTCGGGGATCCGCTGATAGTCGGGCGTGAGCCCCGGCTTCATCCGGGAGGACACGTCAACCGCCGAGACGACGGCTGTGTCGAATACAGCAACTGCCTCATCGACATGCTGGGTAGTGTCGAGCGGGATATGCTCTGGTAGGCGGCGACTGAACGCCGGGCCAAAGCGGTCCCACTCGATTACCCGCCGCTCGTCGCGGACGGTGGCGTGCTGGGTAGCTATATGCACACTGATAGGGCAGTGGTCCGAGGACAGTTCCGAAATGACGGAGACGTGGACCGGGCAATAAACGCCCCTGACCGCGGCAATGTCCAGTACATCAGGGCGGGAGTTAGCCCGAGAGGGATAGTACGTAGGCCCGGTAGGACCCATGACTGTGACCCGAGCCGCATCAGCATACCTGCGTAAGCGGGTCCCGTTTGGGTTCGCCAAGCGGCTCCCCCAATCGGGGTGCTTACAGTTCAGGTCGCCCGCCAGGACTACCCTCCTGTGTGCTCCAAAGACGGCCTCCAGATCGTTCGACAGGAGCTCCGTGTGTGGAGGCTTGTAGGCGGAAACCACGAGTAGACCGCCGAGAGCACCATGGAGCTCGACCGCGGTGCACTCGAGGTTCCGCCGCTGAGGCAGGACAACGCGGTGATGGCGAAGACTCGCCTTCACCGCGATGGCTGTGCCCCCTCCTGCGCGACCCGACCGGTCGTCCCGGTGGCACACGTAGTTGGGTAGTCGGAAACGACGATGCGGGGTCAGGTGCGTCTCGCCAAGAAGAAGCACGTCGGGCTTGTGACGGGCAACGAACTCTAAGAGCTCAGAATGCCGGGAAGCGAGGCCGTTGGCGTTCCACGCCACGAGCTCGAGGTCTCGCTTGAGGGATTGCCGTGGTTGTCCGTTCATAACAGACCTGTAACACGGCATGCTTCCACCAAGAGGAGGAACTTATCTTGGGGCGAGGCTGTTGCCAAGCGTTCCTTGATTTTAAGGAAAGTCTGGGCTACTTTCTGCAAGTCGTAGCTTGCCAGAAAGTCTGATACTACGGCGAGATCATCGGAAGATGAGGCCGGGGGAGAACGCTTGGCGGCAGCTGCATAGCTGCGGCGGGGCGAGACGGTGGAAGCCTTGGGGGCTGGTACTGGAGCGGGTGGCCGCTCTGGCTTTTGGAGGACGGGCTTGGGTCCAGTGGCAGGTGGTTTAGGCTGGCCCGTGTTCTTGGCCGGGTTCCTAACTTTCTTGCCCGATCTGGGGAATCTTGTCTTGGGTGGCGGCGGCAATGGAGGATCAATTTCCTCGTTGTCCGGCAGCGGGACTTGGGTATAATGGGGGACTTCGCGTTCCGGTTCCGGGGGCGCGATGGTTGGTTTGGCCCCCGATGACTGCCTGGTGCTTCTGTAATGCTTGGAGCGAGACTTGTCGCAGCGAGGATAGGTACCCCCTTTTTTATTTTGGCGGAGGTGAAGGAGATGGGCTGTGATTGGCTGAGCCGCTGACGCGATCCACCAATGGCCTGAGAGGGAAGCCTACGCGAACGCTTAGCACGGATTGGCGGGATTTGTTCGCCCACAACGGGTCGATACACTTCCGCCAGCCCGGTAAGAGTCCGGTAGACTGCCTTATGGCGATACCGAGGCAGGCGAGAGATTGGAGGGGCGAAGTTGCCGACTGAAGGTGGCGCTAGGCACACCTAAAGCCGGCACAACGCTCGACCAATCTGTCGGCCTGCAACGGACCGGATTTGACTGGAAGGATGGTGGTGAGATCCGATTGGTCGGCGCGTGGACAGATGGTGAGAGGGCAATTTATTTTAAAATTACGGTGGGTCGTCGAGCAAAGCTCGAGGGCGGCGGCGTTTGACTGGTGGTGGTCCATCATCGTTATCGAGATGTTGGAGGTGGGGAAAGTCTGAAATGGATGCTCGATGGAAGAGGTTGAACGTAAGAGTTCGCGCAAATCCATCGAGCGACGGAATCTTCAGCCCTCGCCTGATAGTATCATTTTTTACATACCAGGGAGAGCCGGAGATAAGGCGAAGGGTAAGGGCTTGGAAGGCTTCCATGCGTTTAACGACGTCGGGGGCGAGTTGGGTCCAAAATGCAGGCGCTGCGTACATAAGGACGGCTCGTAAAAAGAGCAGATAAATCGAGAGCTTCGTGCGCACAGGCAGTGGCCCTCGAGGCGATAGGAATGGGTAGAGTTTGGCTTTGACGCCTCGGGCGCGCTGGAGCACTGTGGATACGTGAGCTCTGAAGCTTAGGCGTCGATCAAGAGTGACGCCCAAGTACTTCACAGTACGTTGCCAAGCGATTGGACTCCCTTCAAGGGAGAGGGTCTGGCATCGGGAAGTGAGCTGACGGGAGAAGGCAATCGCCTCGGATTTCTCCGTATTGATCGCCACCCGCCATTTCCTTAGCCAGGCCGGAAGTAATGCGAGCTGGCGCTGCACCACGTCAGTCGCAAAACGAAGGTTTGCAGAACTGGTGTGGTACATCGCATCGTCCGCATAGAGAGAGAGCGTGACTCCAGGCAATACTGGCAGGTCGTTCGTGTACACTAGGTACAGAACGGGGCCGAGGACAGATCCTTGAGGAACGCCAGCGGCGACGGGGCGGACAGAAGAGTACGTCCCGTCGACGCAGATCCTAAATTTGCGGTCGCAGAGATACGACCGCATCAGATGTACAAATGAGGCAGGGAGAGGGGAGGTGGCTAGTTTATAGAGAAGGCCTTCGTGCCAGACTTTGTCGAAGGCCTTACTCACGTCCAGAAGGACGGCGACAGTTTGATGGTTCCTGTTGATGGCGTCAGTGAGTTGCGTGACAACTCGGACAAGTTGAAGAGTGGTCGAATGCTGCCTGCGGAAGCCGAACTGTTCCTGCCGGATGAAATTATCCAGCAGGGGAGTAATTCGGCGATGCAGGAGGCGCTCGAACACCTTCGATAGTACTGGCAAAAGAGAGATGGGTCGATGATTCTCCGGGAGAGTACGCAGCTTGCGAGCCTTCGGTAACATGATGACTTTGGCTCGTTTCCAAGGGCTGGGATAGTAATGGAGCCGGAGACATCCATTGAACAGCACGTGGATGAGGGAAACGAGACTTGCTGGGGCGTTGAGTAGGGCCGCTGCACCAATACGGTCCTCGCCGGGCGCCTTCTTGGGGCGCAGTCGACTAATGGCCGTTTCAACTTCAGCCTCGTCGAACGGGTCGATCGGGTCTGCGGGAGGGCGGGAAAAATATCCAGATAGGAAGTCTGCGACCGCTGCCGAGTGGCCGGGGTCACAGACGCCTCGATGAACGGTAAATTGTTCCTCCATGGTATCGGCAAAGACTTCTGCTTTGTCGGCCGCGGAGTACACAATCCCGTTCGGTGATCGTAGGGGGTAGCGGGTCCTTTTCTCGCCAGTGAGTCGGCGCGCAGCCCGGAAAACGGACTGTGGCGTGACTTCCAGAGACTCAAGATATGAGTCCCATCGATGAGCAGTGGCATCAAGCAGAAGCTGCTTGACATGGTCAGATTGGGCGTTTAGCCTGCGTTTGACGGCAGGGTCCCGGGTTTGTTGCCATCTCCGGCGGAGCTGGCGCCGGTTGCGGATGGCCAGAATCACCTCTTCAGGTAACTGCGACCGTCTGTTGGGCGCAGGGACTTCATAGGTGTGTTTGTCCATAGCGGACGTGACGACTTCTTGAAGATAGTCGGCCAAGCGGTCTACATCCTCCGAGCTGGAGATGTCGACCTGGGGGTCAGATGGCACTGTTCGACCCAGTTCATCGTGGAACGATCGCCAGTTGACTCTCGTTAAACGATGGGGAGGCTGGAGAGGTGTGTCCAGCGTGGGCCGAACAGTGAGTAATACCGGGTCGTGATCAGACGAGAGGTCTGACACGGCTTCTATTGCGATAGGGTAGGCCAAGTCTTTGACAACAGCAATGTCAAGGACGTCTGGAGGTCCCCGGTGATTGGGGATATAGGTCGGTGATCTAGGACCAAGAGCGTTCACATGAGGATGACGTTGAACGTATTGGTACAGAGAGCGGCCATAAGGGTTAGAGACACGGCTGTTCCAGAGGGGATGCTTACTATTAAAGTCTCCGGCTGCGATGGTAGGTAATGGGTCTTCTAAGAGAGCGTCCCATTCATTCTCGTCGGGCGGTGGACCACCTCGAGGGGGGAGGTAGACTGAAACCAGTCGAACCTCCCGATCCCCGATGCAGAGAGCAACCGCCGTCGCCTCCAAGCGACGAGTCGCCGGAGGCGGCAGGGGGCGGTGGGCGATGCGCCTGTGAACCAGAATGGCAGTGCCGCCAGATGCGACACGCCGGTTCTGGCCAGGCCGGTCTGTGCGGTACGTCGTGTACGCCGGAAGCTGGAAAGAGTGAGCGGGAGTTAAGTGGGTTTCACTAAGGAGTATGACGTCTATGTCATATTCGGTGACGAAGGCGGCCAATTCGGCACGGCGAGATAGAACGCCACATGCGTTCCAAGCCACCAGCCGAAAGGGCCTAGCCATCGAGAGGGATAAGCGAGGTCACGGAGGTGAGAATGATAACGATTAAGGACTGGACATCCTTGGCAGCGAGAATTTGCGGGATCAAGGCGTTGATCCAAGCATGCACGCGGGCGGCGAAAGTCACGTCCGAGGACGCGGCAGACGCCGGTGCCGCCTGAGGCTTGGGCGCCGGGTGCAGGAACATGATGCCATTCTGGGCAGGGGCCTTTTGTTTCGGCTGCCTAGGATCTCGGACATCGGGAGTAGATGCTGGCTGTGGTGCAGCGGGCGTGTGCTGCGAGGAAGCTGGGGGAGATGGTTTTGTTCTTTTCTTGGATGGCGCAGCAGGTTTAGGTTGCTGGGCCGCGGGCTGTGCGGCAGGCTGTGAAGCAGCTGCAGCCGCATAGCTGGGCGCCCCGGTAGACGCCGGACGAGCTGGGGCAGGCAGAAGTGCCGGTGCCGCAGCGGGAGTAGGTGCCGCCGAGGCGGCAGGCCTTGATGTTTGGGGCCTAGCGGGAGGCGCAGTAGCGCGCTGCTGCGAGGACTTTGAAAGTTTCTTCAAAGCCGCAGCATAGAATCGACAGGACTTCGATGATGCCGGGTGAGGTTCCCCGCAGTTGGCGCAAGTGGCGGCAGCACGAGCGAGAGGACAAGTGTCCTTCCGATGGCTATCGCCACAGCGCAAACAGCGGGTGGGGTGGTGGCAAAATGCCGATGAATGTCCGTACCTCTGGCAGTTGTAACACTGCTTCGGTCCGGCTTGGGCGTCGAATGCTTCTACCCTAACTTTCAAGTAGAATAGCATGTTGATGTCGTATACGGCCTGGTAATCACCCACCTTTCGGATTTTCACCAGGAATGCGTTTCGCGCGAGTTTCCTGCCGGGGGAGAAGAGAGGCGTTACATTGTGAACCCTAAAGCCCAAACTTGTGAGTTCATTGGAAATGAGCTCGGGCGAGGTACCTGCTGGGATACCTATGACTTGTACCTTGAGTTCCTTCTCCTCCGGCAAGGCAAAGGTGTGGTACGGGATCCCCGCGTCCGTGAGGAACTTCTGCGCTACACGAAAGCTCTCCACGGTCGTGGGGTTGAGGCGGATGGAGTTGTCACCTTGAGCCGAAGCAGTCAAGGTGCCAGAGGGAGTGCAACGGTGTAAACGCCGCATGAAATTCGCCCAATCCGAAGGCCGGGCGAAAATCAGAGGCGGGATACGCCGGTGCTGGTCAGGTTGTTGTTGGGAGGCCATGGTGGATTGCCCCGCGGTTGAGCCTCGACGCGAAGCCCGACCGGATTCTGTGGAGGTGGCACTGACACGCCGTTTCCGGCTGACAGCCTGCCATGCACCATCAGTATCCATGGCCGAGTCCACGTCTTGAGTTTCCCCCGAGGAGGTAGGTGTAGGGTGGTCCTGAGAAGGGCCATCCGGGAGTGGTTGCGCCAGAGCGCGAGCAGGGATTGAGAGGTCCTGAGAAGGACCGACGGAAGCAGGTTGGCCCTGAGAAGGGCCGACGGAAGACGGGTTGAGGGCAGCCATCGGCGAGGCGAAGCCTACGCCTTAGGCGGAACGGAACTAAGGACTAGACCAAGCACTACGGTAAGCAAAAAAAACAAAAGTCGCTCACTTACCAACAAGCTCCAGGCAGCAGCGGAACACACACGAAACACTGCACGGCACAAGAACACAACACTGCACTGAACACTACACTGCACTATTATTTTCTTGAGTAGTTGTTGAAAAACTTGCACAAACACTGGTAATTGAACTGGACGCACTGTTTAAGTCACGGTATAACCGGAGACTGAGAACGCACAGAATGTAAGGAATTTCCCATCAAGAGAGAGCTCAAGAGAGATGTTGCTCCTTCCAATCGCAGGGTGATTATGAGATGGTGTGGCGATGAAGAGTGCATAAAATTTTCTGCCGGCCCGGGTTTTATTAACTAACCGGCATCGCTGATTGGCTAGCTCCGAACACGAAGTTGGTCACGTCTCGGCCGCTGGTAACGGAGAGCAGATGTTCGCATACCGCTGCCGTCACAACATACTACCCACAATTAATTCCAGTAATTATCTTAGGTGAAACCCCCTTGCTGGTAACACCACATCAATATCTCCCCAAAGTGTAACATCAATTCATCCAAAATTAACCCAATGCCCCCTTGTAAAGTGTGATAACCGTAATTCATAATGAACTCAGCTCCAGTGTCGGTGTGTTCAGGAAGAAATCATCAAGACAGAATTAAGAATTCATTAAATCCGTTTTAAGATTCATATCCCCAAAATGTGTGGGTTAATCATCTATCCCACTAGATTATGTAAGGTGAAAAGCTATATAAGCGGACTCGTATCACCCACTCATACCCAGCTATATTTAAACAGTGTACATGTGACTTTGAATTTAAGTTAATAACTCAGATATATGTATATGTGTAAATATTCCTCCTTTACATGAGTTTATCAAAAATATTTGATTAATGTAAAATCACAATTAATTCAGTATGGGATCCTATCTTACAAAATCAGACTACAGTTTCACACATGCCTGATGCATGTTCACACCAAACTTTACAGGTTAATGTTTCATGATTTTACAATTTATAAGTCTGTTTTCACATGGTTTCTGCAGATTAAACTGGAGGAACGTAGAAGATGTCAGAAGAAAAGATATAATACTGAAAGATCCCACCTGAGTTTTAAATTCTAGCTTTTATCTGGGCATGTGGTTCAGATACTCAGCTGATGACAGTAAGGGTTACTTCTGGAGTTGGCTCCTCATCTGTGGGCTGTTCGTGACTGGCGGCGTCGAGGAGCTTAGTTCTTTTTCTCTGCACGAGAGGATGACAGATGGATGGTCATCCTCCGACACCCCTTCATCGACTTCTCCAAGAACCCTGGGACTCTTTACAATTAGGCTTCCATGCTAGTAGAAGAAAACGAATACAGGAAAATCAGGCCACCAGTCCGAAATGATTCAGTCGAGTGTAAGATGAGGAATGAGGCAGACTCAACTGTGTATTCTAACGACGAAAACTCACCCAGTCATTGTGAAGCCAAAAATCAGCTGTACGGGAACGAACTGATTTCGTCGCTGCGGTTGACAAATAGTCTGACCCACTAACTTCACTTGGCGATGTGCGATCACTAAGCCGTGGCAGTCGCGCGAGTTTTAAATGCAGTAGAGAACGAGCGGGTTTTAATAGCTGAACGCAGTACAGCACACAGTTTGCTCAAAAGAAAGCTAGAAAAAAACTTTGCACTTCGTAAACCATTTTAGAAGTAGGTCTCTCTCTCACACACACACAAATAAATTACGTATTAGACTCCATTATTCTCTTATTCCAATGATAAATCACCTATCGTGGTAGTCCTCAAGGCCCCTTTCAGTTCCGAATCTATACTTTCCATCTACTTCTTGGCTTGGCTGGCATTCTTCTTTCCTTATATTTCCACTCTAACATGTGTTTTTGGAATCTCTGCCCATTCGCTGTACATGTTCGGAGTAGATAAGCAGTTTATTATCTGATCTGTCAGCAGTCGTTACTTTGTCTTATATTAACTTTTGTTTTGTAACCTTGCATCGTTGTTGGCTTTTTCATTCTGCGGATAGATGAAATTCTTATTCGCTTGCATCTAGAAGTACTATGTCATCAGCATATTATAGATTGCAAACCTTCTTAATTCACATTGTAATACCTCCTTCCCATCCATCCGTGGCTCCTGTCTATTTAAACCCCGGAATTTAAATCTTATAAGACTGAGTATGCATCCTTGTCATACCCCTTCTTTACGATGAAAAATTCCGTGAGCAGAGAGTTAAACCTGACTTTACCTTTCCTGTTGTCATGATTGTGATACTGATTTCCTGTTAGCCTTCCATGTTTACTTAATGTAATTATGTGATGCATTGTCCTAATATCGGCTAGAATTATCCACATTTTCTGGCCCTTAAAATAATCTAAGGTTTATTGTAATTTGAAAAACAATGTGGGATTATCTAATTCTTTTTAAATCTTGCATGTATTCAGTAACATGGTAAAACGTTTGCTTGTTCACGTTGTATTTGGAAAAGTAGGTATACTTCAATTTTTATAGAATTCTTGTAACTCAGCTTTACTAGCAGGTGAAAAATAAGATTAATCTGTCACAGCGATCTTTAAGTACTCTCGTGTATAGGGACATATACTACACTTCTTCAATCATGTAGCCAGTTAAGAAAATTTAGATTTCCATTTCACCAAGAGACATAATCATTTCAATTACTATATAGTCTTTCCCAGCAGCTTTCTTGTGTTTTATTTTTTCTAATGTAGTTATTAATATTGCATGGTAATGTTGATTTCCAGGTCAATCGCAAAGTTACCTGTATTCTCTCTATGCGTTTATCTTTAATTAGGTTTTTATGCAGTAGCTTCTCCGCTGTTTTTATATTGGCATCGTCCATTCTTGTATTTGTTACAAATTTCTTGTGACATTTTAATTTTGAACATATTATAATTTTTATTTTGTTTCTATTTGTTTTTAATTCTTTGAAATTTTATTTACATTCGTATCGTACTTACATTTCTGTATTATGGCTTTGCTTATTTAAGGATACTTGTCTCTTAATTGTGTAGTCCCGTTTTCTGTCTGTAATGTGTTACACGTATATTTATTTATCTATTTTTACACACTATTTTACTGAAATTACGGATTTGTGGTTACTCTAGAGGTTTTTTCTTATAATATACTATTTGATTTTAGATAGGCGCTCACTGCATGCCACATAGGTTCATTGCCACCAACAATGTTCTTCACTCTTAGCGTATATCCGCATTGCGCTTATATGACATGTCTATTTTTAAACACTATCATGTTCGTATGACTTTCTTTTGATGTAGGCTTTTCCAGGTTCAGTTTAACTTTAGCTGCAAGAAACTGATTACTTTAAAAATCTTTCTCTGGGGAGCTCATAGAGTCTTTACTTGTTTTGGAACATCGTGGAGTCCACCTAGCGATAATTAAGATGTAGTCTACTTGATTGCGATAGCTACCGCTAGGGAAACACCAAAAACAGATCATTTTACGTGATGATGAATTTCCTGGATTACAAATAATAAAGTTTGTTATCACTGAAGTAAACTTGCCGTTCACCTATTCATTCCGTGACTTTAATCCACCATAATTCTGATTCTCTCAGCGTTTTTTATTTTATTTTTTTTATGTAAGTCTGTAAGTATAGTTACTCTTTGCGTTAACAGATTTGTTATTGCCTCTTCAAATATTGCATAAAATTCTTCCTAATGTGTTTTATCAAACTCCGAAATAGAGTTGTTTACTCCCTCTGTATGTATTCATGTTAAAGAGTTGAGCGGGCGTAGTTGGACTCCAGCTGCCAGATTAATTTTGCGTTACTTAGGCTTTTATTTTCCATGATAGCTACATCAGTTCTTGACGTGTTCTCATTTCATATTTAATCATGTCTTGGTAACAATTTAGACCGCAGTAGAGCATCAGTGTCACAACTAATTGGGACCGAGGGTAATTCGGGTACAAAAATATTTGGATGTCTAAGCAGACCCAAAATGTGTAATAAAATAAACTACAATATGAGGTTGGCTACATAGAGTGTTAAAAAATATATTTCAATAGTGTCAACTACTGGTTACGGTTTCTCTAATACATGTTTTCAGTGCGTTTATTAACTCTACACAAAAAGCGCAAGTCATAATAAAATGTTCAGTACAATAACGGAGTGTTTTAAAAATGTATTTAGAACTTTTAATGTTGGGACATAACCAGTGGTGTAGCTAGGCTTTCTAGCTCCCGGGGCAAGGAGATCGTCGTCCGCCTCGCCTTTACAATTAAAAGGGGACAAAAGAGCAAAAATCAAGGCCCATCCAGTGAAAAAAGTACTTAATAAATGCAGTTGTTTAGATTATTCTATGAAACCCCCTCCAGAAAACGTCTTAAGAATATTTGTTAAGTTAAAATTAAGAAATGACATATTATAATATTACCGGTATTCAGTTGTATACATTTATTATTAACAAATGTAGACTATAAGAAATGTAGTAGGCCTAAAACAAAACATTTTACCCATAAATATATTCTAATAAACGTGCAAATTCCTTGTAGCGCATCGTCAAAGCAATATCCTAAACAACAGAAAGCTAAACAAAGAACTACTTTAAAAATAATAAATTTAATAACTTACCATTACAGGTTAATGGTTCCGTCTTCTATTAATACACACTTAATATTTGATTTGAATACTTAATAAATATTTAAAACGAGACATTTTAAAATGTAACTTGCCTGGTCTTAATTGCTGCAATGTCGGTTATTAAATCACTATAATCTAAAAACGAAGAAATGTCGTTTTCAATTCAAAGTATCGCTTGATTTGATACCCTGTCTTGTGACATTGTTAACAGTAGATACAATTTAATCAATTTAAGTTTACTAAACGATCTTTCACAAGAAGCCACAGACACTGGTAAAGTAAGAACATTTTTTAAAGCTATTGCTAGTGTTTTGTAGGCTTCTAATCCAATTGAAGAAATGTATTCTAGCAGGCTCTGAGGTGTAAAGTCCATTTGTTCTACGTTACCTTTTCCCGTTTTTGATAAAAGTATGACATATTTCAAGTCGCTGAACAATTCTACCCTGTTTAGGTCATGTGGATACAGTTTTGCAAGTACTGTGCACTTAATATTGATTTGGGAAAGTTGTTCCTTAAAATGTATATCCCCATCATTTACGTACGCCTCAACCCAAAGCGTTTTTCTAACTCTTTTATGTTAGAGAAACGGCTTGAAATTTAAACTGACAGTTTGTCCAAATTTCTATTAGAGAACGTCGCGTTGAGACTCTTTTCATGATCCTGAATACGGGGATTTAACTTTCGTCACGACGAAAACCCATTTTCACTATTGAAATGGCTTCTTTCATAGTTTTTTTTTTTTTTTTTTGTAAAAATAAAGCGCAAGAAAATCAAAATAGAAATTTTTTAGTTGAAGGAAAACACATCCAAGTGCGATTTACCTTATCATAATGAACCGTAATTACGGTGCTTGAGTAAAATGGACTAATTCTGTTTATCACGCGTGGTTTATGACAACAGACACGCTGGCTGGTTATGCTTCTTTTGTGATAGGAATAGTCACATTAAAGAAACAAGTTGTTTGTAGTTTTATAAAAGCGAAAACAAATTTTTCAAATCTATGGTCACTTTGGGGGCAGCTGGCCCCTTGGCCCCCCCTAGTTACCAATCTGGACATAACAAGCATACGGACAAATTGTTACAAAATATAAAGTTATAATAAGTTAATAGTTTTGGTATTTATTTGGTACTAATTCTGTGCATGTTACAAATGTTGTAATAACACACTTTGGACGTATATTAATAAAGGGCACATCTACGTAATTGGGTCTACGATAAATTAGAGTCTAATGCCAAACCAAGAACTTAATTATCAATTATAGTACTTTTATTGCCAAATAAGTATATGTAATAAAGATCATTGTGTATGTGTAAACATAGTTAAAAATCTAATACACCATCGGTCAAAAGGATGACAAAAGGCAGTTATCAGTGTAGTTGCGTTGTTGTCATGTTATTTAAACAACGACTATACCGACAGCAAAATGATGACGACACGATAGGTCGATTCACTTCAAGCTGCGATTCATGAATACTAATTGTGACCAGACAACGGCAACGTGTGCTCAAAATGGTAATCCTATCGTACTAAAGGTCCAATCTGATTGGTGCACAGATATAGTGTCGGAACGTGCTGCGCAATTAAAAACACGTTATTGCATCAGAGGCTTTCGACTGTCATACTTCTGCTCTAGCCAGAATAACAGACACATCTAGTGAATACACAGTATTGATTCTTTGAGAACGTAAAACAAATATGCATTCACAACACAGTCTGCAATGCCCTTATTTTCAAAAGAACAATGTTGAAAAATACTCGAACAATTAAAAAAAATTTCCTCTCCCGTGTTCTTGTGTTGGAGGAACTAAATTCAAAATGCTAGCGTATGTTTTTAACTTGATAATAAATAAAAAGAAATCAATGACTAATGACGATGAACCTACAAATTATTTAAAACATTTTGATTATTTACTTACCATTTAGCAATGCCAGGTCTTAAAAGCTTCATTATTTGTGATAAGAATTATCTTCCTCCTTTAATAGTAGGACATCGAGAACGGGACTGGATTACTACCTAATTTAACCTGAATTGTAAATTTTGAAATATGAGTTTTCGTTATGTAAAGAAGTGTCAGAGAACGCATGAAAATAAATTCTTGTGAATCAACGGCACTTTTAATCTTAATTTAAATTAGAACTTTGTAGTTCTTACTTAATAAAAATACAAATACAGTGCACAATCCGATCGAATTTAAGTATCTTTTTTAACAGCTAAAAAAGTAAATACATTTCTTTTAATGTTACAGTATTCTATACAATATGTTTCTCACAGTAAGCAAAGTTTAAAAACGTTGTATCTATAAAATATCCACGATTGAATTCAGCATCAGATGTATCGAAATCTTATTAGTTTGTATTTGCGCATGCGCGCGCGTGAGCCTGTGTATTCGCGCGTTTATATCAGTTCATAAACTTAATAGCAATAATACAACGGAATATTTGTAATGATAGTAATGATAAACAATACTAATAATAATAATGTGTTTAATATTAATAAGTAGGCCTATAGCTAAAATAAAGCGTTTAATAGGCTAAATGTGCTGACAAATATTTTCTAAAGAATATTAATTCTCTAAAAATGTCCTGAATTTTGGTTCAGCTAATTTGATTGTATTATTCAAGAAGCTTAATTGAGAAGGTTTTCAAATCTTAATAACATTTTTTCTGCTGGTTGAAATAACCTTTAACCTTTACAAATTTGGGGTTTCGTGCTGATTATGCCTCTTGAGTTTTGTGCTTTTCTGTAACAGGCGTCAGTCCTCAAGGCATAAAATGCGTGTTGGTGAAGCCAGTCTTCTGATATAGCTTCATTGTTTTAGATTTTCGTAAGTTACAAATAGAAGAATAAAATAATAACAACATATTCTGAAAGAGACTTAAAGTGAGATATATAAAGACAAAAATTGAAAAAAGCTTAATTAACCTTTCTTTTCTTTATAAAAAATTTATGGAAGGAAGATCTCTAGCCTCATTTTACAGTAACTCAAGGTTAAACGAAGCCTTTTGTAAGGAAACCCTGCTCAAATTATTTGTTATGTTAAGAGTATTAACCATCACCATGTTTCCAGTAGGCCTATTTACATAAATATTAACCCTAAATTTATATAATTACGGAATTCACTGAGAAAGAAATGTCAATTACTTAGCGAGCTGATATTACCAGATTTTCTTATCAATAAGAAACCAATTCTTTTTTAGAAAAATAATTAAGTTATTTCACAATAAAATCCAGATAACTAGTCCTGTGGTCTATTCACGGTCGGATAATCGGTTAGTTCGAATTGCTTACTACATTGTCATGTGTACAAGTTTTCGTACTGATGACTAACAAATTGTTTCATAAAGTATGTAGCAATTGTCCTCAGATGTTGTACTATCAAGCAGAATCATTTAATAACAGACATCAGCAGCTTGTGTATACAATTGAAGACATAATATTTAGTCTATTCTGGCCTTCACTTTAAGGGTCTGCATGCACACCGCCATATTGAATTTCAAAGTCCATAAGAACAATGCTTTATTCACAAGTACATTTCTCCCTTAATCGTAAACGGAAAATTACAAACGAGGTGTACTTTTAAAGAACTCAAAAATCTGGACTGGATCCGCTGTAACAAGTTGTAAAATTATAATTAGTGTTTAAAAAAAAATTAATTTTATTTTACAATATTCGACCTCGATTAGTGAAAGTAATAAAAAAATAATAATAATGACTCTGAAGAAGCAGACTCGTTTCATAATTTCATTGCCTTTGGAAAGATATATAATACAATAACGTTTATGTCTCCGATGACAATATTATTTGCTTTTAAATGAAACTGTGTTCACAACGGTCTGTCAAATTTTAACATGTGGTAACTCTGCCGTCTGGCGGCCAAGAAAGCAACTTGTATGTGGCGGATGGATATAGTGTAAGGTGCGGCGAGGAAGGTAACGGACGATTAGATGATAAGGCGCCAGACTGGAGGGGATCTCAAGGTTACTGTGACGAGTTGGTATGCAGTGGCGGTAAGTGACATTGCGCGCGTTCGTGTTGTTATCGCTTTACGCTGATGACTCTTCACCTGTACAATTGTGTTCTGTTTTGACTGTGACGTTACGATTCACCGTCTTTATCTTTATTGTTATTTAATTATTACTATGGGCAATAAAAAGAATACTCTGAAACGGAAAAATCGTGGTGGTGAAAGACTAGCGGAGTGGAGAATATTAAAACAATATAATTTAGTTCCTGACGTGTGAAGGACAATAAGAAAAAAAAATTGAAACCGAAAATTGTATAACAGATGCCGTTGTTATTAACTGTGATGTGGACCAAAATATTACGGAATTTAATAATTTACAGAATTGTAATCAGCCCCTAGTGACAACTCCGACGGAAAATATTGCAACCATGTCTTGTTCAGAGATAATTTCGGGCCGCCGTATCATCGACATTGTGTATTTTATAAATGAAATAAAACGAATAAGTGTTCACGGTACCACATAGTACCACATACGAGCAATATACTCCTCGAATTCTGGCGACTGGTATACTTACATCGAACGTCAGTAATTATAAAGTTACATTGATTAAAAACATTTACTTTTACAATGTTTTCATTCTTTTGACTATGTTGATAAAAATGACAGAAAACAAGAATAACCTTTGGAAACCAGCTAAGTCAAGTCTCAAGTACGTTGTAGCCTTGTCAGTGTCCGCTTTTTAGTTTTTGTTTTACTTTTTAAATGCACTTTTATTCCGTCTTCAGATTTGCGGACGAATTAGTTATCTAGTCCCAATGTGTGTGTGTTTGTGTGCGCGCGCGCGCGTGTGTGGAGGGGTATGCAGTGATTTTCAAATTATTTAACGCAGATCGTAACAGTCACTGTTTTTGCGAAAGAGGAGGAGAATGTTTTCTGTATAAAAATCACTTCGAAATGGTCGTATGTCATGAAGCATGATCCTTGAACGCTGCAGCGACTGAGGATGTTTCACTCACAAGTTTTGTGGGCCCTTCTACAAACTAGTTGACCACTGGCTGACACCCACACGATTATACCTACTTTTTACTTGCATATCGGCCCAACTCGACACTACACTTTACAGTGTCTACTGATTACAACAATATTTTTATTTTCCGAATACAGTAGGGTATTTAATTGGTAAAAATTATACAGTGAAACTTGGTTTATTTAATGTTGCATAATTCTGATTTTTGAATAATTTGAACTTTTTTGGCTTCCTAGAATTCTCTGATTTCGAAGTGTATCAGAGACGTTTGTGCTTATTTGATATTTTTGGTTAATCCGAATAACTCTCGTGGTAATAAAGTTGTATATAGCCTATTCTTCGTTTTGCTTGGTAACTAAAACTACCATTTAATTATACTTGTTCATATATATATTTAAAGTAGTACGTTCGTAATTAGTTTCTTATGGCTGTTTCTTCTGCCTGTCTAGACAAAAATAACTCTCTCTACACCTATTTGACAGAGTCCTGGAATACAAAAGTCCTACCTACTCAACTCCACCTGCAGTTGGTCACTGTAGGCCAACTATTTTTTCAAGTTCATACCTAATACGCAAAATGTCTACGTTTGTCCTATAAATATTTATGGTTTTCTAAAATATAAATACAAACTAGTGTTTAGGGTTGTTATATAAAACTTTGTTTCATCCACAAGTAAAGTCAATGGGTTTAAAAATTTTTATGATACGCCTGTATCTAAACAAAAGAAATTTTTGGTGTAAAAGTTCGAGGTACTCAATGTGGTAGAAAAGGGTACAAAAGAAAGCTGACATCGCGGAAGCATTTCATATTCCTGTGTATACACTAACCACTTTTCTTAAAAACAGGTAGGGGATGATAGAAAAAAAGCGAGTCTGGAGAATCTGGAAATTCATAATACGTGTTGAAATGGTTTACTCACGCGCCTGGCAGAAATCTTCCACTGAGTGAACCTTTAATCTTCCACCGAGTAATCCGCTACCAAATTAACTAAACCTAATTATAAGACCACCACTGATAGCAAGGCGATATTAAAGGAACCTATTGCCATAATTTGCGTTTCTTAAAGAACCTAAAGCCATAACCAAGTTTCTCTGTATATCTTGTCTATTGGTAGCCTATATAATGTTTGTGTTAGGTGTTCTCAAAGGCACTTTTACACTGATAGTTACTTACAAAACCTTACACCAATGAAGCCTTACTCCTATGAATTTTGAACAATTTCAGTAATGATAGTTGTTTCTGTACTACAAATTTGTGTAAATTTTTAGAATGTTGATTTTATTCTTAACTAAAAAGTTAAACTAAATGAAACTAATAGGGAAAGGGGATGTTAAAATTGTTTCATCAAAGTTGAAGTTTCTGAAATAATAACTCTTTGATATAACATGTAATTACAACAATTTTGTTAAAAGGGGGTTCGATAGGTCAAAAATTAAAAAAAAAAATTGAAAATTTCGTTTTTTAATTTCATTATTCTGTGATATTTCCTGATTACTTTGGTAACAAAATCATTGAAATCGGATAACTAGAAGTACGGTATTTAATTAATTAAAAACAAATATATTTACACTATTTCCGTTTCTACGGTAATCAGTTTGTATAATATTATATTATGTTATATTATTATACACATAGCCTTGTTTTTGTTTTGTAATTTTACTTTCAATTGTTGGCACACCTGTAAAAGCAGAAGATGTCATACATAAATAGGCTATTGTTGTGGCAGAACAGATATTGTTTAGTTCATCTCGAAAGAGTATACTGAGATTTTCAGTATTGTGAAGTAGCAGTAACATTAAATGAAGGTAACAGAGACTTAATTGTCGCCATAGATGGAACGTGGCAAAAGCGTGGCCACACATTTTTGAATGGAGTCATCACAGCCACAAGTGTTGATAGTGGTAAAGTAATAGATGTAGGTGTACTGTCCAAGCACTGTCGTTGTAAAGGCAAGTTCAAGTTCACTGATAATAAATCCTCTGCAAATTATCAAGGAGTAAGTGTCAAATATTAGAACGGTCCCTGCCAACTTACAATGTTCGATAAATGTATACCTCGGTAATGGGGACTCTAAAGGTTTTGTAAGTATTGTTGAAAGCCAGCCATATGGTGAAGATTGCAATGTGTCAAAATTTTAATGTGCAAAAACGAATGGACTAAGCGATGGAAAAACATTGGGCGGTCGAAACAGACTAACCGATGCAGCTATTTTAGCCTATCTATACAAAAGTACTGTGGGTTAGCAATACGTAGAAACACAAATAGTTTGAAAGAAATGAAGACAGCAGTGTGGGCAGAATACTTCCATTTGCTTTCAAGTAATGCCAATTCAAATCATGGACTTTGTCCAAAACGAAGTGATAGTTGGTGTAAATTTCAAAAATCTGTAGCTTCAAACAAAGAGTACAACCATTCTCAGCATTTTCAGTTTCCTTTAGTTGTAATGGAGAAAATAAAACCCATTTTCAAAAACGTTAGTGAATCTGAACTGCTAAAAGAATGCCTACATGGAAAATCCCAGAATCCCAATGAATCTGTAAATCAAATAATTTGGTGTTGCTTGCCAAAAACAGTGTTTGTAGGCATAAACACTCTTCACTTAGGAGTTTATGATGCTGTTAACACATTTAACAAAGGGAATATAGCAAGAAGTCAAGTATTTAAGAAGCTGGAAATGTCAGTAGGGAAGAACTTCTGTGAAACCATGAAAACATTTGATTTTATCTGACTTCGAAAAGCTCAGCGTTTGTTTACTGCAATGGCAAAGAAGGCAAGACAAGCAAGAGAAACTGCAAAGAGGAAAAGGGAAGATAGTGTTTGTTAACGTAAATATTAATTTATGTACTTTTCTTTATTAAACTATGAGAAATATTTATGATACATATAATTATTTTTTATGGGATTTATTTATAATATCAAGATTAAATAACCTTGTTTGACACTCAGTAAACCACACTTTACAAATAAAATATTTTGAGTGTAGCAAACTGGTATTAAATTTATGTTTCTTCCTTTCACTAAAAATATTTTAATTTTTTGCTGATGAAATGTATTGGGGCCTTATAAAGAAAGCGATCGCATATGTAAAGCGGATGCTTTTTACTGTTGACCACATTGATTTATTTAGTGATAATGTATATGACATGTTTACTGACTGTTATTGTTGGAATAGCCAAATTCGCACAAATAGAATGAGTTGAACGCCTCCCAGCATCAAATTCTCGTTTCTCACTTTAGCTTTTGATTATAAACTTTGTCGTATTGGTGTGAATACTCGACATAGGACGTTCGAAATTCAAAGAATGATTGACGTTTCACGCACAAAATGTATAGCACCATAAACTTCCCAACAATCCAACATAATCTTCGGACTAGGTTACAGTTTTTCACTTTTTTGTATCACCCGTTCAATCGGCAATACAACAGTGTTTTGGATTGATCCCTCTAAATAACCTATAGTTGAGGAAACAGTCTCCCGACATGATTTACACGTGAAAAAAATGGATTCGTCTATGCCAACAGTTGATTTATTATCACCAATATAGAATGAATCAGTAAGACATCAGCGAATTCACATTTCTCTAATCAGTACCTACGTATTTACTCATTTATCACATACGACTTCTGAGAAGTTATAGGCCTAATGACCAAAAAATTCCACTTTACAAATGAATCTGCTTTGTGGATAAGGCCTGTTTATTAAACGAACAGAACAATAAGTACTTGCGTTTATCGTATAATTTGTAGCAGTCTAATGTGGGATACGGATAACTTTTTTTGTGTGTGCGATTGTTGGAGATTATCAACGACAATAAATATTTAGATTTGAAACTCCAAATGTAAATGGATATAGTAAGTACTATCGCGTGTGCTACGAATTCATTTATTCGTACTACGTGTTAGGAATTCATTTATTATAGGCCTACAGATGATAGTATATAGAAGACATAAATTATTTTGTTTATACAATTTTAAATAAAGTCACACAAATTACTTGTTATTTTGGCTATACTGACACGATTATGTAACTGTACTGTCAATAATCATATTTTGCAGATGACCTGCTGTGCGTAGGGAGCGTGTGCGTTAGAGATGGGCCGATATACCTGTAACAGGTATTTTGGAACGATATTTTTGTGGAACGGATGTAACAGTGACTGAAAAGTTGAAATACCTGTTATTCGCGGCGACGCTGTTCCGAGTCGAGACATGCCCCCCTCGCTGTTCCGAGTCGAGGTACGCCCCCTACACTCCTATACAGACACACACACACACACACACACACACACAAAGTACGCAAGTAACAAGTAAACGAATACGCCAAGGCCAAATACTAGGCGTGCAAAAATATCGCTGGTACGCAAGGAACAACCAGCATTCAAATACTAGGTATTTTAAATACTAGGGGTATCACCGATACACAAGGAACAACGCGTATTACAAATACTAAGCGTATCAGAGCAACAGTAGTATTTTAGGAACAAGTAGTATTTTTATATCAAGCGTATTTCGAGTAGAAAGTAGTACGAAGCCACTTTTTCGTCCTGAATACTACATTCTGCGCAAAGAGACGAAGATGTTTTTAATAAAGGAAATAATTCATCCTGCTGTTACATTTATTCTCGTGTGATATGCAGATATATAATACAGATTATATATTATACTAGTCACCAACTTGTAACTAAAATCGGTTGGTAAAACTTTATGTTTTTACTCAAAAAAACTTTGTGTTCCGAATCGTTAGTGAAATAGTTGTATTTAATTATATTGAGTTATAACCTATAGAGTGGCTGATGTTGATAAGCTATATTATACTTTTTATTAATGTGATTTTAACTTCACTACACATCTCACGTAAATGATGAGATTGTTGTAATGGACATTTATGCACTTTATCTAGTCCTGTTCCTTAAATATCTGTATGCATTTAATTTACTTTTGTTGTTGCTTATTATTTATAAGTTTTTATTTATGTATTTATATTTATTTTATTACAATTTGTTTTTTATTTTTATTTGTAAAATTTTGTTTATTCTTATTCACTCTTGTGGCTTACTGTTATGTTTTTATTATACGTTTCTGATGTTTTTTCACATTATTTTTTGTGGTATTACGTGTAGGCTTACTCTAAATTATTTAATTGGCCCGAGTTTCGCAACTGATTTGTCTAACCAATGTTAGTTTGTTTACTACTAGTGAAAACTTAAATTGGTATTCCCAAAGGGAGATAGGCCTATAAATTCTCTTGTTTCTTATTTTCATTTAAACAGTAATAGTTTAATTAAGTCACAGTGTAAAGTAACACTGTTAATACTTTTAGTTTCAATTTATTACTTCTAACAAATTATATAGTATAGGTTATATAATATCTTCAAATAAATACACAGCAAGTAGGTTTATTAATATATTAATAGGTTTATCTAGGTGAAAATAAACCTACTTGCAGTGTATTTATTTGAAGATATTACATAGGAGACCTGCAGGAAACTCAAAACGAGTTACTTACAAAGGATAATATAGGTTATGTATATATAGTATATAATAGCAGGTATTTGTACCTGTTATTTTTTTGGAACGGTATTTTCATACCTAGTATTTTAAAATAACAGTTTAGCCCACCTCTAGTGTGCGTACACATGTTAACAACTGCTGTTGATAGAATGGTGAGTGTATAGGTGCGTGCGTGAGTGGTCTGGTCTGGCGCGAAGCTGTGTGCAGGCGGCGGCGGACTACTTTTTGTGTCGTAGTAATTAGTACTAGACTGAACTCTTGCAACTCAGCTTGGAGCAGGCAGATGCGAACTGCTCGCAACAGAGGTCGCCTGTCTCCGTAATTGCCCGCTTCACTAACAGATGGCGCAGGGATGCGGAGAAGCAAAACACGGCAATGCAGACCGTCGTTACTTAATGATAACTCAGAATTCCAGTAATAATTCTATTTTTATACGTGGCCCGATTTCTCTTTAGAAATCGCGGCACCAACATTAATTTATTATTTTTAAAATCGACAATTGGATTTATTTTTTAAGAGTGTCCTATAATAACATCATAAATTAAATTTTTAGCAACTAGTACAGGTGTTTCAAGTTCCATACCTTGAAATGGAATGTTTATATACGCTTGTTTATTTACTTTTTGTAACTCATCAATGGCGGTTTTAATGGTGGTATTGTTTATAGGTAAGGTTGGTACCTTTTTAAATTTCACTATGTTTTTGTTTATAAAATTCTCACTAATTAATGATATTTGTGCACCACTGTCTATTAGCACATTATCTATACAATTATTTATTCTCGCTCTTAACACACTATATCTACTTGCTAACTTATCACTATCTCTAGGTTCATTATTCACATCGTCATTACTGTCATTTACTAGTTCACTACGTATATCGTCTGGGTATACACCGGATACGCAGTAGGTCATAACCATGTTGTTATTTTCTATGCTTTCACTGGATTTCTGATTCTGACTGGTGTACATTTTATTATTTTTGTTTGTTTTGCACGGACACCCCCCGTGCAACCTTATGCGTTTTTTGGACCGTGTTCATTGTTGTGGTTATCTTCAGCTACGGACTGTATATTTGCTAAGATCGCATTAAGCGTGGACTGCAAATCAGCTGATAGTTGTATTGGTTCAGCCATAATTACTAGCGATAACTCACCAAAACAAAGTTTATCTTATAGTATTGATATACGCACGAGCACACATATTTTTACGTTGTTAATGTTTAATGTCCAACTGTTCTTATATATTATAGAAATGCACTGTAGTTAGTCAGATATCATACAAATTCAATGTCCACACAAATACTTAACCTAACATGTACACAAATTAAACAATTCACTCCAGATAATTACCCTAAAATATTATTTTACAGTTATAACCTAAAAACAGTCTTTCAGAGTATATGCAAAATATCAAGTATACACACTCTGCTAAAGACAAATTAAACACAGTTCAAAATAATAATAAATTTTTACAATATAATAAATACTATTTACTCGTGCCAAGCACGTTGGGCGCCATTTAATAGGTCTACTATGCAACAAAACAAATAGAAGGCATAGTATTAATAACAAAACAATATCAGAGTCTTTTATCTGGAGTTAGGTATTTATTTATTTTAAACGAATTTAATATGGTCTGTGATTGAACATAAATTATTTATTTTAATTTAAATAGTGTCTGTAAACGATTTGAATGTTTCTCTTTCTTAATAGTCTATTTTACTTGATCGTTGAATTCCCTTGACGAAACCGTTGAACCGCTTCACTGCCACCTTTCGCCGCCTGCTGAATCTGCTGCACTGATTTTAGAGGTGGGCCAATATACCTGTAACAGGTATTTTGGAACGATATTTTTGTGGAACGGATGTAAAAGTGACTGAAAAGTTGAAATACCTGTTATTCGCGGCGACGCTGTTCCGAGTCGAGACACACCGCCCTCGCAGTTCCGAGTCGAGGCACGCCCCCTACGCTCCTATACAGACACACACACACAAAAAGTACGCAAGTATCACGTAAACAAATACGCCAAGGCCAAATACTAGGCGTACAAAAATATCGCTGGTACGCATGGAACAACCAGTATTTCAA
This sequence comes from Magicicada septendecula, assembly GCA_034769895.1. Taxonomy (NCBI): domain Eukaryota; kingdom Metazoa; phylum Arthropoda; class Insecta; order Hemiptera; family Cicadidae; genus Magicicada; species Magicicada septendecula. The sequence goes on from CM068368.1 coordinate 810,724,465, forward strand.
ATACTAGGTATTTCAAATACTAGGGGTATCACCGGTACACAAAATACTAAGCGTATCAGAGGAACAGTAGCATTTTTGGAACACCTAGTATTTTAGGAACAGGTAGAATCAAGGGTATTTCGAGTAGGAACTAGTACGCAGCCACTTTTTCGTCCTGAATACTTCATTCTGCGCAAAGAGAGGAAGCTGTTTTTAATAAAGGAAAAAATTCATCCTGATGTTACATTTATTCTCGTGTGATATGCAGATATATAATACAGATTATATGCTAATAAATTATATATTATACTAGTCACCAACTTGTAACTAAAACCGGTTCAGGTTGTAAGGTAAAACTTTATGTTTTTACTCATAAAAACTTTGTGTTCCGAGTCGTTAGTGAAACAGTTGTATTTAATTATATTGCGTTATAACCTATAGAGTGGCTGATGTTGAAAAGCTATATTATACTTTTTATTAATGGGATTTTAACTTCACGGGATTTTAATTTAATGGGATTTCCTTCCTTAAATATCTGAATGAAGAACACGAACACGATTATCATCAAGGAAAATGCAACAGTTGATATTTTTGAATGCAAATTTAAAATAGTGTTTGAATAACTGAAATCCCAGTATTTTAAAAACAATTCAATTGTTTAATTTTATTTATAATGTGTTAAGTGAAGCAGATTGTAATATAAATAGGTGTGACATTTCTTAACTTGTATATTCTGTGTACATTAGTGAATGAATCTGAAGATTATCCAGGTATGTAATGCATTTCATTTACTTTTGTTGTTGCTTATTATTTATAAGTTTTTATTTATTTATTTACATTTATTTTATTACAGTTGTTTTTATTATTTTTATTTGTAAAATTTTGTTTATTCTCATTCAGTCTTGTGGCTTACTGTTATGTTTTTATTATATGTTTCTGATGTTTTTATCACATTTTTTGTTGTGGTATTATGTGTACTCTAAATTATTTCATTGCCCCGAGTTTCGCAACTGATTTGTCTAAAGTCTAACCAATGTTAGTTTTACTCCTAGTGAAAACTTAAATTGGTATTCCCAAAGGGAGATAGGCCTATACATTCTCTTGTTTCTTATTTTCTTTTAAATAGTAATAGTTTAATAAAGTCACAGTGTAAAGTAACACTGTTAATACTTTTAGTTTCAATTTATTTCTTATAACAAATTATATAGTATAGGTTATATAATATCTTCAAATAAATACACTGCAAGTAGGTTTATTAATATATTAATAGGTTTATCTAGGTGAAAATAAACCTACTTGCAGTGTATTTATTTGAAGATATGTTTATCTGCATAGGAGACCTGCAGGAAACTTAAAACGAGTTACTTACAAACGATAATATAGGTTATGTATATATAGTATATAATAACAGGTATTTGTACCTGTTTTTTTGGAACGGTATTTTTATACCTAGTATTTTAAAATAACAGTTTAGCCCACCTCTAGCACTGATGACACGTGGAACTCTCCGCATACACGCACGCACGGCGATTCAGCGATATAGTTTATCTCATTTCTCAGGGCTCGATAATGGGTGTAATTTTAATTAATGAAGTTTCGGTGTATTGTACGTACACCTTCCCGTATCTTGATGTGTCCTCGTGTTCACCCAATGTATTTCGGTAAATACACCTGACCCTATGAGGAAAATCTTGACTTGTGCGAGATAGCACTATTTAATTTATAATTTAATTTATTTGAGTTCTAATACCCAATAGATTTTAGCAAACAGGCAACTCGTAACCCTTATGTAGGACGTATACTGATACGACAAACTCGCACAGAGACAATGTCTGTTAAGGCCAAGCTGTTAGGTAGAACTGCCCGAAGCTTTCCTTCACGATGAACCAATCTGAATGAAAATTGGAGCCTCTGATTGGTCGAAACCCCTAGCACGTGATTGATGGGTTAGATAGATAGACACAGGTCCTGATCAATTTTGCTGAAGACTGCAAAAGCATGTATAGATTTTATCTAAAAGTTTTATGACTTTCATAAGATAAGGATTCTTTAGAAAAGTGAATTCTGTTAAAATATACATATTAAGATAATATGTTTTGTGTCTTTGACATATGAAAACTGTAGCGCTAATTTAGAAGTATGAGCTCTCCAAGTTTCAATTCGATATGTTAATTTACACTGGAGTTATTCATGTAAATATGAATAACACGCGCGCATGCGCACTAAATTCGCACTTGACATGACAGAAAATAAATTTATGGGCATTTTGACATACAACAGTTAATTACCCATTTATTATTTCAAAACTTATAGCTATTTTACAAAATTTTAACAAAATCAATTTTCAACATGTCTATAACTTCATAAATTGGTATAAAAGCATTTAGTCATGGCTACAAAGACCCTTTCTGCGATGTTCCATTGCAATATATATATATATATATATATATATAATATTTATACTGAAATTACCTCAAGATATTTTATTTTCCTTATTAGGAACATGTTTCGAGAACCCCTGTGTTTTCATCCTCAGCCTTCGTGATCTTCCGTCTGGTGAAGTATTTGTGTGTTGGCTGGCCGCTATTTTGGTTTCTTGTTGGTCTCTGGTATTTTAAAGTGGTATTATTGTGTGTGATTGTGGTGTATGTATTAGTATTTTGTGTATTTTTGATGTTGAGTGCTTTGAATATTGTGTCATGTTTTGTATTGATTTGTATTTGTTCATGTACTAGTTTGTTTTGTGTTTTATGTTTGTATATTTGTAAATTTTCCCAAATGTTCATTATGGTGCCTTTGTGTGGTATGTGTGTTATTTTACTTTACCAATAATACATACAACTTTACCAATACAACATACAACATACGATTTTCGAGTTATTTGTAAAGAACCAAGCTGGTGAACAACCACAGTATAATAATTATTATTATATAAAGTGCATTTCGCGTTAGTGCAAGATATCCGCATAGCGAGATTTACTGACTGCGGTAAATCTATACTTTCGCAAACACTTCAAGATTTGCAGGAAGGTGTAAGCTCAATACACTGCTTTTTAAATAATTACCCATATCACCCTGAGATCGAATAACCAATAACGTTCTAAATGAATAATAACTTTTTGCGAGCAAGAACGCTAATAATTGTGAGTGTCAATTGGTGTGTGAAATCTATTTGGTGTTATCAGTTTCGACCGAATCGGCAGCGAGACGCGCAGAGGATTTGCAGCTGGAGCCTTACGCCAACTAGGAGGACGTCTCACTAAGTGTAAAGGATATCATCTAACAAGTAAAATCGAGCTAAATTGAACAATATAGATTTTATTCAACCTATATAAAATGCATGACATTTATGTAAATTAATATACATCATATAAACTATTATTTCTTGTGTGTTAATAAATAATTCTTCATTACCTCCAATATAGACTTGTTTGTAATTTCTCCACACACAATATCCTATATGAAAATAGTAATCGGTATCGTTACAATATATATATATATATATATATATATATATATATATATATATATATATTGTTACAATACAAAAAGCCACCCCAATACCAGGGAAAAAACGATGAATCAACTATATAAAATGTTTAAACTAATGAAAATAAAATGACTATGACGCGACAAACGACTATGACCCCAACCCAAGTGATTGACTCAATAAAATGAAACCAAATGAGAAGGTAAATGAAAAGGAAACTAACAAAGTATAAATGAAATAAGATGAGAAGAAATGAAAAGACACAAACGAGTAATATAGAACAGAAAAGGAGAAATGTTACACTCAAATAAAGTAATGAAAAAGAAACCAATAAATGATAAATGTAAATGATAATTATTAGTATCGACTAATTAATCAATGTAAATGATAATTGTTAAAGTCCAATAAAGTAATGACAAACTAAAGTACACTAACCAAAGAAATAGAGTTTAAATGTAATAAATGACTCTATAATGATATGAACTTGTTAACAGTATAATTAAACTTTAAAGTTTTTACCTTAATCCATCTATGTGACAGCTTAATTTTTTTTCTTTGTCTTCTTACGCGTTTCGGATTGTGTTAATCCATCATCAGAGATTAAAAAATTCGTCGGTTAAGACTTCGTTAAACATTAAAAGTTACACTAAAAGACATTTAAATATATATTCCACAAACACAGCGACGTACGCGGATGTGAGTGCGCACTCAATACTGGTTAGCGACGTACTGCACAGTTTATTGGAGTTTTCATGTTATCTATTGTTGTGTTGGGGCATGTATTCTATGGCTATGTTATCTATAATCTTATCGTATAGTGTATGCGATTTAAATGCCAATTGTTCGTTTAATATATTATTGGGATTATTTCTGAAGGCTCGGTAAATTTCGTACTCTTCTACTATCGTCCCTTTCTGCAAATGTGTAAGGGTTTGCAATTTGCCTCAAAATTTGTATAATTATGATTCAGTGAGACGAGATGTTTAGCGTAGTTTGATTTATTTATATTTGAAATGCTCGTGGGTAAGTGTTCTTTATATCTTTGAAAAAAGCTCCTGCCAGTCTGACCTATGTAATGCATGTTGCAGTCATCACACATCATTTTGTATACACCCGTTCTTTTTTCAATTGATGTACGTGTGGCATTATTTAGCATTTTACGGATATTGTTGGTTGTTCTAAATGTGACGTGGATGTTATGTTTTTTAAAAGTATTTCTAATGAGCATTGAAAAGTTGTTAGTATAATCAACCGCCGTGTTCGTCGTGACACGGTGAGGGTTGTTAGTTCTGCGTTTGTGTCTAAGTATCAAGTGTTCAACTAATGAACTGCGGTAACCGTTCATAATTGCAATGTGTTTAATTATATCTATTTCTTCTTTGTGGTTTGCGGGATCTAAAGGTACGCTGTATAGTCTGTGTATCATACTATTGAATGCGGCCATTTTTTGTGAGTGCGGGTGGAAAGAATCAGCATGTATAACACCATCAGTTGTGGTGGGTTTTCTGTATATTCTGTATTGAAATTTATTATTATGTTTCATAAAGGTTAAGTCCAGAAAATTTATGGCGTTGTCTGACTCTATTTCAAGTGTGAATTGTATGTTTTTGGTGATGTTATTCATGTAATGTAACAACATGTTTGCCTGTCTCGTTGTCCCGTCAAAGATTACAAACGTGTCATCCACATATCTTTTATAAAATGAGATGTTACGTTGCCATTTATTGTGTGGTGATAGCAAATATGTATTTTCAAAGTTGTTCAGGAAAATGTCAGCCAGCAAACCGGACAAGGGTGAACCCATTGCAAGACCCTCCTCTTGAATACAAATTGTGTCATTGAATGTGAAATAATTCTGTTGTAATACTACGTCCAGTAACAGCAACAATTCTGTTATTTTTTGTAGATTTAACTTTCCTGTTCGTATTAAATTATTTCTTAGAAAGTCTAAGGTTGTCTTTACTGGGACACTTGTATAGAGGTTGACTATGTCAAAGGAGATTAACTTATGCTGACTATTAATGCTGAAGTCTTTAGTTAGTTTTATTAGTTCAATGCAATTTTTTATAGAATGATTATTGTCTATATTTATGTTACTTTTTATTAATTGGACCAATTTCTTAGATACTTTATAACCTGGGGCTGTTGTGTAATTAACAAGAGGTCTTATCGGTATATTTGGTTATGGATCTTGGGTAAACCGTTGAACATGGGTGCATGTGCGATTATGGGTTTTAACTGGCGGCGTGTAGTTTCGTCAAAAAGGTGTGTGCATTTATTAATCGTTTGGTTGATGTATTTTATATAGTTCGTTGTGGGATCCGAATCTATGGCTCTTATGTTGTTGTTATGAATAAATTCGTATACTTTTTGTTGGTACATGTCTATTGGTAGAATAACCATTGTGTTGCCCTTGTCAGATTTAGTGGCTATGGCCTTATGTTCGTTTAGTTTATGTTTAATTTGTATAATAGTTTTCATTTCACTTATATATTTCTTTTTTAAATTGGTAGAAAATGGTTTACAGTTGTTATTATGTATCCGTATATGTCTGTCTATTTTACTATTGATTGTAACTCTTAACTCGTTTTGTGTCTGTGAATCTGTTATACTTTTTATGGCTGCTTCAGTTGTAATTATTCTTTAGTTACGTGGTTCCTATTTAAATCTGGTAAATTGTATTTGAAACCTTTATTAAGTAAATTCATCTCCTGTGCGTCGAATTTAATATCAGTTAAATTAGAGACTCGAGTATAAAATGTATGTTTACATCCAGCGAATTTATCGTGGTGTTGTCTTGTATTTAACGTATGCAATTTCTTATCATGTTTGTGTACGATCGGTAAGGTGAACTTCGTAACTTGCTGATTAATGTATTGTAATATGTTGGGCAAGAGTATTGGGTGTATCTCTTTTAATAATGTTAAATGTGCTTTATATAACATTGAGTTTAATCTATTCTTTTTAATATATAATACAATCAATACTCATTAGAAATACTTTTAAAAAACATAACATCCACATCACATTTAGAACAACCAACAATATCCGTAAAATGCTAAATAATGCCACACGTACATCAATTGAAAAAAGAACGGGTGTATACAAAATGATGTGTGATGACTGCAACATGCATTACATTGGACAGACTGGCAGGAGCTTTTTCGAAAGATATAAAGAACACTTACCCACGAGCATTTCAAATATAAATAAATCAAACTACGCTAAACATCTCGTCTCATTGAATCATAATTATACAAATTTTGAGGCAAATTGCAAACCCTTACACATTTGCAGAAAGGGACGATATATGGATGCGGTAGAAGAGTTCGAAATTTACCGAGCCTTCAGAAATAATCCCAATAATATATTAAACGAACAATTGGCATTTAAATCGCATACACTATACGATAAGATTATAGATAACATAGCCATAGAATACACGCCCCAACACAACAATAGATAACATGAAAACTCCAATAAACTGTGCAGTACGTCGCTAACCAGTATTGAGTGCGCACTCACATCCGCGTACGTCGCTGTGTTTGTGGAATATATATTTAAATGTCTTTTAGTGTAACTTTTAATGTTTAACGAAGTCTTAACCGACGAATTTTTTAATCTCTGATGACGGATTAACACAATCCGAAACGCGTAAGAAGACAAAGAAGAAATATTAAGCGGTCACATAGACGGATTAAGGTACAAACTTTAAAGTTTAATTATAATAATTGTGACGCGGATACCAATACAATGACTTTAAAATTGTTAACAGTATAACTAAACATTGTAAAGTGAGAGAGAGAGAGATAGATAGATAGTGAACATGAGTAAGTGAGAAAGAGAATTTAATGTTAGGGAATACCCACTAGTAACACTTAAATAATATAAAAACTGCAAAGTGCCAGTGTAAAACCCTCAAAATAAATAGAAACACTATTGATAGGTAGCCTATAGACGCCTAAAAACCAGTGATAAACACTAAAGGTTAATGGTGAAAAGTGATAGCAAATAAGGATATTGTTATTATTAGGATTAAGATTAATTGTAGATGAGGAATACAATAGTATTCAGGAAAGGAATCCCATGGAAGGTCAAAAGTTAGTGTTACCAGGGTTAGAGAGTAAAGTTTATATAAATAAGAAAAAATATAGTAAAGAATATAAATGCAAAATCAATACACATCCTATGTTCAAAGGGATAATTAGTAAGATAAAATAATTGGTGTGATAAGGTTAGTCACCAAAAGAGTTAAGAATAAACAAAAAATAAACAAGATTAGCATAGTAACTGTTAAAGATTTGTTCAATTAAGTGCACCCGGGATTTATGCACACATACTAAAGAACAGGTAAGGTTCCCACATCCGTATACTGGTAATTTGAGAAATCGCTACGGACATCGTCAGCGTAAACATAAAGTAACGACCACCCAGTGTGAGGCGAACACACAACATACACATTTACAGAGCACGTACAAATCTCTTCGTTACAATATATACAGGGTAAGTCAAAAAGTAAAGGCAAATTTTATTTTCCCTGCTGGAATGGATGGCAGCACTGACCGAACAATGACATATCATAACCTCAAAGTTTTTTTGTTCTTTAGCTGTGTTGTTTCAGTGCTCAGCTCCATTCGTAGTGATTTCAGGGCCTTTTATAATGAGTGCCCCGTTGTCCATGTGCACCAAGGAAGAAATGACGGGAGTGGTACGTTTTCTGCACTCTGAAGGGACTAAACCTGCGGAGGTTATTCGCAGAATGCAGCAGCAGTACGGTGAGAGCTGTCTTAGTGAACGCAAAATTTATGAGTGGATAAATCGCTTTAAAAATGGCCGTGTATCTATCTGCGATGAAGAGCGTTCAGGTAGGCCATCCACTTCGAAGACGGACAAGAACATCGAGACAGTTGAGCGAATGATTCATGATGATCGTCGTGTCAAGATTGATGATATTGCGCATGCGTTGAACATTAGCCACGGTTCAGCAGTTGCAATCATCCACGAATCACTAAATTATCGCAAAGTGTGTGCTCGTTGGGTACCACATCGACTGACAGACCAGCAGAAACAGAAACGTTTGGAAATTTCGAAATCACATTTAAGGCGTTTAGAAGAGGAAGGAGAAGAGTTTCTCAGTCGCATAGTAACCGTTGATGAGACGTGGGTCCATCACTTCGAACCACAGAGTAAGCGGCAGTGTATGGTGTGGAAACATCTATCCTCGCCTACAGCAAAAAAGTTCAAAAGACAAGTTTCTGCAGGAAAGTTGATGATGACAGTGTTTTGGGATATGAAAGGTCCACTTCTAATTCATTACACTCCTAAAGGTCAAACAGTGAATAGTGACAGCTACTGTGAGCTACTGTGAGATCTTAAACCCAAAATCAAAACAAAGAGGCGAGGAAAACTTTCAAAAGGTGTGCTTTTGCTTCAGGACAATGTCCGTCCTCATACTGCGGGGAAAATGATCCAGTGCATTCAAGATCTTGGTTTTGAGCTGCTGTAGCATCCGCCGTACAGTCCTGACCTAGCTCCAAGTGATTTTCACCTTTTTGGTCCGATGAAGGAGCACCTGCGTGAATCCAAGTTTTCGTCGGATGACGAGGTTGTGGAGGCGGTGCGTGAGTGGCTGTGCATGATGCCACAAATCTTCTTGCAGGACGGAATTACGAAGCTTGTCAAGAGATGGACCAAGTGCATAGAAGTTGAGGGAGATTATGTAGAGAAATGATGCTACTTGTCATCTTGTTTCCACAATAAAAAGTTCCTTTCTAAAAATTTGCCTTTACTTTTTGACTTACCCTCGTATATATATATTTAATATTAAAATAATTTAATAGCAGCAATTACAAAAACTCTACTGTGTATTATCTCAAATTATACATGACACCAGACACACTGAATGAACTGTCTTTGTTTCATGAGCTGACTCATAACTAAGGACAATCTGTTGACCTTGTACACACAATGCATGTTCCGTGTGTCACAGCCATAGTCGAACTAAACCATTCTGAACACTTTACCAATTTAAAGCGGTGTGCAACTTAACATGTCCGGACCACCATATGCACATAAGAATTCAATGTGTCTACTCGCCCAGAGCACTGAAAATGTTAATTGTTTTATTCTAACTGATGCATCCACTGGTTATGTGCTAAACTCTGAAGTATACACAAGAGCTGGATGTAATGATAACAGTGTGGAGTTGGTTGTATTGCGGGTTTGTCATGATTATGTTGTAATGAGTAGTGCCTTGTACGTGATCATTATAAAAGTGTGGCATTGTGTTGGAATGTAATTGACTTCTCCCTGGGCTATTACGCTGTGGTCCACTACAGCCGCTATGAAGAGACGTTTTGGCCTCACCCCTGGAGGCCATCTACATGGATCTTCACGAGTTAACAACAGTATTGTGACAAAAGAATCACACTACCACACACACACACACACACTACTGCGATAGTGTGCATCTTTTGCCACAGTGCTGTGGTTAACAGGTGAAGATCCATACCAGTTTCAGAGTCGTTTTTACACTGAAGGTGGCCTCCAGCAATGAGGTGGAAACGTTTGTTCATAGTGGCAGTACTGGACCATTGCCTAATGTCCCGGAGAGAAGTCAATTATATTTCAATACAGTTGGCACCGGCCGTGAAAGCCTCAGGTACTGAAGTGTCTCATTGTTTGAAACATTATTTCAGAAAAACACCCGTGCTCTAGGAACATGTGCAAAAAACAGTAGAAGCTTACCTGTTGAATGCAAAACAAAAAGTTAAAAAAAAAAGAGATATAAAATACAAACGTAATGGGCGTGTACTTGCACTTCATTGGAAGGACAATAGAGATGAGTATGCCATCAGTACATAACACACAATCATATCATCAACAACCAAGGTAAAATCATGAGCAGGAATGGTAGAAAAACAAAAGTCAGACACAATTTTGGAGTATAACAGTGATAAGACGGAGTAGACCATGAAGGTGAACTACTCAGTTACTATTATCTTCAGAGACGAACAATGAAAGAAAGTGTTTTTCACATATTTATGATGAGTATTATAAACTCATAATTTTATATTCAAGAGTACAAAACAATAAGGAAATTGTGTATACAATTAAAACATTATTATTTATACGGTCCAAGTCACTTTATATAGTAAATAATTTACCTTAATTGAAACCGTCCAGTGACTTCAAGGATGATATAGTCGTTACGCGTTTCAAGTCATATGACCCTTCATCAGACAATAATCACTCACATGGAGATCATCAAATATTAAAATTCACACAAAACACACATATGTATAATTACAAAACGTATAAGAGCGTCCAACACAGTGCACTGCGCGAAGCTTACCGGACACTCACTCACTTTAATATTTGATGATCTCCATGTGAGTGATTATTGTCTGATGAAGGGTCATATGACTTGAAACGCGTAACGAATATATCATCCTTGAAGTCACTGGACGGTTTCAATTAAGGTAAATTATTTAGTATACAATTAAATGAAAAACTTGGGAAAACAGCTACTGGAGACATCAAGTCAAGAATTCAATGATAGCATGTTGAGATTATCATTACATGTTCATATGTGAACAGACTGACAGCAAGACATTACCCAAGCCATGTGTACGTGGCTACAGAAAAACAAAAACCCCTCAAGATAACCTGGAAGGAGTGTTCAGATAAAGGAAGTCAGTCAACTGGAAGGAGAGATAGGACGGAGACCAGATGGCGGTGTGAAGAGCGCAAGTTGGACTGTGTCTTCTGGAGTGTTTTACCATTCACCATACAAAAACAAACTATAAAATATAAACTGTATGTAAACTAAATAAGTTGAAAAACAGACTGTATTAGTTTTAAAAAAATTATTTAAAATCATAATTTAAATTTTCAGTCTTTATAGTGATAAACTTTTATGCAGAGTAAAAACACCACCAATTGTAATTGCTATTATGGTATTATATTTTCTGTTTATATGTTTAGCGTATCAATTTATAGGTGAAATTCTCTCCTCACTGTCATCTGAGAGAACAAGGATATTTGTTAGAACTTCTGCCAGATCGAGTTTATATTTCATCAAGTCACTGTCAGTATGGAAATTATCGGACGTACACTCTCACACAGAGAGCATCCAGCTGTTCACAACTGCCAAATTTAGGAAGTACAGGATGCACTTTAACCATCCACTTCTTTGTCCTAAACCATGTGCGGCTGCACTCCATTTCCTGATCAATACCACCCAAGCACTGATTATACTTGCGTACAACAAATGGACAAATCATGTCTGTGAATTTCCTTTCAGCCTTTGACTGCCTATAAACTTTGTTGCGGTCCATCCACTCCATAGCAATAAGTTTACCATCTGCTCGCACATACTTATGGTTTTCATGTCCGTTTAACTTGACATATTCTAAAATGGTATTTCAATACTACAGTTTGTATTAAGGGTTCAAGTTGCCTCTATATTTAACTCTACCAACTTGATCCATAAGTAGAATCCTGGTAAAATAGCGATCAAAAAATACAAAACTCACAAACTAATGAACAATTGCAGAACTAATCCCAAGCTCTGAATGCAGCTGTGGCACAGACTTTCCTGCCACATGTTTCATTCCAAGATTTTCATCAGAACCTCCAAAACACAAAGCCATGTTACCCCAGATCTTTTTCTAATTCTCACACTGTAAGTCATCAGTTTTTGTTTATTGCAGCCTGCATGCATTCAACATTTTTGGGTGTTAAGATTGCTAAAGGCCTTCCAGTGTGTGAATCACTTCCAACATATTCCTGGCCATATTTAAAACATTTGTACCATAATTTTATCGGTGTATCACTCATTGAGTTCTTCACAAATACCTTCTTAATCTTTGTATAGTTTCTGTTGACGAATGTTAAAGTTTAATGGAAATTTTAATACAAATTCGAACCTCTAGTCATTCACACATTATGAATACAACAGTGACAAACAACACAAGTTTACAGAACAGTCTAGTAGGTAATGAATGTTCACACATGCATCAGAAGGTCTCCTCTGGTTGGCTACCAAGTTACAGTGCAGTTGTATATCTGGTCCCTATAACATTCAAAGTGGTTGATACTTTGCAGTCAGACTGTATATGTGTCCTATTAAGTTTGTAGATTATAGTTTAGATATTGTATCTCTTAGTTATGAAGATGTGCTGCAGACAGTGAGATCTATAGTATTAAATGCTTTTGTCCCGAGTGAATATATAATGTTTGTTGACAACCTGTATGTTTAAAAGTCTATACATTCGTGATAGCTATATGTGAAAAATAGAAAAATACAGTATACAGTCTTTGTCAATTAAGTGAAAACAAAAGTGATTATGTTAGAGAGGATCATTTTACATTTTTAAACAGTATATATTATTTTGACAGAAAAAACATTTTACTATTTCTTTTATGAATTTGCTAACTGCTATAATTTTTTATTGTTCGACTAAGCTTTTCGTCATTACTGACATCTTCAGGTCTTAAACAACCTGAAGATGTTTGTTTAAGACCTGAAGATGTCAGTAATGACGAAAAGCTTAGTCGAACAATAAAAAATTATGGCAGTTAGCAAATTCATAAAAGAAATAGTAAGGATGGCTGCTAATTTAAACAATACGAAGAAAAAACATTTTAATTAACAAGTATGACCCCTCATGAGCAGTATCCTTTTTGAAAACAACATAGGTGGTGATAAAATCATTAACACTTTGCTAGCGAAAGATGTCCATGTATGGCTTACGCAACTTCCGAGTTTTGATGAGAGACGTAAGTGTACGTCTTCGCGTATAGCACTGTTTTACACGACGAAAGCCACTGATTTACACTTTTTGGCAATGTGTAATCATATAACTGTAAAGACTGACATTAGTGGTTCACAATTCTGCACCTAGATCGCAGAAGTATACATTTCTATTCACATATGCTTTGTGTTCTACCACATGGTTTTATAGTCGAATGCTAAGTGCTTCAAAACATACCATACCAAACATAATTTTTAGTGAATGTAAACAAAGTTGACAAAATTTGTAGTGAATGTAAACAAAGTTGTGTATATAGTGTATACTAACAATATAAGCGAATATTCAGAAGACAAGTTTCAGTAGTTTTGTGACAATATGTTGTGTTATAGCCTAATTGTAATAATATTTCAACTTTTTTATTTGCAAAAATATGGCAACTTTATAATGACATAAAAACAAATTTTATTTAAAATACAAGTTTCACACTTGTATATAGTATTTTAGAGAATAATTGAATTTACAAAAAAAGTAAAGCTTGAATTATGTATAAGTATATTGTTGATTATATACTAAGTCAAAAAGCAAAAAGTGTGAAAAATGGGCAGACATGACGGATGGACGGACCCAGAATCGCTCAGCCAGGTAAGTGTTAAACTCCTTCCAAGGTATCCTGCATCCTTACTTAAATTATGCACAGTATTTTATTTTATTATAATACAGAAAACCACTTTTTCAAAGAACACTTCTTTATATAGTATCATCTTCGTCAGGGTTTGGCAGACTCTGTCGATATTCAAATTTTTTTACATGAGCATTCTCATATTGCTGCTTTGTCACCAGTTGATAGTTGCCAGATTTTTTTTTTACATAACCACTATAATACATGCTCACACACACACACACACACACACACACACACACACACACACACACACACACACACACACACACACACACACACACACACACACATATCACATGACTGGTTTGATGCAGTCCTCCAGCTCCTCCCATCTTCAGTCAACATTCTGCCTCATGTATTCAATTCTCTGCCTTCCTTTCCAGTTCTGAAGAAGTCACATTTCCTCAGGATGGACTTGGGGTTTTTAATTTCGTGTTTCATCCTTGCCTTCTGCATCCTGTGTACTTGACCAACAAAGATTTGTCAATATTTAGGAACAATTTTCTACCCAGTACGGAAGACAATACCCTGTAACCTCTACATACTCCTGTGCAGACTGCTGGGACATGGTAGAGTCAAATAGTTTATACCACTGCAATTTGGTCTTCAAGTCCATGTTAACCACAATGTGGTGCAGTTGGATTTATGAGATCCAATGGGCATTTCTCGTAGCCGCCAGTGCTTTGAGGGATCAAAGCGTTTTGTAAGGCATTCTCCATATAATTCTATCACTAGCTGACAGATATCTGTAGCTGACTGATAGATATTTTTTTTTATGACCACAATATTACGTGATGACTAGATTCCCAATATTGTTGTAGCGTGTGGTGAAAGAAATGGTTTAGAGCATTATCAGTGGGAATGTTATATTGAATATTTGCAAAACAAAATATTGTTTAAAATATAATGAATGTATGAAAGATTGTATAATATGTACAATACTATAGAATGTATAATATTAAATACTATATTTTATATTGAGAGAATAAAATATATACCAAGCTGTTTTTGTATTATATGCTAATTATATTATATTAATATATTATTTTTTAATTATTATTATATATAAAAATGTTGTATTGTATATTACAGTACTCATATAATAATTTACATGACTGTTCTATAAGAGTCTGTATGTACTAAGTTATTGTTACGCTGTTGTTTCTCCAGTGACTGCATTTGAACAATGGACTGATTCGTTTGATAAATATCCGCAGCGTCATGTCTGCTGAATTGCAGGTCTTCTCCGTTACTTACAATGAAACCTGGCTAATTCGGTCGGAATTTTCGCTGTTTCCGACTAAATGTTCGACACACTGATTTGACCACCACTGCCACCTTTAGCAGCCGCGGACTTGAAACTGGCCACTCTGTAAGTTCACCTAAACCAAACACTGATGACCTATTCAACAGCAGTTATTTCGCACCTCACACAGCCCCCGGACTAATTGTTTAATCCAGGGCGCGCGCTCCCTTCAGAAAAATCCAAGATCCACCCATGTTTTAATCCCATGTGAATTGTTAAAATGCACGGTGAAAGATTTAATACTTGCTTTCTAACTTCAATACTAATGTTTTGATAGTAATAAACGTTGTAGTTATTTGCTAATAGTTAAGTAAATATAAATTCAGGAAGTAATATTAAAAAAAAAGAAATAAATGTAGAGGAACGGTTTAAAAACAAAATTTGAATAATTAATATCGCATATCTCCTCATTTGTTACGTGTTCTAAACGTGAGAATCTGGAAGCTTGCCTGAGAAAGTCAAGCCTGAGAATAGCAATTGGCTCCACAATAGCCTTTGTTCACCTTTGTTTTCAGTTCGATCTTAGTGGATCAAAGAAGGGAGTTTAACTTCCATATCGTGCTTTTACCTGAACTCAGCTGATGCCTTATATCTTCCTCAAACGTTCCATTCTCACTCTTAATACTTCCAAAAATCGTAAGTCGTTTGTACCGTTTCGTCACTAAATGTCAAGTAATTGAAGACTCACATGTTAAGTTTGTAAAGCTAAATATTCAGTTTTTGAAGTGAAAACTATGGTGCCCAGTTTTCTCATACACCTCGCGCTCCTACGGTAGTAAACTGATTCAACACGTCACGAAATAGGTGAAACAAAAAAGCAGTGTTGCCAGGTCAATTAAACCGCTTTTTTCCCCACATAGCTACCCAAAATTTCCCCACTGCCATAAATATGCATGCTTTAAGCAAAGCGTAATATTTTAAAGAATGTTCTAAATGTTTAAATACTATTACAAGAATAACGTAAGTATTCAGAATAAGTTTCTTTATGATAAAATAAAATGTACTCACATGCTGAGAGATCAAGCTGAACACTATTGAAATACAGTACTTTTCTTGTCCTCAGTTCATTATAAGCCTAATATGTTTACACAAATTCGCAATTTTTTAATTCATAAAAACAATTTAAAATCAGTGACACATTTTTTTATTATATTTATAGTATAGCCAAAGAAAATGTCTGGGTACATCTATAAAAGTCAAAACAGTATAATTTTGTATCTTTGTTTATTTTCTACGTTTTTTAGTTCATCCATGAGTTTGATTCTGGTTTTTATATTGTATTTGGCTGGAAGTTTTTTTATGTTTCAAAATTAGCTATTTAGATACATAACAATTTGCAAAAAAAAAAGAATTATTATACTGTGGATATCACATTCTACTTTTCAAGTAAATATTACATCATATTTTAATCATATTAAACAACAATTATTTGTTAATATTGTTTGCATATGTATCCGTTCATTTTTATTTGCATCTTAATTCTTTATAGCAAAATCTCTCTTAAGCAAATACATATGAGAGACGAACTTTTACATGTTGAATCAGTTCACTGGCCACCCGATGCTGAAGTTTTCACATCTGGCATGAAAACGTACGAGATACATCTGTCATTTACGAGATACTCATGTTTTATGTTCAAATTCAATCCCGATCTACTCTTCCACTAATTTTATCACCATAAAAGAAATGTCTTTTTACTTCCATGTTCCTTAAAGAAATGGAAGTATGGTGATGGCAAAAAAATCGTGTTCCAGATTATTGCAGATTCTGATTGTACTACCCTCAAAACATGAAAATAGTCATTTTTCGAAAAGTGTCTGTGTGTCTGTGTGTCTGTCTGTAACGATAACAGCCGCAAATTCAAACAGAATCAAATAATGTTATGCATACACCCCTGATTTGTAGAGTACTCAAGACCTATTGTTTTTGGTGAAGATCGGTTAAGGAAAAGGGGTAGTTTACCTGCAACGTTTTATGTTTTAACAAGGGTATTTTCTATGGCAAACGATAACAGCCGCAAATTCAAACAGAATCAAATAATATTTTGCATACAGCCCTGAATTGTAGAGAACACAATGCCTGTTGATTTTGTGAAGATCAATTAAGAGAAAGGGGTAGTTTACCTGCAACGTTTTATGTGATAACAAGGGTAATTTTTTCTACGACGAACGATAACTGCCGTAAATTCAAACATAATAAAATAAGTTTTTGCTACGACCCTAACTTGTAGAGATCTCAACGTCTGTTGATTTTGGTACAGATCGGTTAAGGGAATGGGGTAGTTTACCTGCAACATTTTATGTTTTAACAACGGTAATTTTTTCTATGACGAACGATAACTGCCGCACATTCAAACAGAAACAAATAATTTTGTGCATACTTTCCTTAATTGTAGATAACTCAAGGTCTGTTGATTTTGTTGAAGATTGGTTAAGGGAAAGGGGTAGTTTACCTGCAACATTTTATGTTGTAACAAGAGGCATTTTTTCATGACGAACGATAACTGCCGTAAATTCAAACAGAATCAAATAATTTTTTACATATGTACCTGAGTTGTAGAATACTCAAGGCCTATTGATTTTGGTGAAGATCGGTTACGGGAAAAGGGCAGTTTACCTGAAAATTTTTTAGTTTTAACAAGAGTAAAGTACTTAATTTTGATAAATAAAGTATTCTGATGAGAAGATCATAATAATCCACTGTAGAAACGTAGATGAAATATCTATAAATGAAGAGGCTAGTTGAATGAGGTGGGGTTAATTTTCTATAAATGAAAATTATAGTTGAACGGGGAGGGGATAATTTTTTATATATATGTACTACGTTATCGGCAACAAAGAAGTAGTTTGTTGTTAAAATTCCTTCCTGTCCTGTTTGGCCGTAGACCAAAGTTTTCTGCAAAACCAGACGTTTCGGCAATGCCATCGACTTCCATCATCAGTGAAAATCGAGTGCAATAACGTGAGGTGGTATACATTAGTGACCACAATACTGTGGTTAAGGCTCAAGCAGTAAGTAGAAAGAAGTAGTTTCTATGGAAATATTTCATTTCGAAAATGATTTTAAATATAAAAGTTTTTTATGGCAAACGATAACAGCCGCAAATTCAAACAGAATCAAATAATGTTTTGCATACAGTCCTGAATTGTAGAGTTCTCAAGACCTATTGTTTTTGGTGAAGATCGGTTAAGGGAAAAGGGTAGTTTACCTGCAACGTTTATGTTTTAAAAGGGTAATTTTATTTTTATGACGAATGATAACTGCCGCATATTCAAAGAGAATCAAACAATTTTTTGCATACATTCCTGAAGGTTTAAGTACTCAAGGTCTGTTGATTTTGGTGAAGATAGGTTAAGGGAAAGGAGTAGTTTACCTTCAACATTTTATGTTTAAACAAGGGTAATTTTTTCTACGACGAACGATAACTGCCGTAAATTCAAAGAGAATCAAATAATGTTTTACATACATTCCTAATTGTATTGGATAAATAAAGTATCCTGAAAAGCAGATCATAATAATCCACTGTAGAAACGTAGATGAAATATCTATAAATGAAGAGGTGGGGGTAATTTTGATAAATGAAGTGGGGTAAATTTCTATAAATGAAATTGATTGTGGAAAGGGGAGGGGATAATTTTTATTTATATGTCATGGGTACTACGTTATCAGCAACAAAGAAGTAGTTTGTTGTTAAATTCCTTCCTGGGCTGTTTGGCGTGGTCCAATGTTTTCTACAAAACCAAACGTTTCGGCAGTACTATGGACTGTCATCATCAGTGAAAATAGAATGCGCTAACGTCAGGTGGTATTAGATAGTGACCACAGTACTGTGGTTAAGGCTGAAGAAAGAAGTAGTTAAGGCTTGCTACACAGTGCATGCCATTATTACTAACGAGGTTTAGGTGACCAATTAACTCCTGGGATAAGGAGTCATCCTCTATCAAGTGCCAACGGCCTTTAAGATGGTGGATGAGCAGATAGAGGTACAGTGCACTCTTTTGATCTTGGAATGGGAAACCATTTCTAAAGGCAGACGAATTGGAAGGTCAACAACATTGAATGACGAAAGGTATAGGAAACCACTCCATTAAAGATCTGCATGGATATTGCTAGTATCAGTAGCTCATGATGGCCACTTCTCAAGTTAAATATTCCAGATTAGTCCACTGTTCAGACCTGTGGGTGGGGACAACTCAAGAAGTTGCATTAAGGAAAAACAATCAAAGGTGGATAGGAACTTGGAATGTAAGGACACTACTACAATGTTAGAAAATATTACAAACTTAATTACAAACTTGAAATTAGAAATTGAAATTGGGATAGTCCTACACAAATCTTTAAGAAATAGGGTGAAAGGGTATGTGCAAGTAAGACAGATTTATAGTCTGTACAAACACGAAAGAGGTGTTGTTCACTTCAGTAAGAGATATGAAGAAGCCATTGGAAAAGGTGTGAGACAAATCTATACTTTGTTCCCATATTTATGCAATTCATATGTTCAGAAAACAATCGATAAGGTTGGAAAAGAAGTTCGAGTTGGTATCAAAGTCCATGAACAGACATGCTTAGGTTTGATGACAATATAGCAGTAATGACCTACAGGAAATTCTTACTGCAATGGAGAGGGTAATGGAAGATTTTAATGTGAAAATAAGCAGAAGGAAGACAAAAACCGTGGGTTGCAGTAGAGATAGAATTGGTACAATAGAATTAACACTGAAAAATACGATCACCCAAGAAGTGACAGAATTCAAGGAACATGGAAGTAAAAAGACATTTCTTTTATGGTGAGAAAATTAGTGGAAGAGTAGATGGGGATTGAATTTGAACATAAAACATGAGTATCTCGTAAGTGACAGATGTATCTCGTACGTTTTCATGCCAGATGTGAAAACTTCAGCATCGGGTGGCCAGCGAACTGATTCAACATGTAAAAGTTGCTCGCTCATATGTATTTGCTTAAGAGAGATTTTGCTATAAAGAATTAAGATTCAAATAAGAATGAACGGATACACATACATATGCAAACAATATTAACAAATAATTTTTGTTTAATATGATTAAAATATGATGTAATATTTACTTGAAAAGTAGAATGTGATATCCACAGTATAATTCTTTCTTTTTACTTCCATATTCCTTAAGGAATGGAAGTATGGTGATGGCAAAAAAATCGTGTTCGAGATTATTGCAGATTCTGATTCTACTACACTCAAAACATGAAAAAAAGTCGTTTTCCGAAAAGTGTCTGTGTCTGTGTGTCTGTGTGTAGATTTTTTTTCTATGGCAAACGATAACTGCCGCAAATTCAAACAGAATCAAACAATTGTTTGCATACTGCCCTGATTTGTAGAGTACTCACGACCTATTGTTTTTGGTGAAGATCGATTGAGGGGAAGGGGTAGTTTACCAGCAACGGTTTTTTTTTATCAAGGAAAATTTTTTTTTTGGCAAACGATAACAGCCGCAAATTTAAACAGAATCAAATAATGTTTCGCATACAGCCCTGAATTGTAGAGTTCTCAAGATCTTTTGTTTTTGGTGAAGGTCGGTTAAGGGAAAGGGGTAGTTTACCGGTAACGTTTTATGTTTTAACAAGGGTATTTCCTATGGCAAACGATAACAGCCGCAAATTCAAACAGAATCAAAAGATTATTTGCATACAGATCTAAATTGCAGAGTTCTCAAGACCTATTGTTTTTGGTGAAGATCGGGTAAGGGAAAGGGGTAGTTTACCTGCAGCGTTTTTTTTATCAAGGGTATTGTTTATGGCAAACGATAACAGCCGCAAATTCAAACA
The DNA here is from genome assembly GCA_034769895.1 of Magicicada septendecula. Classification (NCBI taxonomy): domain Eukaryota; kingdom Metazoa; phylum Arthropoda; class Insecta; order Hemiptera; family Cicadidae; genus Magicicada; species Magicicada septendecula. Next base: position 810,745,480 of record CM068368.1, read on the forward strand.
GAATCAAATAATTTTTTGCATACAGCCGTGATTTGTAGAGTACTCAAGACCTATTGTTTTTGGTGAAGATCGCTTGAGGGGAAGGGGTAGTTTACCTGCAACATTTTTTATCAAGCGTATTTTCTATGGCAAACGATAACTGCCGCAAATTCAAACAGAATCAAATAATTTTTTGCATACATCACTGAATTGTAGAGGACTCAAAGCCTTTTGATTTTGGTGAAGATCGGTTAAGGGGAAGGGGTAGTTTACCTGCAACCTTTTACGTTTTAACAAGAGTAAAGTACTTGAAAATTCATTTAAACTTTTTCAAACAATGGTAATTGTTAAAAATAAAATAATTTTGTTGCCAGGCAATAAAATTATAATTTTTTCATTTTAATGTAAATCTGTACATAGTATAAAGTAAAGTCGGTCCGTTTTCTCTCTGTGTTTGAAATCGCTAATCTCAGGAAGTACTGAACGGATTTTATTCAAGTTTTCGCCAATAGAGGAACATTTCGTCTATCGAGGAACATTTATGGGTATAATTAATACATATATGTTGTACATTAGCTTAGCTATCACGGTTTATGTCAAGTAAGTGGTATAGTTTACATCTTATATATAAAAATGAATGTTTCTTTGTTTGTCCCGTATGCGTTCCTATACCATTCATCCGATTGCGATGAAACTTCGGTGAGTTGTTGTGCGCACGTCCGCGAAGGTTTCTTCCACATCTCCTCCTAAACCACTGTACCGATTTCAACCAAACTTGGCACAAATATTTTACGCAACGGGAGAACCAACATAGGATAGGTGTTTTTTCGATGGGGTCCTTTTGGGGGTTCTTTGGGGTCTTCCACATCGCCTCCTAAACCACTGGACCGATTTCAACCAAACTTGGCACAAATATTTTACGCAAAGGGAGAACCAACATAGGACAAGTGTTTTTTCGATACGATCCTTTGGGGGTCCTGTGGGGTCTTCCACGTCTCCACCTAAACCATTGGACCGATTTCAACCAAACTTTGCACAAATATTTTACGCAACGGGAGAACCAACATAGGACAGGTGTTTTTTCGATACGATCCTCTGGGGGGTCCTTTGCGGTCTTAAAAAACTATTAGATCTGGTTACTATGGCAACCCAATAGAATAGATTCTGTTCTAAATATATTATCGCATTAAATTGAAGACCACGCGAACGAAGTTGTGGGCAACAGCTATTTATTTTTAAGAAGCCTACTTTAATTAAACTTTATTAATTAAACTAACATTTTCATTACGTACAACGTGAAACTCCGTAGCGAAGCACGGGTATTCTGCTAGTCATGTATAAGAGAAAATATATCGTGCGTGGCAGGCAAGCATATCTCAGTTATGTACTGTTTACGTTTCCATTTTATTATTATCACTACCGCAATAAAAAGGCAGGGAAGACGCACACACACACACACACACACACACACACACACACACACACACACACACACACACACACACACACACACACACACACACACACACACACACACACACACACACACACACACACACACACACACACACACACACACACACACACACACACACACACACACACACACACACACACACACACACACACACACACACACACACACAATTCGCGTTATTTCTGGCCTCATTCATGTTTATTTTCTTACATTTGCACGGTTTTTAAATGGAAAGTGCCGAACCCATACCAACATAACGCATGCAAGCCGAAAAAATGGTCATCAATTTGCTTCCTGTGGATCGCTGGGCAGTGTAACTGCACGTGTTTACAGAGGAACGATTCATAGACAGACTTTTCGTCTTTAGGGAATGAACCCTCTGCAAGATGCTGAGGGTCCATGAGTGACTTCGGAGCGCTCCTTCTTTTCCGCGTGTTTGTTCTGTGAAACGTACACTGTAGATTCGCAGATTTATTCTAAGCAACGCTCAATAGGAAATGTTGAAAATTTTTGTCCACGGTGAACCCTCATACACACTAAACCTGCTCTGATGTTTTAATTACGGACATCATAATATAAAAACTTTGGAAACTTGAGCACTACTTAATGGAGATCAATCATTAACTTATACAAGCCATTAATTTTATGCATTTATTTTTATATATATGTGTACAACGTTATCGGCAACAAAGAAGTAGTTTTTGTTAAAATTCCTTCCCGGGATATTTGGCCGTAGTCCAATGTTTTCTACAAAACCAGACGTTTCGGCAATGCCATCGACTTCCATCATCAGTGAAAATCGAGTGCAATAACGTGAGGTGGTATACGTTAGTGACCACAGTACTGTGGTTAAGGCTGAAGCAGTAAGTAGAAAGAAGTAGTTTCTATGGTAATATTTAATTTCGAAAATGATTTTAAATATAAATCTTAGAATACGGAAGTCATGTATGGTTCTCCATACCGATATTTTTTTTTGCAAATTGTTATGTAACTAAATAACTAAATCGAATTTTGAAACATAAAATATCGGTATGGAGAACCATACATGACTTCCATATTCTAAGATTTATATTTAAAATCATTTTCGAAATGAAATATTACCTAAATATTCCCTAAAGACGAAAAGTCTGTCTATGAATCGTTCCTCTGTAAACACATGCAGTTACACTGCCCAGCGATCCACAGGAAGGAAATCGCTATCCACGCTGGACACTTTTTCGGCTTGCATGCGTTATGTTGGTATGGGTTCGGCACTTTCCATTTAAAAACCGTGCAAATGTAAGAAAATAAACATGAATGAGGCCAAAAATAACGCGAACTCTGTGTGTGTGTGTGTGTGTGTGTGTGTGTGTGTGTGTGTGTGTGTGTGTGTGTGGTCCCTGCCTTTTCATTGCGGTAGTCATAATAATAAAATGGAAACGTAAACAGTACATAACTGAGAAAAAAATACATAAATGAAAAAACTATAATTTTATTGGCTGGCAACAAAATTATTTTATTTTTAACAATTACCATTGTTTGAAAAAGTTTAAATGAATTTTCAAGTACTTTACTCTTGTTAAAACGTAAAAGGTTGCAGGTAAACTACCCCTTCCCCTTAACCGATCTTCACCAAAATCAAAATTCCTAGAGTCCTCTACAATTCACTGATGTATGCAAAAAATTGTTTGATTATGTGTGAATTTTCGGCAGTTATCGTTTGCCATAGAAAATACGCTTGATAAAAAAACGTTGCAGGTAAACTACCCCTTCCCCTCAACCGATCTCCACCAAAAGCAATACGTCTTGAGTACTCTACAAATCAGGGCTGTATGCAGAAAATTATTTGATTCTGTTTGAATTTGCGGCTGTTATCGTTTGCCATAGAAAATACCCTTGATAAAAAAACGCTGCAGGTAAACTACCCCTTTCCCTTAACCGATCTTCACCAAAAACAATAGGTCTTGAGAACTCTACAATTTAGGGCTGTATACAAATAATCTTTTGATTCTGTTTGAATTTGCGGCTGTTATCGTTTGCCATAGGAAATACCCTTGTTAAAACATAAAACGTTACAGGTAAACTACCCCTTTCCCTTAACCGATCTTTACCAAAAACAATAGGTCTTGAGAACTCTACAATTCAGGGCTGTATGCGAAACATTATTTGATTCTGTTTGAATTTGCGGCTGTTATCGTTTGCCAAAAAAAAATTTCCCTTGATAAAAAAAAACCGTTGCAGGTAAACTACCCCTTTCCCTCAACCGATCTTCACCAAATACAATAGGTCGTGAGTACTCTACAAATCAGGGCTGTATGCAAAAAATTATTTAATTCTGTTTGAATTTGCGGCAGTTATCGTTTGCCATAGAAAAAAAATCTACAGACACACAGACAGACACACACACACACAGACACTTTTCGGAAAACGACTTTTTTTCATGTTTTGAGTGTAGTAGAATCAGAATCTGCAATAATCTCGAACACGATTTTTTTTGCCATCACCATACTTCCATTCCTTAAGGAATATGGAAGTAGAAAACTTCCAGCCAAATACAATATAAAAACCAGAATAAAACTCATGGATAAACTAAAATATCGGTATGGAGAACCATACATGACTTCCATATTCTAAGATTTATATTTAAAATCACTTTCAGCCAAACAGCCAGGCTGTGTCTTACCTGCCTTTTTATTGCTGTATTAAATGAAAAATATTATATTACATTAAAATTAAAAAATTATAATTTTATTGCCTGGCAACAAAATTATTTTATTTTTAACAATTACCATTGTTTCAAAAAGTTTAAATAAATTTTCAAGTACTTTACTCTTGTTAAAACGTAAAAGGTTGCAGGTAAACTACCCCTTCCCCTTAACCGATCTTCACCAAAATCGAAAGTCATTGAGACCTCTACAATTCAGGGACGAATGCAAAAAATTATTTGATTCTGTTTGAATTTGCGGCTGTTATCGTTTGCCATATAAAATACCCTTGTTAAAAAAACGTTGCAGGTAAACTACCCCTTTCCCTCAACCGATCTTCACCAAAAACAATAGGTCTTGAGAACTCTACAATTTAGGGACGTATGCAAATAATCTTTTGATTCTGTTTGAATTTGCGGCTGTTATCGTTTGCCATAGGAAATACCCTTGTTAAAACATAAAACGTTACAGGTAAACTACCCCTTTCCCTTAACCGATCTTCACCAAAAACAATAGGTCTTGAATACTCTACAAATCAGGCCTGTATGCAAAACATTATTTGATTCTGTTTGAATTTGCAGCTGTTATCGTTTGCCATAGAAAATACCCTTGTTAAAAAAACGTTGCAGGTAAACTACCCCTTTCCCTCAACCGAACTTCACCAAAAACAATAGGTCTTGAGAACTCTACAATTTATGGCTGTATGCAAATAATCTTTTGATTCTGTTTGAATTTGCGGCTGTTATCGTTTGCCATAGGAAATACCCTTGTTAAAACATAAAACGTTACAGGTAAACTACCCCTTTCCCTTAACCGATCTTCACCAAAATCAACAGATCTTGAGAACGCTAGAATTCAGGGCTGTATGCGAAACATTATTTGATTCTGTTTGAATTTGCGGCTGTTATCGTTTGCCAAACAAACAAAATTACCCTTGCTAAAAAAAAACCGTTGCAGGTAAACTACCCCTTTCCCTCAACCGATCTTCACCAAAAACAATAGGTCGCGAGTACTCTGCAAATCAGGGCTGCATGCAAAACATTATTTGATTCTGTTTGAATTTGCGGCAGTTATCGTTTGCCATAAAAAAAATCTACAGACAGATAGACACACAGACAGACAGACAGACACACAGACACTTTTCGGAAAACGACTTTTTTTCATGTTTTGAGTGTAGTAGAATCAGAATCTGCAATAATCTCGAACACGATTTTTTTTGCCGTCACCATACTTCCATTCCTTAAGGAATATGGAAGTAAAAAATGAAAAAATTATAATTTTATTGCCTGGCAACAAAATTATTTTATTTTTAACAATTACCATTGTTTCAAAAAGTTTAAATAAATTTTCAAGTACTTTACTCTTGTTAAAACGTATAAGGTTGCAGGTAAACTACCCCTTCCCCTTAACCGATCTTCACCAAAATCGAAAGTCATTGAGACCTCTACAATTCAGGGACGTATGCAAAAAATTATTTGATCCTGTTTGAATTTGCGGCTGTTATCGTTTGCCATAGAAAATACGCTTGATAAAAAAACGTTGCCGGTAAACTACCCCTTCCCCTTAACCGATCTTCACCAAAAACAATAGGTCTTGAGTACTCTACAAATCAGGACTGTATGCAAAACATTATTTGATTTTGTTTGAATTTGCGGCTGTTATCGTTTGCCATAGAAAATACCCTTGTTAAAAAAACGTTGCAGGTAAACTACCCCTTTCCCTCAACCGATCTTCACCAAAAACAATAGGTCTTGAGAAATCTACAATTCAGGGCTGTATGCGAAACATTATTTGATTCTGTTTGAATTTGCGGCTGTTATCGTTTGCCAAAAAAAAAAAAATTTCCCTTGATAAAAAAAACCGTTGCAGGTAAACTACCCCTTCCCCTCAACCGATCTTCACCAGAAACAATAGGTCGCGAGTACTCTACAAATCAGGGCTGTATGCAAAAAATTATTTGATTCTGTTTGAATTTGCGGCAGTTGTCGTTTGCCATAGAAAATACGCATGATAAAAAACGTTGCTGGTAAACTACCCCTTCCCCTCAACCGATCTTCACCAAAAACAATAGGTCTTGAGTACTCTACAAATCAGGGCTGTATGCAGAAAATTATTTGATTCTGTTTGAATTTGCGGCTGTTATCGTTTGCCATAGAAAATACCCTTGTTAAAAAAACGTTGTAGGTAAACTACCCCTTTCCCTTAACCGATCTTCACCAAAAACAAAAGGTATTGAGAACTCTATAATTTAGGGCTGTATGCAAATAATCTTTTCATTCTGTTTGAATTTGCGGCTGTTATCGTTTGCCATAGGAAATACCCTTGTTAAAACATAAAACGTTACAGGTAAACTACCCCTTTCCCTTAACCGATCTTCACCAAAAACAATAGGTCTTGAGAACTCTACAATTCAGGGCTGTATGCGAAAAATTATTTAATTCTGTTTGAATTTGCGGCTGTTATCGTTTGCCAAACAAACAAAATTACCCTTGCTAAAAAAAAACCGTTGCAGGTAAACTACCCCTTTCCCTCAACCGATCTTCACCAAAAACAATAGGTCGCGAGAACTCTGCAAATCCGGACTGTATGCAAACAATTATTTGATTCTGTTTGAATTTGCGGCAGTTATCGTTTGCCATAGAAAAAAAATCTATAGACAGACAGACACACACACAGACAGACAGACAGACAGACAGACAGACAGACACACAGACACTTTTCGGAAAACGACTTTTTTTCATGTTTTGAGTGTAGTAGAATCAGAATCTGCAATAATCTCGAACACGATTTTTTTTGCCATCACCATACTTCCATTCCTTAAGGAATATGGAAGTAGAAATGTAGAAAATAAACAAAGATACAAAATTATACTCTTTTGACGTTTTATAGATGTACCCAGACATTTTCTTTGGCTATACTATAAATATAATAAAAAAATAAGTGTCACTGATTTTAAATTGTTTTTATGAATTAAAAAATTGCGAATTTGTGTAAACATATTAGGCTTATAATGAACTGAGTACAAGGAAAGTATTTCAAAAGTGTTCAGCTTGATCTCTCAGCATGTGAGTACATTTTATTTTATCATAAAGAAACTTATTCTGAATACTTACGTTATTCTTGTAATAGTATTTAAACATTTAGAACATTCTTTAAAATATTACGCTTTGCTTAAAGCATGCATATTTATGGCAGTGGGGAAATTTTGGGTAGCTATGTGGGGAAAAAGGCGGTTTAATTGACCTGGCAACACTGCTTTTTTGTTTCACCTATTTCGTGACGCGTTGAATCAGTTTACTACCGTAGGAGCGCGAGGTGTATGAGAAAACTGGGCACCATAGTTTTCACTTCAAAAACTGAATATTTAGCTTTACAAACTTAACATGTGAGTCTTCAATTACTTGACATTTAGTCACGAAACGGTACAAACAACATACGATTTTTGGAATTATTAAGAGTGAGAATGGAACGTTTGAGGAAGATATAAGGCATCAGCTGAGTTCAGGTAAAAGCACGATATGGAAGTTAAACTCCCTTCTTTGATCCACTAAGATCGGACTGAAAACAAAGGTGAACAAAGGCTATTGTGGAGCCAATTGCTATTCTCAGGCTTGACTTTCTCAGGCAAGCTTCCAGAGTCTCACGTTTAGAACACGTAACAAATGAGGAGATATGCGATATTAATTATTCAAATTTTGTTTTTAAACCGTTCCTCTACATTTATTTCTTTTTTTTTAATATTACTTCCTGAATTTATATTTACTTAACTATTAGCAAATAACTACAACGTTTATTACTATCAAAACATTAGTATTGAAATATTCCTCAGGCTTTCACGGAATAAGCCTATACCACAGTACTGGGGGCCTGTACGTAAACACCCGGCGTGCAGGATTTTTTATATCACTGATGGTGGCAGCCAGTGGAGCTGCCGAAACGTTTGGTTTTGTTATAAACCATGGACCACGGCCAAACAGCCCGGATATCATGAACAATTCATTAGTATTGAAGTTAGAAAGCAAGTATTGAATCTTTCACCGTGCATTTTAACAATTCACATGGGATTAAAACATGGGTGGATCTTGGATTTTTCTGAAGGGAGCGCGCGCCCTGGGTTAAACAATTAGTCCAGGAGGCTGTGCGAGGTACGAAATAACTGCTGTTGAATAGGTCGTCGGTGTTTGGTTTAGGTGAACTTACAGAGTGGCCAGTTTCGAGTCCGCGGCTGCTAAAGGTGCCAGTGGTGGTCAAATCAATGTGTCGAACATTTAGTCGGAAACAGCGAAAATTCCGACCGAATTAGCCAGGTTTCATTATAAGTAACGGAGAAGACCTGCAATTCAGCAGACATGACGCTGCGGATATTTTATCAAACGAATCAGTCCATTGTTCAAATGCAGTCACTGGAGAAACAACAGCGTAACGATAACTTTATGTAAGTATACGTACGTATGCGTTCCTTAAAACGTTTGAACAACAGAACAATAACAAGAATTCGTAATTATATGCTTGTCATTACAGTTATTTAAATGTTTGCTTAATACAGCGGTTGCCGATGTCAGGGTAGCTCTTTCAAAGTCGTCATCGTGGGTTCTAATCCACCTCCGAATGAGTTGTTTAGCTGGTGAACCAGTGTGCCCGGCCTCGTCAGTTGAAGGCGTTAAACTGAGTCCACTACCTTATTTTTGACTGTCTGAAAAATGCAAACTTTGATTGTCATTGGAAAAGTTTGGATACTCGAGGAGTCTGGTCAGGTGCGACGTTTGTACCCATTCTTACCGGGTAATTGCGCCCTACACTTTCAGTTGGTCTCAACTGACCGAATCCGTGGCAACTAGTACAAACGTTGCTGTTCCAAACTTCGATGAGGTTTCAATTTTGTAACGTTTTCATTGTTGCTAGTAATCTTTTTTCTTGCAATACTTTTTGTTAAGTTACGATAAGTTAGGTTAGGTTAGGGTACGTTGGGTTAGATTAGGTTAGGTTAAGTTAGGTTAGGAGTATTTGAAGTTATTTATATAACTTTAAAAAGAATTCTGTTAATAATCGCAATTCTGTTAGGAATGAACAGAATTGTAATTATATTTCTGTATTATAATATTAACATGAAAATGTTGGTAACAATCGGCATAAACACTATATATAGTGGTGTGCAACAGTGATCATTCTGCTTGTGATTTCAACCACTAACACAAACTTCTTCATTAATCGGCATAAAGTTCACAGTACAGAGAAAGTTGATTGGTTGCAACGGTGTATCTCTACCTCTTCACACGCAGTCTCCGTCTGTAGCTAATAGAACGATGTTTTCCATCGCAGTTAATCGTATTTATATTTTCATCTCGATCGCAACTGGCCAGGTTTTGTATGGTTGATTCGCAACTGACCGGGGTCCGGTTGAATTTACGCAACTTATTCACAACGTCGTTGCTTGTATTATAAGACACACTATAGCCCAGGTATTCATAATCGGTGACTTGTTCCAGGGCAGTACCATCTGTAACAATTTTTGTCCGATGGTCTATTGGTTCGTTTCGGAATTGATCTACTGGTCATAATGGACCAGTAGATCAATTCCGAAACGAACCAATAGACCATCGGACAAAAATTGTTATAGATGGTTCTGCCCTCTGACTAGTAGATCAATTCATTCTGGTTCATTCTGACCAGTAGGCCTACATCAATTCCGAAACGAACCAATAGACCATCGGACAAAAATTGTTATGGATGGTACTGCCCTGGAACAAGTCAGCAATTTTGAATACGTGGGCTACAGTATGTCTTGTAGTACAAGCAACGACGTTGTGAATAATTTGCATAAGTTTAACCTTATGTGCAGGACCATCAGGCGAACTCTTTAAATCAGCAAGTAAAGAAACACGCCTAAAATTCTACAAGGTGATGGCCCTTCCACACTTCTTCATGGGTCTGAGAACTGGACTTTAACGAAAGGCCAGGCCAGTCGTATCCAAGCGGCTGAAATGAGATTCCTCGGGCACGTGGCAGGGTATACTTCCCATGATCATAGAAGGAATACAGATATACGGCAGGAACTGAATATTATGAATATACTCGATAGGATTGCCCGGCAGTATCGGTTGAATTGGTGGCAACATATTTGCTGAATGCATGACTACCGTATCCCCAAACAATTATGGAACTATAAGCCGAAGGGACGGAGAGGTGTGAGACGTCCGAGGAAGCGCTGGAGCGACCAAATCTAAACTCTTTGACTGTTTGAAACCGGAAGGAACCATCCTTGGTTTAATCCTTGCATATGATGATGATGGTGGCGAATATACCATAATGTGGCTGCTTTTTGTCCGCCTGTAGGGGTGTTATTTGAAACATTTTTTTTGTAGAACCGTTTTGCTGTTTTATCATAGAACAGAAGAGTACCCGTTTTCGCTTTTATTGAGGGCGTTTCAGTCATAGGTCAGTGCTAGTCGTTGACTAAGTGCAACGTTAGAGATATCCGTACTGCCTATGCAGGATACACGTCACCTGTTTGCCTACATAGCGTGCGGTCGGAGACGGAAAACACTTTTTTTAGGGGAGAGCGGCTGCGCGTGGCGGTGGTGTAGAGGTCAAACGAAAGCTGAAAACGTACCCGTTATTACAAAACAATTTAAGAGGATAGGACAAGACGGGACAGGCTAGGTTAACTGACCGCTGCGCCGACCCGTCCGTCTCACATAACTTTCTTTGCTGCAGCACTTTCACGTTGTAATTAACACTTTCGACGGCGACGACGACATTCTGCGTTTACGTTGCGCGCGCTTGTTTGTCCGTTCGTTTATTCGCGACCACCAGAACGTAACCGTTAAAACAATGACGGTATTGTCCGCAAGAATCCAGCCGGAATGTTGGGAACGATTACGTAGTACAGCCTACGTAAGATGCGATATTATATATATGTGTAACGGTACCGCGGAGATATGTTCCAGTGTGTACTAGCATGTCTCTGCGTAGGACACTATGAGATCCGTAAGTAACGCTCGAATTTTAAGTTTCCGTTTGTTTTAGCTCTGTCTGTCTGTCTGTCTCTCTCTCTCTCTCTCTCTCTCTCTCTCTCTCTCTCTCTCTCTCTCTCTCTCTCTCTGTCGACACTTGTCCGACGGGGTCCTCCAGCTCTTCCTATCCTGAACCAATGTCTACTTCTCCTCCTAACACCTACAACATTCCGCATCCCCAACAGTACGCTTCAACGCTTCAGGCACTCGGTCCTACCTCCCTCCGGATCCTGGATTTCTCAACCAGTGTCCAAACAACGTGTTCGTCTTCTCGTTACGGTTCTCCTCAAATGTCTCCTTTTTTCAATTATTTCCAGGACCGTTCATTTGTTACTGTGTCTATCCATTTTCTTTTTATGATTCTTCTGTAGCATCACATTTCAAATGCCTCTATTGTTCGCCTGCCAGCTCTCTGAATATCTGTCTATCTGCCTATTTGGCATAGGCCTATGTCTCACGATAACATTTGAACGCATCGACCGATTTTCGTAAAATTTGGCATGCGTGTCTACACTTTCATTCTACAGAACCTTACTGCTTTTGAGATCGATCCATTTGAAAATAGGAGGTGGGGCGCAAAAATGTGAGGGTAAAAATTGTAAAAAATCGCAAGTGCCCACGTAGGCAATTAAATTAAAGGAAGTTTAAACCACAGTGTGAATATAGTGTTCATTTTTGATAATTTCAAAATTTTTGGATATTAGTGCCCAAAGAACGCGATGCTTCAGGAATTTCATCATAATTCCTAAACCAATATTTTACTAACAAGCTCTCCGAGCTGCAGGACTCACTCAACATTTTGAACGAATACATTTATTATCAGATAAATTTCGATATTAGATTATTTTTGAATTACGGGAAAATCACAAAAATCCTGATTTCTCTACTATTTCTTTAGTAATATAACAATTTCAGAGCACACAATCATATAATAAACACTAATAATTGGAAACATTCGGATTTGAGTTGAAATTCCTTTTCGTCTGCCACTCTGATTTATTTGATCACTTTTAATTTATTACTTTAAACGTTTACTTTATTTGATCACAATTATCAAACCACGTTATGGTACGCCATTTGACGGATGGCACTTGCGAACAATCGTAGCCATTTGATACTCCTGACGCTATCTCTGTCAGGCCGAAAACTTTTCAAACTTCCAATCGTATTACGAATGTCTCAGAACTTTCCATTAGCAACTCTCCTGGCATTACCAATCATGTTAATGAACAGAATCGCGGACAGATTAGCTTTTATCCCACTGCTAAGAACGTAATTTTCCAGTGTAAAAGACAAAATGTTTTGCCAGATTCACAGCTGGTAGCCAGTTGAAAAAGACAGGGTACGCTTCTTGATCCGTGATCCCTGTTACACTTTTTAACAATAAAAGGGATTTCTCATACCATACTTTTTCCCGAGTTCTCAGTTTTAGCTTGACCATTTGGCATTTGTCTGTCTGTTTGTCTGTTCGGGGTATGCCTCTGATGACTTTTTTAACCCATTAACCGATTTTCGTAAAACTTGGCACGCGTGTCCATACTTTTACCCTACAGAACTCCATCGTTTGTGAAACTGATCATCCTAAAAAGTTTAAGAAAATGTGAGGTGGTCAGAATTGTGAAACATCGAAAAAGCCCATGTAGGGTATCAAATAAAAAGGCATGGTGGCCAAAATCTGAATACAGATTTTTAAAAATTTGAAAACTTTTTGACGTCCGGGTCCGAAACGTGAGTTGAAAATTTGGTAAAACTGCAAACATTCATGTGGTGTATCAAATTAAAGAGAATTTTAACTAATACCGGAATGTAATATCAAGTTTTAAGAATTCAAAAATTTTGGGATTCAGGGACCAAAAAAGAGATTAAAAATTTGATAAAAGTTGTGAAGATCCAGCAAGGTATCAGGCTGAAAGGAACTGTAACTCAAATCCTGTTTCAAGTTTTTAGCGTTCGTTGCATGACTATGCGCTTTATAAATTGTTATATTACTAAAGAAATAATAGAGAAATTTTTTTTTGTAATTTTCTTTATAATTGAAAAATTATCTAATATCAAAATTTGTGTAATAATAAGTGTACTTCGTAGAAAGTAGTGAACGAGTTCTGCAGCTCATGGAGCTGACTAATTATTATTATTACTTCGTCTGTCATCTTCCATGTACTTAGTTTTATTCTCATTTTCCTTAGCGTTGCGTTTCAGCGTCTAATCTATTTATAGTCCCCGTAAGTCCATCTTGTTTCCGATTATAATCACTATATCACTTCACAGCCTCGCAGTTGTGTTGGTTTTATCCTAGTATAGGCCAATGCCTCCAATTCGAAGTTAAATTACAGTGTGGAGATGCTGATCTATGGTTATGCCAGTCTGACAAAATTGTCAGAACTGTGCCCACCTACGGTTCATCCAACAACTTTGAAATTGTAGGGTATTTCTTTTCTGTTTCTAACGTCAACTGTTTATAACATTATCAACTATTCCCAACTTAATTTTGCTTTTTACTGAGGCCGTAAAAAGTTTGATGCATATTAGACATTTGTAATACGTGTAGTTAAGCTTGAAATTATAATTAGTTTATTGTCCAAAATATAATTTCTGTTCTACGGTGGCATATCCCGGCGGAGGTTGGCAACATCGCAGCTATACAGACGCCCAGGAGGTCACCATTGACGTGCGGTGAACCCGTTCTCGCAGCTTTCTCATCCATAAAAATTTGTCTTCGTCCCAACAATCTCCGCTTTTGATTTTTCAACTAAAGCATAAGTCGTAGAGTACTTCATATTTAGGTTTCCGTAAACATTCCAGAAGTACTCGACTTAATGTTTTCCCAATACTAAATTTCAGTTCTTTTTTCTGGTACACCTGTAAGGCTTTACTGTTCACGTAACACTGTCCCGGTCTCTCCATCCACGATATTTTAAGAAATCTTCGTTAAATCGAGAATTTAAAAGCCTCGTTTCTATTTGCGTTATGTTTTTTAAGCGTCCAAATCTGTGCATCACACACTAGGACCGGAAAGACGCAACAACACACCACACGAGTCCTGGAACTTCGATTGGCGAGCAGCACTTTACTTATTATAATTAATGCAGTTTTTGTCACTCCTGTTCGCTTACACACACATCAACAATACGACTTAAGGTTGTTCCTAAATACTGATTTACTAACTCGCTCAATGTGGGTGTTGATATACCTTGAAGAACGTTTTACTGACTGCCATGCACTCTATCCTCGTAAAATTGATAAGAAGACCATAAATTGGCTACTATTGTTTCTACAACTTCCTTCCATCATTGGTAGTAAATTATTGACGCTAGTAGCATTTGTCACTACTGCGAAATAAACTTTCAAATTGTGTCTAATAATCGAACCTCTCATCGATACCTTTCATGATTTATTAACTCAAAATCGCTATTAAACTCGTGATAACGTCTGTGTCAAGCAATTTGTGGTTCTCATTATTCTTTCTTTGGCTCACATAGTAACAGCATTTTTAACATTCTTTCGTTGTCCGTACACCCGATGTAAGCTCAAGAAGTTAGTCTACATAATGTTTCACAGTAACATGTAAACGAAAATATAAATAATCGGAATAAAATAATCAAAACAATGGAGTCACAGTGTTTCCATCTCTCCAGGATGTTTTGAAAGAATAACCTAAGAAATATGCTTCTAATGTCAAATAATATTGTCTTTTTAGGGGTTGACACTGTACTATAAAATATCGTACACCCTGTGTTACAAAGTGCTCTGTATTTACATTATTCAAAGAGTTAATAAGTTGGGATGGGTTACAAAAATAATTTTGATGTTTTCTGAACATATTCGTCGCTTACACCATGCAGCTTTCACCAATTATAAAAAAGGTGGGCTGCCTTTAACTCCCAATATTGAAAAAAAACCTGAGTCGGATGTATCAAAATATTTTTTTCTTTTCTTCAGTATTAATACACTCAGTAGTGTAACTCCCAGCCGTTAGGGCCCGCGGACTAAGGGGGCCCGCGCAAAAATTTCCTTTAATTTTTTACGGATAGGTATAAACCACTGAACTTAAGTGAAACCAGATTTCTCCGTATGTATTTAACAGCAAAAACAAATACAGTTATATTTTTACTGTTATTTTACCAGTACCTAACAATGTATACGGAGAGTATAAATTATGTGGTTAACTGCACAATAGAGCGGTGATTCCACTTATGGATGCACCGAGGGCAGTTAAGAACTGTATTAAAGTAACGTTTTGAAATACAAAGATGGTATTTTTGTAAACTAAAATGTCTTTATGTCAGGTTATTTTTCATTAATTCCAGTGCCAATACTAGTCCTTTACTAAAATTACTGCAAATTATAAAACTATAAGCAGATGACAGAAAGTTTTAAAGGTGAAATAGATTTTTGGTTTGTTTAAAAACATAAGATTAGTTATTAAAGTGTACTATATAAAATTTAATTCAATTTGTACTTTTTTCAGGATGTATATAACGTCAATAAATGACAGAATTGTAATTGGTTACTAGTGACATGTCTGATAATCAGTAATTTCTACATTGATCAAAAACATAAAAGATACTAAATAACAAAAGATTCTATTAATTGAAACAAAAGTTATATTCTGCTAATTGCGTATACATCGTACAAGAAAGAATAGTTATTCTTTTCACGTTATACAATTTAATAGTTGCGACAGCTATAAGGAGGGGTTAGTATTCAAAAGGAAACAATCTCTCGAAATAAGGGTAGTAGGAGGGGGCCTGTAAAGGATTCCTGCGGGGCGCTGAGAAAAGAGTTACGCCACTGAATACATTAGTGTAATTCAATGGTACCGTAGTCTCAAAGATACATCGACCTGCAACCACACAAAAAAATAATTTCATTTAGGTGTATGACATCCGAGTAATGGCGAGTTAAGTTTCTAAACTGACCAAAACCCCGGTAATTGTGCCTAAGGATTTTACGACCGGCGTCAACTCTGTTGAAACTTAATTGACTTCTCTCCGAGCTATTAGGCCGTGGACCGCTACTGCCGCAACGGACAGACGTTTCGGCCCCGCCTCTGGACGCCATCTTCAATATAAAACGACTCGAGAACTGGCCAGTACTCGTTAACCACAGTACTGTGGTTAACTGGTGAACATCCGTACCAGTTCTCGAGTCGTTTCACGCTGAAGATGGCCTCCAACGGTGGGGCCGAAACGTGTGTCCATTGCGGCAGTAGCGGACCACGGCCTAATAGCTCGGAGAGAAGTCAATTAAGTTTCAACAGAGTAAAACACCAGGTGCTGTTATTTTCAATGTAGCATCTTTTTATACTATAGTTATATTTGTAATTGTAAACTTTTTAAAATAATCCAAAAGACGAAAAGTAACACTATTTATAAAGAAATGGCAGTATTTTGTGATTATTTTGAAGTTAATTTCTCCATGATAAAATCTTCACGTTAGCTAGTACATATATGAGAGCGGTATATAAGTATATAAGAACAATCCATTTCCCATAGTCTCGTATGACTGTTAGAGAAGCTAGATAAGTTGAATGAAGCTCTGCTAACAGACCTGTAAAATTGCAAAATTACAACGGAGTTAACGTCAACTAGCACCTGTCTTGCTAGTTTTGTACCGTTCAAAAGTCGTAGCGGTTATTTATTTTATTTATTTTTTTTTTGAAGACTAAAGCCAATCTTCACTTCCGGTCAACTTCTCTTGACCTTAATGTACATGTTTAACATGAATACTTATATTTTTAATTGAGTCTGATTAACCTTGTGACTTCTTTATGAGAAAGTGACGCGTCTACCTGGAACCGGTGTAACGTGTATCAGATGCAGAGCGAAGCGTGTAAACTAAATGAATCTAGTTGTAGTTGTGTAGACAAGTGTATCTCTACCTTTTGGTATTGAAGCTCTTTCCTGTCTGAGGAGTCCTCGTCTCTGTCAGACTATTCTCTCCACAGTTTCTAGCACATTTTCCTTTCTGGCATTTTCTTCTCCTAAATCTTGCCTGTTTCGTTCACTTCAACCAGTGTCGTATCTAGAATTTGCCCTGGGGGGGGGGGGCGATAGAATCGGCTTCATACAAAAGAAAAAACAAATTAAGACTAATCAACATGACATAGAGTACGTGACTAGAAAATTGATATAGGAATATCAGAAATGGGGACTAAACGTGAATATAATAAAACAAAATACATGGGAATAGGTGACCTTCAGGAAGACATGGGGAAGATTTCATATGCAGAGGAATACAAGTATTTAGGGGTGAAAATTACGGCCATTGTGAAGCAAGACAAAGAAATACAATCCAGAATTAATTTGGGAAAGATGGCTATATCTACATTAAATGGAATCATGTGGGATAAGCAAATTACAGCAGGAACTAACACCAAAATATTTAAAACCATTGTTAGAAGTATCAATACTTACGGCTCAGAAGTTTGGACTACTAATAAACACACAAGAACAAAATTAATGACAACAGAGATGGAGTTTTGGAGACGTTCGGCAAGAGTATCCGGACGTGAGAAAATTAGAAATGAAGTCATTAAGGGCAGAATGAACGTGAAAAAACCAATTGTTGATTTTATCCAAACAAAAAAATTACAATGTTATGGACACATGAAAAGAATGGCACAGGAAAGATTGCCGAGAAGAGTTATGGAATGGACCCCACCAGGAAGAAGGAAAAGAGGAACACCACCTATCACCTGGTTAGAAGAAATTCGGACTCTTTTGAGGGAACGAGAAATTGAAGAAGACCTTTGGATGGACAAGCAGCGGTGGAAGATGAGAATTCAGTCAATTCTGTAATCTTTGGTTTCGGAAAATGTGTAAATATTGTACTGCCGGAATAATAATAATAAAACAGAACTCACAGCAGAGATAAAACCGATATACGTGCCATACCAAATTAACTACTATTTTATTCTTATTGATTACGCGTAATAAAACTAATCAACATTACTAGCTTTAAAGTAGTTGAAAAACAAGCTGTTGCCGGTTGTGATAGGCCTAAAACTTAGCCTAAAAATTAATTCGAATTTTTTCTAGTACCAAGTGTTCTTTTTAGACCCAAAATATATTTTTTTAAGAGTATTTTCTATCATTCGCTGGCAGAAGAAGGTCCAAGTTCAACGGGATCTGACTCCATTATACTTACACAGAATAAATCAGGACACAAATAAACGAATTAAAAATAATAAAGAAAAACAGAGAAAGACATGACTAAACGAACAAAACACAAATAGATACGTATTAACTGCTGCACGTCGATTCCGAAAACGAACATAACTGCTAACTGAGCGTTTTGCCGGTTTATACAGCGGGAACACATTGGGTGGACGAATGTGTTCCCCCCTCCTCAGTCAGTACAGTGACAACTACTATGAGGTCAATGACCGTACGCAGTAAACCATTGCCGATGTCCGAGCCAGCAACACAAGACGGCGCAAGTGCCCAGCAATGCTATTGGTTTTCTTCAAGTTTCCCTACTAATATTGTTCGGATTTCAATAATTAATATTATTTTCTCCGATTTCCAGTACTGTTGCCGCCGGCAACAGCGGTTGCAAGGGTTGCCACGCTACTGGAGTATGTGCCCTTTGCGTTATACTACCGTTACGTGCCGTTCAAAAGAGTTGTCACCTGATTTAGTTTCCGATATTACAATAACTCTGTCCTGCTAAAACTTTCCTTTCGGTTTAATGTCTCGCGTAGAATTTCACAAAATAAGCATCGAAAGCTGACAGTGACATCGTACTCCACGCGAAAAACTTCAAAAGTTAGCATTTTAAACTGCGAAATATTTTAAAAGGTAATTGCTGTTTGTGTAGTAAGTTTTGCACTACGTTTAAGATTGTAAGGGTGTTTAATTTAAGTATAAACATTAAAGATGGAATGTGGCGTATGACGACAAATGCGGGATTGTACGATCTATACAAGGAAACGGACATCGACATCGTCACAGCAATAAAGCAAGGCAGAATTAGGTGGGCAGGTCACGTGCAAAGAATGACAGAGGTAAGAGCAGTGGGAAAGGTATTCATTGGAGGACCGGGAGGAAGAAAAGCAAGAGGTAGGCCAAGAAGAAGATGGGTGGACGATGTAGATGAAGACTTGAGAAGACTGGGTGGTCAGAAGGTGGAGAAGAGTCGCACAGGATAGAGGAGTGGAGGCACGTCATTCTGGAGGCCGGAGCTCTTCATGAGCTGTAGTGCCGTGGAATAGTAGTAGTATAAACATTATCGAAAATATTTTTCAATAACTTAAGCACAGACAAAGTCATACTACGTAATATTCGTGAAAAATAGTAGGCCTACTGGATATTAAACACAGCGACGTAACAAGGGGGGAGGGTAAGACTAGCTTCAAGGTTGGATCCCCACGTTTTACTCGAAGATATTAAGGGTTCTTACCATATAATTTTATAAATGTTCGATCATAACACACACAAAGTATTATTTTACGCGGTACAAAAGTCAGTAAAGTTGGTATTTTATAAATTATTCACGTCTTTAAAAACTTTCAATCTAACCTAAAACACATTGTACAAATTTAGACTTTAATTTGTTTGGTACACTGATAATTTCTTTTGCAGATGTAGTCACAAATGAAATTTTTACAGCACCAATATTCTTTTAACAAATTACAGCAAATGTCCATCACTACTTATCAAACACGTGTCCTCAGTAATTCTACACTGGAAAAGCAGATGAAACAGCTCCTACGAGAAGGGGTTACTTTATTAATGGTCAACACATAACAGTTCTCAAGGTCATTTACCTCCCGGCGCGGTTGTGGTGAGGCAGTTTACTCTCGTTAATCCTTTCCGGTCTGATCGTTTTCCTACATGCTTGACGGTGTGGTAAAACGGATATTTTTCTAAAGTACAAGACAAGCGCGCTGACTGACGTGTCAAGGTCGTGCGCAAAATGAACCACCGACGACAAAAAAACTTACATTCCCCCGTTTGTCGATCTGTGTCAGTATCATCCTTCCGCGTTTGTTGTGCACAAAATTACTAGTGGAAAAAATCTTATCTTTCCTAATGTCCCCATTACGCAAGCGATCTCGCCTTGTCCAACCCTTTGCTCGTCTCAGAAAACTCATTTCTGAACTTTGAAAATGAGTTTTAATGGTTCCTTGTAGGCACCCATTTTCGCACTCATATATTAACACAGGCTAATGATAATGTAACGTATTTATAATATAGGCCTACACACATTTATTGCTTACTAATGGTACCTATAATCTCAATCTTCTGTAGTGGTGTGTCACTGTTCATAACCTAAAGATACCTACCATACATATGATTTATAATAAAGTTTTAATTAATCACATTCTTAATTTCGATCGATTTCGCTCACAGGACATCGTCAGGACATATTCACTGTCCACTTGCGGTCACAATGTTGTAAAACAGTTACTATTTACAAAAAAGGAATTCGTAAACATTGATTAATGACCGTGAAACGGACGTTGGAACATATTCACTGTTCACTTGCGGTTGCGGTCACAATGTTGTAAAACAGTTTCTATTTACAAAAAACGAATTCGTAAACATTGATTAATGATCATGAAACGGACGTTGGTGTCTAATGTTGGGTTACGGCCTTGAAACTGCTCGCCAGTAATAAGATAATGTAGCGACCGTTCAGTGGCAAATTGAACGTGAACGGGTGCGCACCCTACTTCCCCGCGCTGTTTGTATGCAAAAATTTTTGACATTTTATATCATGTGACGACCTCGGTAAGAGTGATAGTTTTATTTTAATATATATCTAATGATGGAGCATAAGCTCTGAAACGCGTCATAGAAAAATTATAAGAAGTCACAAGGCGGACAAAATAAGGTAAATTTATACATAGTTACCGTTGGTCTCCAGATCACTGTATATGATTAAATAAATAATTACCTTATTTTATCCACTAAGTGATCTTCTTTTTCTTTTTAATTACTACATGTTTCAGGGCTTATATCCCCATCTTCAGGTAAAAGCAAATCTACCCTATTATTAGGGTTTCGTTAAAAATTCACAACGACACAAACACATAACACACTTAAATAAATTAACATTGAACATTAAATCTGTATCGGAACACGCTACAAACGAACCAGTGCACTGGCCGAAGTCCGACTTTCAACTGATCCGTACACGCTATTCACGGTTTGTTTTCATAGCTGTGTCATATAGTTTATTTGATTTGAATGATAACTGTTCATTAAGTACCTGATTTTTATTTCTTCTTAAGGCCTTGTATATTTCAAATTCCTCTAAAGCATCCAGTAGTTGACCCTTTTTACCTATATGTAAAGGTTCCAAATTCTCTTTAAATCCAGTGTATGTATGATTTTCGTTTATTAGATGTTGTCCGTAATGCGATACATTATTATTGGGGAACTTCTTAGGTAAATGTTCTTTAAATCTCTCGGAAAATTTTCTCCCCGTCTGGCCTATATAGATTTTATCGCATTCATTACACCGGATTCTATAAACGCCAGAACAATCCTCTAGTAATGCTTTGGTATTAGGCTTAAGTATATTTGTTAATTTGTTCGTGGTCCTGAATGAGACAATAATCCCTAGCTTTTTTAATTCATTATGTAGTGTATTAGGTAGTATGTTTGTATATCTAGCAGAAACATATTGGGTTTTATCTTTAACTTTGTCCAATCGTTTTAATTTATTAGCGTGTTTATATATTATTTTATCAATGATTTTACTATTGTAACCATTCACTATCGCTATATGTTTTATTATATTAATTTCATCGTTATAGTCTTCTATGTCCATCGGTATATTTGTCAATCTATGTGCCAGTGCGTTAAAAGTTGCCATTTTATGTGTATAAGGATGATTGGAACTAGCATGTATGGCTATATCCATATTAATCTATATCCATATTAATTATATCATCTATGTATATTAATCCAGGAAAATGGGCTGGCCATGGGTTCACCGGTGAGTGGAATTTTAGCGGAGATTTACATGAATCATTATGAGAACAAGTATATACTATCTGACCAAAACAAGTTATACAATAAAATCATCTCATACACACGGTACGTAGACGACACATTTTTAATTTTTGGTGGTACTCTTAGACAGATAGACGGATTGCTTACTTTTTTGAACGGCATAAACAGTAATATTAAATTCACTATAGAAGTAGAACATAACAATATGTTGAATTTCCTGGACGTAACCACATATAAACGTAATAACCTCCTTAGCTTTAAAATATATAGAAAGCCAACAACAACTGATATAGCCATACATGCTAGTTCCAATCATCCTTATACACATAAAATGGCAACTTTTAACGCACTGGCACATAGATTGACAAATATACCGATGGACATAGAAGACTATAACGATGAAATTAATATAATAAAACATATAGCGATAGTGAATGGTTACAATAGTAAAATCATTGATAAAATAATATATAAACACGCTAATAAATTAAAACGATTGGACAAAGTTAAAGATAAAACCCAATATGTTTCTGCTAGATATACAAACATACTACCTAATACACTACATAATGAATTAAAAAAGCTAGGGATTATTGTCTCATTCAGGACCACGAACAAATTAACAAATATACTTAAGCCTAATACCAAAGCATTACTAGAGGATTGTTCTGGCGTTTATAGAATCCGGTGTAATGAATGCGATAAAATCTATATAGGCCAGACGGGGAGAAAATTTTCCGAGAGATTTAAAGAACATTTACCTAAGAAGTTCCCCAATAATAATGTATCGCATTACGGACAACATCTAATAAACGAAAATCATACATACACTGGATTTAAAGAGAATTTGGAACCTTTACATATAGGTAAAAAGGGTCAACTACTGGATGCTTTAGAGGAATTTGAAATATACAAGGCCTTAAGAAGAAATAAAAATCAGGTACTTAATGAACAGTTATCATTCAAATCAAATAAACTATATGACACAGCTATGAAAACAAACCGTGAATAGCGTGTACGGATCAGTTGAAAGTCGGACTTCGGCCAGTGCACTGGTTCGTTTGTAGCGTGTTCCGATACAGATTTAATGTTCAATGTTAATTTATTTAAGTGTGTTATGTGTTTGTGTCGTTGTGAATTTTTAACGAAACCCTAATAATAGGGTAGATTTGCTTTTACCTGAAGATGGGGATATAAGCCCTGAAACATGTAGTAATTAAAAAGAAAAAGAAGATCACTTAGTGGATAAAATAAGGTAATTATTTATTTAATTAAGGTAAATTTAGTTAATTCGTACAAGTGACTTGGATACCGCATTTAACATGAATATTAAATTTATGAATTCGAATTTTTTTTGTAAATAGTAACTGGTTTACAATATTGAGACCGCAAGTGCACAGTGTATAATGACGTTATTATATAGTGTCCTGACGATGGCCTATGACCGAAATCGATCGAAATTAAGAATGTGAGTAATAAAATTTTATTATAAATTTTATATATATATATGGTATCTTTAGGTTATGAACAATGAGTATACCACAATAGAAGATTAACAAAGGCACTACAATTATTTAAAAAGTTTGTACTACAGGTATTGTCCATAAACGATACAATCCAGAAATATCGCCTGGAATGGTCATAACATCTGGACTGAATGGAGGATTGACGGCTGCCTAAGCCAGGATAAGGCCTAGGCCCTTTGGTACAAGGAATGTAGGAAGACAATGGAACGAATAGTAGGAATTGTAGGAAGGAATGGAGCAAGATGGCGGGATATATGTGAAGACGGAATAGGCAATGTACCTACTCCAAGAAGAGAAGTTGGTACAACTTTAATAGTACTAATAGTAGGGCTACTAATAGTTTTTTTTTTTTTATAGAAGGGGAAAAATGCTTTATGCACAGTCAGAGGAGGTCGTGCTTCATCTGGTGTGTGGGACTCTCACCCACTAAAAAACTCACCACTAATTCAGGCATTCATATCCATCCTGAAACCACTTAGCGTATAACTTCAGGATGGAGCCCATTGCGCCCTTATCGGGCTCCTTGTAGTTGTTCCTCATCTTCTACTGCCCGTTGGAATATTATTATTTTGTAATATTGATGCATCAACGCTAGTTTTGGAATCCTTCCGTTACGCATTTTGTATTCGTGTTCTGTCCATAAAACGTGCATTTTAATTCGTTTCTGCACGTTTTAATATCGGTTGCATAATTAATTCAGCTATTTAAATCACATTTAAATCCCCTGGATGTGCTGAAGAGCATTTTTCAGTACCTTTTTTAAAATAATTTATTCTCATCATTCCTAGACACAGCAACAGCGTTAAGAATATTACTTCTCGGTATCAGCTGCAGCTAGCGAAAGATCGTTATCGAAATTAAGAATAATAAAATGTTATTCTGACATCTGCAGTAACATAAGTTAAGTTTTTAGAGGACATAGCGAGTAGAACAGGCTTAAGAATTTCTGCAGAAAAAAAAACAAATTTCTCACGAACAGTAAAAATGCGCCAAAATTCGTGGTAACAGATATTGGTCGAATAGAGAGGGTTCGAAAATTTAAGTATCTTGGAGAAATAATTCAAGAGAATGGTTTAGAAAAATCTGCTATAGAAGAAAGGATTCATAAGATGGAAAGGGCACATGGTAAAAAACTAAAGATATTTACAATAAAAAGTGCATATGTACAAATGCGAAAATAAAGGCATTAAATTACAGTAGTGACGCCAGAATGCCTATATGCAAATGATGTCTAGCATTGAATTATAATTTAGACAAACAAGAAATATTGGAAAGACGAATTATTAGGAAAATATTCAGCCCTCGAAAAACTTCAGAAGGTTAGAAATTAAGAAGTAATGATGAAATATATTGCAATGGGTGACATGCCACTGGCATGATTTGCATATAAAATAGTAAATTTCACTCTTAACTTATGATAGCATGTTTCAATGAGAACTAGTCAAAGTAAAAGTTGCGTGTTGGAACATTGTATTATAGACAGTAAGAATCATGTTAGAATTGTTAGATTAAGTTAATTTTTGACTGTATAAAGAAATATGAGTGTTGTGAAATAGTGCGAACGTATGCATAGGCATATGGCGAGTTCGCGTGTGCGCGTGTGAATAACGGTTTTACGAATTAATAATAAAAAACGAATTAAATTAAATAACTTTTATGTAAATCAAATGTCTGACATAAGACTTATGGGGACCAGATTGTGCACAAAAATAAGACCAATCTGGTATAGAGTATTATAGAGTATTAAGTTAATGGTATAGAGTACAAAATATATGAGTTTTTTCATAAATAAAAAAAGGTTTTATCATCCACAAGAAAGTAATAAAATTATACCGGTTTATTTTGCATGTTTTACATTGCCCATATACAATTTCTTACAAGTAGAATGTTATCTGGACTGTATTGAAAGGGTGAGGGAACAGTTTTGACCAATCAGATGGGCTGATATATCAGTTGATTTGTTCCGTGACGAGAAGCAAGGCAGTCTACCGTAGTACTCAGAAAAAGCAGTATCGATACTCTCTATAACGTGTAATCGTTAACTCTGATTCAGTACGATAGGTCTGTCAGGAGTTACGAACACTATAATAATAAAGTAAAGTGCGCGATTTTCTAATAGTAAAGTGCGCGACTGATTAATCGAGTGCAAATTCGGTAATAGTTTCAAGATTGTCCGATTTGGTTTCTATGAACACATCAAGTTTCCGGAGCTATATAGCCTAATTAACTAATAATTAATAATTATTGTACATTGTCATAGAAGTACCCAACCCGTACAACGACCCTGAGAGCTTGAAAACAAGAGGAGATCCTGAAGAAGAACCACAGGAGGAGCGGCTGTATCCTGACGACTACCTGGAAGGAGCAGCTGTAGACATTCACCAGGAAACCAGGAGAAACCCTGCATCATTCATCTTATTCAGGAAAGTGAACCCATTTATAATAAACTAAATAAAACAATTATAAACTAATAAGACACCGAAACTTATAGAAATTAACGTGTATGTTATTAGTGTGTAGGAATTATTTTAAAGTAATATTGAAGGTCACCAGAAACTGTTCATTAATTTTATTTACAAAAGAAGCAGTAATTTATTTATTTATTTAAACAGAACTATTAATTTATTTTATTTGTATTAAAAAAGCTGTAGTCAACTCTGTGCAGACTAAATTTAAGAAAATCTTTGAGTAAAGCCAAACATTCCATCTCTTGATATCGTCTTATTTAATCTATGCGTCCTTGTACATTGCAGCAATATCAAACTGTAGTAAACTCTGTGCAGACTAAATTTAAGAAAATCTTTGATTAAAGCTAAACATTCCATCTCTTGATATCGTCTTATTTAATCTATGCGTCCTTGTACATCGCAATATCAAAGTATAGAAAATATAACAGAAACAATGAGAAAAAGAAGACTATTATTTTTTGGACATTTGTATAGAATGGACGATAATAGGTTAACAAAGCATATCTTAAAATATCTGTGGGGGAAGAAGTCAACATCAAGTTGGATTAAAGAAGTCCGAAAGGATTTAGAAAAAAATAATATAGGCTACACGCAGAAGAACCAACTGAAAGAGACGTTTTTCCGGCAAAAGTGCTACAAATGGAATGAGTCCAGTGTAGGAGAGAGAAGAACGCAGTTTAACAACTTATGACGAGTTGTACCCGTTTACGCCCAGCGATGGACGCCAATTTAACAATAAATATGCCCGACGTTGTGTGCGTCAATTTAACAATAAATTTTGTTTATTATCTTTATCTCAGGGTTAAAAAATAATAAATGCTCATTGCTACTGATAACTCTTAAATTTATTCACATTAGTTTGCTATTACTTGTAAATATTAAAGTAGCACAAAATTCTATGTACTCATTAGTACTTGTAAATATATAAATTAACACATTACCAAAATTTAATACTCATGGCTAAATCGTAAATATCAAACAATAATACATTAATAAAATTGAATACTCATTAAATTGTACCTATCAAAATAATACAGTAATAAAATTGAATACTCATTAAATTGTACATATCAAAATAATACAGTAATAAAATTAGTTATCCAAACTCTCAATCTAATAGTTGCATATTAATGATCATTCATCAATTGCGTTTAGTACATTAAGTAAATTATAATGTTTAGCCTCATCTTATGAATTCTTAATATGAATATCTCTTAAGCTGTTACTATATTTTGTAATTACGGATTCATTTAGAACTTGGAAATAAACATTACTCCAAACTGATAAACAATGATAATTTTACTTCTACACAAACTTTAGAATCGATTTCTTTAATTCCTTTACGATTACTTTATTGAATTTTATTGTGTGTGGATTCTTTGAGATGACAGACAGTGGATCTAAATTAATTAAGACATGTTTTACTATACTTGGTATTCGAATATCCAATCACTCGGTAGTTGCGGTGATGATCCCCCCATGTCGATCGTTCTAGAATCGTGCAGATAACTCCTCCAGATGATAGATGGCACTGGATGAATTCCACGATGTCACTCACAGACACTTCACTCACCAACTCCACGCATTCGGATTATAATTTATGAATAAAAGTTAGCGTTGTACACCGACATCGTAAATTATTTCAAATCTGAATTATTATTACGCACCTTTGTTGCGGTATGTCTGGTTATTAAGTGTTCATGAATGTGAATGTAGTTTGTGTTGTTAATCGTTCTTAAAAGTTATTGTTGTAAAGTGTTTTTTTTTTTTTTTTTATACACTGAAATTACATTATTGTCTGATTTCTATTTGTTTCAGTTAATGTTCACTGGTAGGCTAATAGTGTGACTCTACTTCATAGTTCGTTTGCTTGTAATGACTGTATTAATTTGTTATAAGTTCGAAAACTACCTTCTCACACTGTGTATCAAATTATTCTAAGTTCGTTAAAATGCTAATTTCTCTCGTCACCGACTTCACTCCACTCTCGTCCGAAATTTCGTTAGAACTCCTCTCGCGTCCGTATTTTAGTTAGAACTCCCTGAGCGCGTTCCTGTCTCCTTCCTATATTTTCCTTAACAAATCTCCCACCAGACTTCTGATTCCAACGACGCCGTTTCCTTATTGGTTTCATGTTTTTCCCTCCAAGTCCAAATACTACCCATCTTTTCAAAGGCGTTCTCTGATAGGGCTTCTGGTTCCCCACCAGATTCTTCCCTTGCTTCATATTTTGAGGTCGTTGTCATTTCCAGACAACGCAGCAATAAATTTTATCTGTCGTTTTTTCTAAAATCTTCAGTGACAACTCTGAGTTTCTCTTCCATTTTCATTGTTTCTTAACTTCGTCGCTCTGCCGTTATTATCTATTGTTGTACAAGGGCCTCGCCTACCCTTCTTTGAAAGTTGGTTTTTTCTTTTAATTGCCAGGCAACACCCCATCCTTGAGTTTGGACGTACTCTCTGCGCTTTCGTTTCCAAGTAAGGTCAAAACCCTGTCATCGACCGCTGGAGTCCTTCAAATCAATCCACCCTTCGTCGCTTTCTCCTGACAGCTGGCGTACGCATGTATGCTTGACCATTGTTAAGCCTTTTCTCCTTTAATGGCTCTGTACACATTGTATGTAGTTTTCTATGGAATCAATGTGTTTTCACAAAAAACTGGTGTTCTACGTACCCGGAGCAGTGAACTCTGTTAACAGGGTACGCGTCGCAGCTGTCTACGAAATTTATGACGTGTCCGTCACTACAGCTTGCTTGCTCGTTCCCCTTTTGTCCCTTACAAAATATGTTTTCCACACATACACCCTTCGTTATTGCTTTCAGCGACATTCCTTACTGCAAATTATACAATAAAACTTTTCGAAATTTTTTTTTGTGTTATATTGTCCCCAAATTTTGTCAGTTTGGATGGACTCTGTACATCCAAAATTGATCCAAAATTTTGCGCCCTTTCAGTAAGGTTTAAATGCCAAAATCTGCTTCCCAATATGTGTACTTTGTGTTGCCTTGTAGTGGCTCGTTCTTCATTGGACCTAGTATAGTGTTGTTTACTTTTACTCGTTGACCTATATTCTCAGCGTAACAGAAAAAGGTTCGTTACATAATGGTAAACACACCCCAGCCCCCTAAAGTACTTTCACTTTCAACATTCTAAGTGAATCCGTTTTTCTTTCACTCTAATTAACATGTTATTATATTTACAAATTTATATTTAGTCAAAATCTTAAACTAAATTTGTAATTCTCCTTAACTATTCTTCATATAATATTTCAATATCTACAAAATTCAATTTCATAAATTATTCGATACTGGTATTAATATTTCTTGCCTCTAGGATTAATTTTCTTTGTATCCTTTAATACATCTAATTTTTATGTCACAACTTACTAAAATTTGCATCAATATCTCCAAATTAATTGGCTTTAAAAAAAAACTTACCACATACATATAGAATTCTTAGTGACTATCATACTTTCTATCATCACTAAATTATGCACATTGGTATTAATAATAATAATACGTATTTCTATATCCTAATTCACTATAGTTTTCTAACCTATTTTATTATTACTGTCTCTGGTTATTCCATACTTTCTGATATCTCGCTAGCATTTTCACTAAAAAAAACTTTTTTTCTTTTCTATTTACTAACATTTTGGAACACAATTATATTATACAATTTTATACTAAGCTTGTAAGTTGTCCTTACTTAAACATGATCTTAAATACCTACAACTTGAATATTTCTCTCACAATTCTATTAATTGTCTTCACATATATATCATTTAAACATTTACCCTTCTATCTTCTTCACTCTTATTGACATCTATTATCATTAATTTTTTTATTCATAATCATTAACACGACATTTATTGACTATGACAACTAATCATTAAAATATAATTCATTTTATACACTTGCTTTCTTATTTCTATTTTCTTTTATCTCGTGTTATTACTAAGACATTTCATTAATTGTTCTAGCAAATTATAATAATTCTTTTACATTTTTGATAGGCCCTCCTAAGACGCTGAATGATATTTCTATTTTAAACAACGCAATTGCAAACGATCTACCTACCAGGCATCTGGACATTATTACATAACCCCGAACCCCTTTACTTGCAGTTCCCAGAGATTGGATATCGGTGCTTTGGGTATATTCTTAATAATCCCATTCCAAGCATTCCTTAATCACAGCTACTTCAGCCTTCTGGTGCCTTTTGGTCGAGGAAATCCCATTTTTTTTTTTCGGGTTCTTCATGTTGTCATGCCCTGGTGGTGCTTTTGTTTCAATCCATATCACTTATTTCCTGGGTATGCATAACTCTCATTTGTTTATCCATTCGTGACCTTCATTCCTTAATGATCAATTTCCTTCTGCTCCTTCGTATAACTCATCTTACTATTTAATTCGCTATTAATTTTCTTCATTAATATTCCGTACTTTCACGGCAATGTTTTTATTTACCATTTATTTAATTTTATTCATATTATATTCATATCTATTTATTTTCTTCGGTTAATGTAATCTTACACAACCAGTCTTATCTAAGGTATTTTACCCAATATTATCTAACTTAATTATTAAATTTTCGGACATTCTTAAGATTGTTTTCTTTAATCCTTTACATTTTATTACTTTTAATTTTCTATTTGTGGAGGCATAGTTGTACGTTTTGTTAAGTGAGTTCCGTTACAACACATTTTGTTGGTAATTAGTAAGGGTAGTAAGGGTATTGAATGCGTGAGTTTCGTTTCACACTTACCCTGCAGTGGGTCGTTGACAGCTAAGGAATTTATGACCTCTCTCTCTGTGTCTCTTTTATGACAGTGTTGAAAGTGGTTCTCTCCCTCCTTTTTTCGACAACTTTCCCCGGTCATATTACCATTATTTATGTACGCGATGGGTTTTTTTTGTCGTTTCTTCCGTTCAACCCTCTTACAAATACGTTTTTTGACAGCTTGTGGCGTTTTAATTATTTTCGTTTTCTTGTCCGCGTACTCACATAATGATGTTTTGTTTTCAAGACTTCTAAGACATCTCATCTCCATCGCTTGAAATCTTCCTTTCGTTCTCATACCAATCTTCACAATATTCTTGAATAGTCCAGCAAATTTCATCCTTTTCTTCTTTCGTGCTAACGCAGTTCGCCCTTGATACTCATCACAACGGTTTTTCATCTTCTTAATCTCAGGTTTGGTTTCAAAATTTTTACGTACTTCCCCAGTCCTACTTCTAATTTTTCTATCAGTACTGGTAATATTAACTGTAGTATTCAATTTGTTCTTTTTAATCCTCTGCTTTTCTTCAGCTTCCGTGTTAGCTAACTCAATTCTCAGGTGGTAACCCTCATACACATTACCATTTGCTTCCAAAGCACGATATGCACTATTTTCATCAGTA
This sequence comes from Magicicada septendecula, assembly GCA_034769895.1. NCBI lineage: Eukaryota > Metazoa > Arthropoda > Insecta > Hemiptera > Cicadidae > Magicicada > Magicicada septendecula. The sequence goes on from CM068368.1 coordinate 810,777,000, forward strand.
AAACGTAGATATGCATGGATATTTGTTCTGTCTTTATGAAACTCTTTCTTAATGATAGTACGTCTTTTGGGAAATCGTGGATCAGATACTGCAGCATATCGCAATCTCGTATTTACAACCGTACCAAACTTCCTGAAATATTTGATTATTTTCTTTTTTGTAGTTGTGTTTGGTAAGTTGCTAACAAATACAGTACAAGTGTCTTTATCACCTTCATATCTACCATTAATAATTGTAGATCTTTCTTTTGATCTTGAGATATGATGTTCAGACAATGCTTTAGTTGTTGAAAATTGATACTCGGTGTCAATTTGATCCATAGTATTTCCATCTAATTTGTTTTCTTCCAATTTTTCTGATTGTTTTTGTAAATCAGTACCCACCTGGTGGTTTTGTCCTCGTAAATCTCTTCTCATTAACTCTATTTCTTTGTCTAATTTCTCGACGAGTTGTTTACCTTTCTCTTCATTCTGTTTTTTCGTTTCTTCAATCTTCCTTATTGTCTCTTCATGTTGCATTTTTGATTCTTCAAATTGTTTTTTTGATTCTTCAAATTGTTGTTTCATCAATGCCATTAACATTTGAAAATTTGCTTCAGATAACTGCGACTGTGATTGCGGTCCCCCGGCCCTAGTTCCTGCACCGGTTGTTGAGCTTTCTTCATTCATTACGTTTTCGTCCTCAGGCTGCTCATAGCCCATCTGGTTATTGACATCAAACTCATTTGAATTCTCTCCACTAGATGCCATTTTAGCTTGACTTCGGGTTATCATTCAGAGACTTAGAGACCGATATACGACAACAATAATATAGCTTAAGCTACTTACATGTACTTATTTTAAACTTATTGCTAGCCACTGTCTGTCACTGCCCTAGCTTACTATTTTATCAAGCCGTGCGGTGCGGCGCCAATTTAACAACTTATGACGAGTTGTACCCGTTTACGCCCAGCGATGGACGCCAATTTAACAATAAATATGCCCGACGTTGTGTGCGTCAATTTAACAATAAATTTTGTTTATTATCTTTATCTCAGGGTTAAAAAATAATAAATGCTCATTGCTACTGATAACTCTTAAATTTATTCACATTAGTTTGCTATTACTTGTAAATATTAAAGTAGCACAAAATTCTATGTACTCATTAGTACTTGTAAATATATAAATTAACACATTACCAAAATTTAATACTCATGGCTAAATCGTAAATATCAAACAATAATACATTAATAAAATTGAATACTCATTAAATTGTACCTATCAAAATAATACAGTAATAAAATTGAATACTCATTAAATTGTACATATCAAAATAATACAGTAATAAAATTAGTTATCCAAACTCTCAATCTAATAGTTGCATATTAATGATCATTCATCAATTGCGTTTAGTACATTAAGTAAATTATAATGTTTAGCCTCATCTTATGAATTCTTAATATGAATATCTCTTAAGCTGTTACTATATTTTGTAATTACGGATTCATTTAGAACTTGGAAATAAACATTACTCCAAACTGATAAACAATGATAATTTTACTTCTACACAAACTTTAGAATCGATTTCTTTAATTCCTTTACGATTACTTTATTGAATTTTATTGTGTGTGGATTCTTTGAGATGACAGACAGTGGATCTAAATTAATTAAGACATGTTTTACTATACTTGGTATTCGAATATCCAATCACTCGGTAGTTGCGGTGATGATTCCCCCATGTCGATCGTTCTAGAATCGTGCAGATAACTCCTCCAGATGATAGATGGCACTGGATGAATTCCACGATGTCACTCACAGACACTTCACTCACCAACTCCACGCATTCGGATTATAATTTATGAATAAAAGTTAGCGTTGTACACCGACATCGTAAATTATTTCAAATCTGAATTATTATTACGCACCTTTGTTGCGGTATGTCTGGTTATTAAGTGTTCATGAATGTGAATGTAGTTTGTGTTGTTAATCGTTCTTAAAAGTTATTGTTGTAAAGTGTTTTTTTTTTTTTTATACACTGAAATTACATTATTGTCTGATTTCTATTTGTTTCAGTTAATGTTCACTGGTAGGCTAATAGTGTGACTCTACTTCATAGTTCGTTTGCTTGTAATGACTGTATTAATTTGTTATAAGTTCGAAAACTACCTTCTCACACTGTGTATCAAATTATTCTAAGTTCGTTAAAATGCTAATTTCTCTCGTCACCGACTTCACTCCACTCTCGTCCGAAATTTCGTTAGAACTCCTCTCGCGTCCGTATTTTAGTTAGAACTCCCTGAGCGCGTTCCTGTCTCCTTCCTATATTTTCCTTAACAAATCTCCCACCAGACTTCTGATTCCAACGACGCCGTTTCCTTATTGGTTTCATGTTTTTCCCTCCAAGTCCAAATACTACCCATCTTTTCAAAGGCGTTCTCTGATAGGGCTTCTGGTTCCCCACCAGATTCTTCCCTTGCTTCATATTTTGAGGTCGTTGTCATTTCCAGACAACGCAGCAATAAATTTTATCTGTCGTTTTTTCTAAAATCTTCAGTGACAACTCTGAGTTTCTCTTCCATTTTCATTGTTTCTTAACTTCGTCGCTCTGCCGTTATTATCTATTGTTGTACAAGGGCCTCGCCTACCCTTCTTTGAAAGTTGGTTTTTTCTTTTAATTGCCAGGCAACACCCCATCCTTGAGTTTGGACGTACTCTCTGCGCTTTCGTTTCCAAGTAAGGTCAAAACCCTGTCATCGACCGCTGGAGTCCTTCAAATCAATCCACCCTTCGTCGCTTTCTCCTGACAGCTGGCGTACGCATGTATGCTTGACCATTGTTAAGCCTTTTCTCCTTTAATGGCTCTGTACACATTGTATGTAGTTTTCTATGGAATCAATGTGTTTTCACAAAAAACTGGTGTTCTACGTACCCGGAGCAGTGAACTCTGTTAACAGGGTACGCGTCGCAGCTGTCTACGAAATTTATGACGTGTCCGTCACTACAGCTTGCTTGCTCGTTCCCCTTTTGTCCCTTACAAAATATGTTTTCCACACATACACCCTTCGTTATTGCTTTCAGCGACATTCCTTACTGCAAATTATACAATAAAACTTTTCGAAATTTTTTTTTGTGTTATAGCAGGTTCAAAGTGGACTGAAGACAGGAAGAAGAGACACAGTAAAAATATGAAAGCATATTGGAGAACAAGAAAAAACAACAAAGAAAAAAGAATTGGAATTGGCATATGGTCTTTAGATGGCCGATACAAAAAAAAATGTTATTTAAGATCGAGCGTGGCTTAGAGACACTGAGATGAGAGATAGACGTGGGGAGGCAAATCAAGATTGCTATATTTAAATAGTAATAATAATAATAATAATAATAATAATAAGAAGAAGAAGAAGAAGAAGAAGAAGAAGAAGAAGTATGAAGAGGAGGAGGAGGAGGAGGAGGAGGAGGAGGAGGAGGAGGAGGAGGAGGAGGAGGAGGAGAGGAGGAGGAGGAGGAGGAAGAAGAGGAAGAAGAAGAAGAAGAAGAAGAAGAAGAAGAAGAAGAAGAAGAAGAAGAAGAAGAAGAAGAAGAAGAAGAAGAAGAAGAAGAAGAAGAAGAAGAAGAAATCGTATTTGTTTTTTGTAGCTCTCGATTCCCCGGAACTCCCTTGTACTAACTGCGGACGAATTCACATTTTACGCCCCAAAAAATGACTTGGTTTTAGCCATGTCACAGTGACAGTAATGACGACGATTATGAAAGCGACAGCGTTGGCTACGAAGATGACGCATGAGTAAACTGGAACAGTCGGCGATAAACGTCGCGAGACGTAAACTGGGTCGTAGAAATGTGTCACTGCGAGAAACTTCACGGGCGGCGTTTAGCGAAAGTGAACATTACGCTGTCATTGTGTTTATTTTGCGCACGACCGCGCCGCCTCAAATCCAATGCCAGTAAATCTCCGGTAAGTAAACTGTCAAAGTAAACACTACGAACGAAAACGATTACGTACGGCTTACTCACTTTCTCGCTTACTTGCACACATTTACCTGAGTGTTTTCTGTCAACACAAAAATAATTTTACCTTGCTGCTGTGGTATTAACTGTTTTTACTTCCATGTTCCGTAAAGAATTGGAAGTATGGTGATCGCGAAAAAATCGTGTCCGAGATAAGGGCTGATTCTGATTGTACTACCCTCAAAACATGAAGAAAAGTCATTTTTCGAAAAGTGTCTGTGTAGAATTTTTTCTGTGGAGAACGATAACTGCCGCGAATTCAAACTGAATCAAATAATTGTTTGCATATGTGGCTGAGTTGTAGAGGACTCAAGGCTTATTGATTTTGGTGAAGATCGGTTAAGGGGAAGGGGTAGTTTACCTGCAACGTTTTATGTCTTAACAAGACTACAGTACTTAATTTTGATAAATAAAGTATTCTGAAAAGAAGGTCATAATAATCCACTGTAGAAACGTAGATAAAATATCTGTAAATGAAAAGGGTAGTTGAAGGGGAAGGGGATAATTTTTTATACGTGTACTACGTTGTCGGCAACAAAAAAGAACATTGTTGTTAAAATTCCTTCCCGGGCTGTTTGGCCGTGGACCAATGTTTTCTGCAAAACCAGACGTTCCGGCAGTGCCGTCGACTGCCGTCATCAGTGAAAATCGAGTGCGCTAACGTGATCACAGTACTGTGGTTAAGACTGAAGAAATAAGTTGTTTCTATGGAAATATTTCATTTCGAAAATGATTTTAAATATAAATCTTAGAACATGGAAGTCATGTATGGTTCGGTTCTCCATACCGATATTTGTATTTATTTATGCATTGTGTTTTTGCAATGAAAAAATCCGCATGACTGTCGTGTTTTTTTAGAGCTACAGTAACAACTCGCACCCCTTGCAGCGCAATAAACAACAGGCATGTGCCTTCAAGGGCGTATGTACGGAGGGGGGACGAACATGACGAACCCCCCCCCCAGAGAGTCGAAAAAGTTGACGAGCAATTTTGTTACTCTCTTAATTTTTAGGCTGTTTTATTATTTTTTCGCCTCTGTTCGCTAACATAGTAATAACTCTTTTTTAAATAGACAAACAGGTTTATTACACAGCATTTGCGTAAACGTTTGAAATATGAAATATAGGAAAATCAGTTCGGTCAATAAGAGTCTTGTAAACAATGTTTCAATAACGCGTATTTTTATTGTGTTTTTTACCGTTTACTTTAATTTGATTGACTTCACCATGTTATCACACATTTTTCAGCCACTTTAAAGATAGTAATATCGATTAGTCTTCACTTGTACGAAGCAGACTCCCCCCTCCCCCAATACCGAATTCTAGATAGGTTACCGTATGTCTTCAGCCTCTTCACTAATGCTTCAAATAATTATATAAACTATTATGCTCCCAGAGGTCGACCCCGTTTAGACTACATGAAACAGCTTATGGTCGATATGAGCTGCACATCATATTGTGAGTTGAAAAGAAAAGCAGAGAAGCGTGAAGAATGACGAGCTGCTGCCAACCAGCCTATGGGCTGCTAACCTAGAGGAGAGAGTATGCTCCCTGAGCTGCAGAACTTGCTCACTGTTTTGAACGAAGTACGTTTATTGTTGTATAAATTCAAGTATTAGATAATGTTTCAATTATATTAGAAAAAATACGAAAATCCAGATACACTACTATTTTTTGTTTAGTAAAGTAACAATTGTAGAACTAACAATTATACAAGAAAAGCTAAAAATTCCAAACAATCGAATTTGCGTTAAAATTCCCTGTAGTCTGACGCCCAGCTGGATTTAAAAAAATTTGATCCCATGTTCGGGCTCTGGGGTCAAAAAATGTCTAAATCTTCATAACTGTACATCATATTCAGATTGTGGTTAAAATTCTTTTTAATGGAATATCCTACATGAAATTTGAAAATGTTTATTAAACTTTTGCCTCACTTTTTGAGCTCTGGTTTTCCAAAATTTTTAAACTTTTAAAACCTAATACTACATCCAGATTTCAATTAAAATTCCTTTTAATTTGATATGTCACATGAATTTTTGCGATTTTATAAAAATGTTTACCCATATTTTGGTCGCCGTGGTCCAAACATTTTGAAATTTTCAAAACTGAATATTAAATTTATATTTTCGTTGTAATTTTTTTTTTAATTTGGTACTCCACATGTACTTCTGCGTTTTTTTTCCAAAATTTGGCCCCATACATTTTTTCCTCCCACTCACTATATATATATTTTTTTTTTGAGGAGGGGATCAATCTAAAAAACAATAAGGTTCTGTAAGGCGTAGTAATAGACATGCATAGACAGTTCTGTAGGACATAGACATGCGTGCCAAGTTTTTATGAAAATCGGTTGATGCGTTCAAAAGTTATCGTGACACACACCCCAAATAGACAGGCAGCTAAATACACCCTAATTTTGTACAGTTCGTAATTCGTATTAAAAATATCGATATGGAGAACCATACACGACTTCCATGTTCTAAGATTCATATTTAAAATCATTTACTTGAATTCGGCTCGATAATTTAAAAAAAAATATCCCCCACCTTCAAACTAATTTCACTATTTATAGTTATTTTTGTTATTATGGGGTAGTGGTTTAATATAATGTTATTTTCGAGTCACTTTAACTATAAAAATTAGGTCCTTTATTCTTATAAAAGAAACTGAACTACGCAGATAATCATCCCTCCTCCTCAACCGATCCCCACCATTATGATATTTACACTTTCATAGAGCAATAATTTTGTCATATGTAATTTCTAAGGTATCTTATCCTTCAAAATTAAATATTCGTACTTTACTTGATTTCAGCACAGCAATTTAAAAAAACCACCCCCTCCCCCTTCAACTACCTACTCTATTCATAATTATTTAATTTACCATTTTACAGTGGATTAATATGACTTTATTTTCGGGACACTTATTTATTAAAATTAAGTACTTTACTTTTGTTAAAACACAAAACAGTGCAAGTACCCCTCCCGCCTAATCGAACAGCCTGGTTGACTGGCAACAAATTTATTTTATTTTTAACAATTACCATTGTTTGAAAAAATTTAAATTAATTTGTAAGTACTTTACTCTTGTTAAAGCGTAAAACGTGGAAGGTAGACTATCTCTCCCCATTAAACGATCTTCACCAAAATCAATAGGCCTTGAGTCGTCTACAACGGGGGCACATATGCAAAAAATTATTTGTTTGTGTTTGAATTTGCGGCAGTTATCGTTCACCATAGAACAAATACTATACACAGACACACACAGAGACGCTTTTCGGAAAATGACTTTTCTTCAGGTTTTGAGAATAGTACAATCAGAATCATCCCTTATCACGAGCACGACTTTTTTCGCGATCACCATACTTCCATTTCCTTACAGAACATGAAAGTAAAAATATATTTTGAATATAATACTGTAAAGCAGTGATAAATGTGGATATTGAGTAACAATATTTTTATTATTTTACAGATTCGTTTTGTACTTTTACTGTACGTCATAAAAGCTGGATCTCAGGCAGAAGTGCCCGACAAGGACAAGGCAGAGAGGAGGGGACACAATGTCACCGTGGCGCCTTCGCATTCCATGCACCGGCTGATACCGTCGGTTCCCGATGACGTTTACATGGCCAACGTGACGGATCACGTCAGGAACAACAGCACAGAGTCGCGGTCCGTAAACGATGACGACGGTTTCAAACCGTTCCGACCGAGCGCTTTCCTGGGCACGTCCGAGCCGGTCTACATGCATAACCGGCGTGACGTCGTTCGCAAGAACAGGATCCAGTTCAACGACAAACAGGACTCGGTACACTCGCCTCAAACGGAAAGCTTTTATCAACAAGATTTTCCGTTTGACTACAAGCACTACCTGAAGCCGCAAGTCAACCAGGACCACGCGCCCGCTGTAGTCGAGCCGACTCCCGACGGCCCGGAAGCGTCCACACAACACAACACCGGCCCGTTCTGGCCGAAGACGTCTTACGACGCGGCATCAACGTTGCTTAAAAACAAAAAGCCTATAAAATTTGAAGATAGTTTCCAGCTGTTTGATCACTTTGAAAACAATCCTCTTCTTCATGGGAAGATGCCGCCGGCGAGTGCAACAGCTGTTGAATTGCTTAAAAACAAGAAGCCTTTAAAATTTGAAGCGAATTTTGATGGCAACGAACACTTTGACAATGGCGCTCTTCTAGAAGGAAAAATACCGGCAACCGCGTTGGAACTGCTGAAAAACAAAAAGCCTTTGAAATTTGAAGATAGTTTCCAGCTGTTTGATCACTTTGAAAACAATCCTGTTCTTCATGGGAAGATGCCGCCGGCGAGTGCAACAGCTGTTGGATTGCTTAAAAACAAGAAGCCTTTAAAATTTGAAGAACATTTAAACGACTACGATCAATTTGAAAATTCTCATCTTCTTCAAAGCGATGACTTTAAATATCCGTACTTCATACCGGCTGGTATTCGTCCCACTACAGAAGCGACTAAACCGAAGCCGGACGTTAAAGTTTATGACCAGTAAGTAAAGTTTCAATATTCGTAAATAGTATAGGGCTATGGTAATAAAGTTATACATTGAGTATGACTTAAGAAACTGAGAACGGAGATTAATTCCTCATTTAGCTATAGTAAACAATAAGTCAAAGAGATTATTATTATTCCGGCTGTACAATGTTTACACATTTTCCGGAACTAAAGATTACAGAAGCGACTGAATTCTCATCTTCCACTGCTGCTCGTCCATCCATAGATTTTTTCAATTTCTCGCCCCCTCAGTATAGTCTGGATTTCCTCTATCCAGGTGACAGCTGGTCTTCCTCTTTTCCTTTTTCCTGGTGGGGCCCATTCCATAACTCTCCTTGGCAATCGTTTCTGTGCCATTCTTTTCGTGCGTCCATACCATTGTAATTTTTTGTTTGGATAAAATCAACAATTGAATTTTTCACATTCATTCTGTCCGCAATGACTTCATTTCTAATATTCTCACATATCTGGATACTCTTGCCGAACGTCTCCAAAAGTCCATCTCTGCTGTTATTAATTTTTTCTTGTGTGTTTATTAGTAGTCCAGACTTCTGAGCCATTAAGTCATGATACTTCTAACAATTGTTTTAAATATTTTGATGTTAGTTTCTGTTGTAATTTGCTTATCCCACATGATTCCATTTAATGTAGATATAGCCATCTTTCCCAAATTAATTCTGCATTATATTTCTTTGTCTTTCTTTGTAAGTCAAACAGATACTGAACTAAATAATTTATAGCACGATCATAATCATCTTCTTAACAATTTTTGCTTTAGCGGCCTGTTCGTATTCCACAGTCCACCTTTTCTTAGGTCTACCAACTTTTCTTCTGCCTCTAGGGTTGTAACCTTTCGCTATCTTCGGTGTCTTACTTTCTTCCATTCTATTGATGTGTTGAATCCATTGTCTTCTGTATTCTTTAATCCTTTCATTAACTGCAAAAATATTTAAATCACTTCTTATCTCTTCATTTCTTATATGATCTCGTCTATTACACCTTTTAACTGATCTCAGAGATTTCATTTCCGCCGTTTGTATCTTCTGTTAGTCTTTTTTCTTTATGACCCAAGTTCCAGAACCATACAGTAGTGTAGGTATTGCCATTGTTTTATAAAATTTTATTTGGGTTTCCTTTCAACATTTCTTTAATTTATAGCATATTTATTTTATAACAGATGTAGAGAATATTGTGTCTTGATTGGACTTAACCACAGTCCAACAAAATATATAGTCACCAAGCTGCTTTTTTTTTAATCCGCTGCGATTACAGCGGCCAGTAAGCGGGGCAAGACTATCTGTGTGCATACCAGTTAACGATGCATGTTATGTGCTCGTTTTATTTTAATGAATGTATTATTAAATTACATTCTGTTTATGAAAACGTAGAAAGCAGATGCTTTGTAGTGTTGCACATCATAGTCAAAATAAGAAGAACCGTTTTGTGTTCAGTGACGATTTCAGATTAAGCTCGTTTCCCACAATGATTCTGATAATAACGCAATAATTTGGTTCATCTCCGCCAACACACATAACCGACTTTTAGACTTGTCATGTCCCTTTGTAAATAGAACATCAAGAGAAATAGGTTGTAATAATAACT